>JANRMT010062835.1:35043471-35107440 GCA_026402145.1 Polypterus bichir lapradei | reverse complement strand
TATAAATAAAAATCTCCCTGGTGGTAATTTTAATAACATTTCTGTGTGAATTTAGAAGGACATGATCCATACAGTTAAATTCATTCATTTCCAAATATAGGTGTACATCTTTGCGGAACATAAGGGACAATGAGGAAAAGGACTCAGCCTTTCGAGGAATCTGTACAATGATTAGTGTAAATCCAGGAGGAGTTGTGCAGGTCAGGTGATAATTTCTTAATGTTTCTCATTTAAATGCTAGTTAGGGGCTGTGCTGTAAGAGAAATGAAAGGTTAAATCTGTTTTAGAATTCAACCACACAACAGAATATAGATGTCCACATATTCTAGTACAAAAAATTTGAAAGTTGTGTTGAAACTGCACATATATATCTACCACATACCTTCAGAGGTTTATAATTTTAAATGGCTGCAATGAGTTTGTAATAAGGTTTTCTTGCCAGTGTTGAAGTACCAGCAGTTTTTTTGGTGTCTTTTATGTAACATAATCTTGTACCTCAAATTTTTACTGCAAATATGATGGGGCAGTTTTCTAATTCTGAAAACATATAAGCAATTAACTTCAGTCATGATGTAAAATAAAATAAAAAAGTTGTTTTTATATGCAAAGATTAAAGGCACCTATAATCATCATGGTAAATGTAGCAATTGGCAAACCATCGTTTTCCCAAGTAACTCCTGTTAATTAAATTTTAAAAATCCTGTGATGGTTAATACTCCTTGATCTTTCATTGATATATTCCTTTGCAGTGCTCACATATTTGCAGATGATACATTATGGTGATTTCAACTTTCAATCTAATGGCAAGATTTCATAGAGAAAAACGATTTATACTCATTTGCTTCCAGGTGTTTTTGATTTAATTTATTGTACTGAACTATGACTGTGACTATGGAAGCAGGCCCTACAGGAGTTTGCAGTAGGAAGTACTGTATTTATTATAATTTAAGTCTTAAAACACCCAGTGTTTTTATGTTGGTCAAATTCTTTCCTCAAATGGAAATACTTTATCTTGTAGGATTTCATATTTTTCTGTGATGCTGTAGCATCATGGGTTAGTCCAAAAGAAGACCTACGTGATATGTTCTATAAGGTAAATGCAACTAATTTTTTGTTATAAGAGTTTTCCAGTGTCTAATTTATTAATGTGTAAAAATGCAAGAAAGTATAGTTAGAATTATGTTGATTTCTCCATTAACTATTATAACAATATTGTCTGATTTTTCAATTTAGTCACTATAATAAACAAACACAGTCTGCGGAAAAACTTCAAAATAATTTGCATTAGTTTCATTGATAACAATGGATGAATAGTTTCAGCTTTTGATTAGGTAATGCAAAATTAATGAATAAATTGTGTAAAGACATAAACAAGCATTATATTATGTCAGCCTATTAATGAAAGTTGTATAAAGTGGTACCCAATATTATTAAAATAATAGCACTCGGATAAAACTCAAACGGTAGTACTTCTATTTCTCAGTATTGAGTCCATCGTTTAAACATTTACAGTCTAGGCTAGAAAAACTATGTGAATACTTATGACTTTTCCAAAAGCTATTTGTAGTTGCTCTGTCTTATATAAAGGCACACACAGTTTTGTTTGACTGAGGATCTTTTCTTGTGAGTCATCGTCTGATGAAAATCAATATCAGAGGACCTTAGAAGAACAACTGTGGTTGCACATAAAGGTGGAGGACGCTACAGAAAGCCTTCGTGTTCACAAATCCATAATAAGACACATTCACTAACTAATTTTCATATAAGTTGTTTAAACGTTCAAAGTTCAGGCTGGAAAAATATATCTGAACCCTTGTATTCAGTAACTGGAGAACCGCTTTTAGCAGCAGTAGCCACCACCAGATATTTCCCTTACCTGCTGATCAGGTTGGTACAACAGTTAGGAGGAATTTTAGACAGTTTCTCATCATAAAAATGTTTCAGAAGACAAATAGCAACTAGTAGAAAGATACTTTCATTACAAAAATTCTCTGAGTACAGGTTGGTTCAAGCCAATAATATATGCTTGTAGCTGTTTTGATTAAATGCTTTAATTGCACCAGTTTCATACAAGCATTAATAAAAGTGTTCTGTGCAATGTAATGTAATGTATGTTGCATTAATGACTGTGACTTTCTAAGTAGTTTCCATATTCTCACTCTGTTTTGGATGTTCATTTTTTTTCTTCAGATTTTACATGGATTTAAAAATCAGGTTGGGGATGAAAACTGGAGACAATTTTCTGACCAGTTTCCAATTCCTCTGAAGGAGCGCCTTGCAGCATACTATGGAGTATAACAACATAGTCTGTAGTGGCAGTCCTGTTATCGGTAAGTATATGAGGAAACATGGTGAGTTATATTAACCGATTGAAGCCGTTACTTAATATCTCTGGTTATTGGAAAACAATTTGTTTACTTGTATTCAACTGTTTACATTAAGTTAAAAACCCCTGGTTATTAACATAATGTAAACAAAGGCATTCATGTAAAATATCTGCACCAAAACAAGGGAGCGACCCCATCAAAAACAAAACACACCACAAATTTTCTTGGTTTAATCATTTAACCACATTTGGCAGATTTTAACCTATTCTGTAATACAATTTTTGTGATGGTCATTTGTATTACTGAACAGCACCACTACTACCTCACTGCTACAGGAGGCTTTGTTTGAAACCCAACACAGTCACTGCAGTTCATATGTTCTCCCTAGATCTTTATCAGATTTTTATGGTAACTGTGCTTTCTTTTCATGTATTATAGTAGTAAAGAATCCATTGATTTTGATTGGTGGCTCCAAAGTGGCCCTTTGTGAGTGTGGATGTTCATGTGATTCTACCTTGAAATGACTGTCAATCACTGTTACCATGTTACTGATGAATCTCTGATATTTCTCCTTTGTTTCCTGTATCTTTGACTAATTCAGTTTACTAGCTGCAATCATACTTCATCCTCAAGTTCTTATACCCACTAAATAATATACTCTATACACGTTCTTGACAAGCATACTTGGAAAACGTAGGCTTTTGCGGTGGATACTTAAGCGGGCCTAGTGTCGCCTATGCGAGATACTATAATGAAATATAACAGTGCTATGTTCTTTGGTCAGATGTTTTATTTTTTATTTTTCCCCCACCAAAGTACGATTTAAAGTTCAGACAGTATGTAGCTCTTCAGACATCTAGGTAATACTCCATCTGTAACTAGATGTGGTGAAGCATGTATGACATGCATAGTTTCATTCCTACAACTTGTATATGTCTTTTTTTTTATACTCTCTTTCATATTGGTCTGCAGTACACATGCATCTTGTGGGTGTCACGAAGTTTGAGCAATCTTTAAAATGTATTTCGTTTTCTTATCTCCCAAATTTTGCAGCTGTTGATGTCAAAGGTAGCTATCTGTCTCTCTCTGTTTATAAAAGGTTTTCATTATGCTTGATCTTTCTTAAGCACATCCTGATACATTTGACATTATTATTAGCTGAATTGTGTACATAGTTGTGGTGTACTCGCTTGACCTTTAGTTGTGTAGTGTGACATACCTAACTCATTCCAACCAGTCTGTGACTCACCCCAACAAAATCAAACATGATTTTGTGTTAAGTCGTAGAGGGTGGGCTCTATGTGAGAGCTGAGAACAAATTAGCACTCATCTGGGAATAAAACACATATAATGCAGCTACAACAAAATGAGGAAAACATATTTTAGATCTCAGAAACAAAAGAGTGGCTTCTCTGTCTGATGTATTGTGTTTTTCATACCATGACGGAAGAAGAAAAGGCCAAGATTTGCAGCTGAATCTACATCGCCAGCTTTGTTGGGCAGCACATTATAGGCTGTCAGAGGAAAGGGCGATACTTTGGGAATGTAAACCTGTGTTGAATGTGTTGTCCAAGGAGTTGTGTAATTTGTTGTTTACTCCGAATACTAGTCATTTAATCTGACATACTAAGGCAACAAGATCTGCAAATATAGCCATCAAGTTTGACATCCCCTCTAAATACAAGTTGTGTAATGTGCTATATAGCAAACCTTTGTGCAATCATTTACTTCATAATCAATATGGGAAAAACAAAGGAAAAATAGAAATAGAAAAAATAAAGCAAAAAAATTCAACCTTTACAAACGTCACACTGGGATTAATTAAATTTAGTTTAAGATCTGTGGGCATCATTGCTAATTTGGTCCTCAGTTTTTCTAGTTAATGTTGCCTCTGAAAACTCATTGGATCCTTAAACTGAACGAACTTAATCAGTGAAAAAAAGTTGTTTTGTGTTTTTTTTTTTTTTTTTTTTGGTTTTGTTTTGTTTTTTTTTAAGTCCGTATTCATATTTTGTACATAATGTTGATTTAGAAGTATCATGCCCATTGCTTTTGGACCATAAGCCATCTCTCAGAAGTTGAATTTCCAATACAAAACATGACAGAAGTTACTGCACCTTGATGGGAGTGTAGTTAGGTACAAAAATCTTTTACATGTCTTAAGGTTTTTTAAGTTTAGTAGATAAATCCAAGATATCTTTTTTTTTTTTTTTTTTCTTTTTCTTGAATACCTGACATTATTTTTGAAGTGTACATCTATCTCTGTATATACACTGCACTGCACTTTTTATTCAGAATTGGCAGATGATGCACACCTCTGAATTTCTAGATGCTATCTTTGATTTTGGTCAATAAGTATATACATTTTCAGTGTCGTTGAATCACTGGACAAAGTTGGCCTTGTAGCATTTAGCAGTTTAACACACCACATGATGCATCAACTTTTCAACATAGGCCTATGACTTAGAAGTATAAAAATATTAACTGATTTCATAAACATGGTGAAACATGTATAATGTGATTGAACAGTCAGGCTTTAAAGAAGTTGTATGTTAACGGTCACATTGGCTACATCCACACTTTTATGTTTTCGTTTAAAAATGCATTTTCACCATTCATCCACAAAACCCAGAAAACATAGACTTCTGAAGACTCTGCATACTTCTAAAAATGCCAGACTAGCATTTTATTTTGGATGGGTGAAAACGTACATTTTTGGAAATGCAGGCTATAATCAAGCTCTCGTTTTGTTCATGCTTATTACATAGCCCTTCCCTGATTGAATTCTGCTCATTACAATGTCCTATTACCTTACTGGTTACTCTTCATGGAAGAAAGTCATATTCTGACATAGCAGAAATGGCATAGTTGCTTTCCATTGCACATGTTTTGTTGCTTATCTGTATACATCCAAATTGTGCACACATACACAAAACACAAACATTATACCAGTTCCTACTGTTTTGTGATAAATTGCCACTGCATGCATTCCCCATGTAAGTGAACATCTACATCATATCCATTTTCAGTTGTTTTTGTATCGAAGAAGATAATTTTGGGAAATGCTTTGAAAATACTATGTGGACGGAGACGTTGATAGATGCTGTTTTTAAATGAAAAATGTAGCAGTGTGGACAAAGCTGTTTTTACTTGTGGTGTACAGTGAGGTAACTTACTCTTTTTTTTTTTTTTTTTTTGTTTTGTAGGTCTTTCACTGTGGGAGACAACGGGGAGCCTCTGCACCCAGGGAAAAAAATGTTACCCTTTTGCTGGGGGGAAGGGTAGATCAGTGGGGACATTCAGTACAATCCCAACCCTACTGGGGGGGTGGGAGGGAGGTGTAAGTCATCGAGCTGTTCAGCTGAAGGGGGGAAAATGTTTGAACACCTGGAGCCTTTGAGGGCAGAATTTTTTGTCTCTTAACAACTCAGTAGCTACAAGCAAAGGAGATTTTTGTCCAGTACAACAGCACATTGTTAGAGAAAAAAAGTATACATATACATATATATTTTACTATATATATGTATATATAAAACCTTTGAGCAAACCTCGGGGAGAAAATATATATTTTCTATAAAATATTGGCTTTAAAGAGTTAATTACAGACAAAGAAATTATTGCACAGAAAATTAAAGATGGGTTAAAAAGCAGTATTAATGAACTAAGTTTATAATGTGGATATATAAAAATTAATTGTATAAGAACATAGGGAAAGGTCAGATAATTGCATGCAATGAAGAATAATACTCAATGAAGTTTAAACAAAAAAAACACTGTGTTGCTTACATTTTTAGTAGGCAAATATTAGCTGTAGGCAACCAAAATGGGGAAAAATATAGAAGTAATATTTCAAGACCAAGACCTAGGCAAGCAGCCTACTTAGTCAGTTATATATCTGTCTGTTGCATATCAAAGCATATGCATATCTTTTTTTTTTTTTTTTTTTTTAATATAAATACTGAAGATATTAGTGAAGGGAGGTTAAAATGGTTATCTTAAAAGCATACATAAATGCCAAACCATTTGTCAACATGTGCAGTTTGAGGTATTCACATACATTTTTTTTTATTTAATTGATTTGGACTTTTTTTTATTAAGGGAAACCTGATATTCTTACATCAGAGTGGGGATTGTCTACCTATACATTTATATTGCACCAATTTTTGTGTTAAGGTTAAATGATGCATAGCCCAACATTAAGAAGTCTGGGTATTTTGTTTTTATATTGAACATTTTTTCCTCTTAACATAGTTTTCTGTCCCTTTGTTCTAAGGCCTTGGAAAATCTTTAGGATACATTAGGACTAAGGTTATTTAGTAGTGGTGTGTGTAACCTGCACATTGTGGAAAGCAGATATTTGTGTGAAAACCTTGCTTCTGTGCTGTCAATGTGTTGTGCTCTCTGCATGGACATAATACTAGTGAATTTACCAGAGGTTCTAAGACTTCAAAGAGCTATGTGGTTGGTCATTGTGTTAAGGGCTGTGTTTTAAACAAGAAAAAATAGATTGCATCAGAGGACAAATGTACAAGTTGACATGAACTGTTTGCTATACATAAATGTTTATTCCCACTCAGTTTTGCTTATTTTTTCCTGTTCAAAGCATGATCTTAAAGTTGCTTATGGTTGTTAATAAGCAGGGTACTAAACTTCATCTGCGCATGTTGGTGGCCCTTCATACCCTAGTGAGATATGAAAGGGTGCAAGTTGCAAGCTATATGAGAAAGTTGGATTATTATAGTTTTTGTTTCCAATTTCATCTGTTTTGCTGCTCTTCCTTCTGCTTTCCTTAGCCTTTTTTATGTTAAATAAACCCTGAATTATATTTAGCCTTTCCCTTCCCTTACTGTGTATTTTGTTGTTGGGTTTTTTGTTGTTTTTTTTTTTTTTTTTGTTTGTTTGTTTGTTTGTTTGTTTTTTGTTTAACAACTGTGAATCAAAAAGCTGAACTGGTACTATGGTCTTTAGTCTCTCTCTAAAGTTGAAGTTGTTGTGTTATCCTGAGCCTATCCCATGATGAACATTGCAGAGGCCGAGGATTAGCTGTGGAATCCATAAGATGACTCTGCTGGTCAGAGCCGAACATGTAATTCTTTCCTGTTCTTTTTCAAACTGTGTTAACCCATTTAAAGGGGGTATGGGGAGATGGGGTGGGGAGGGGTTAAAAAACAAAACAAACCCTAAAGCCATAGCAGCTTATTGCAACTGAAGGACCTACATTTGCATCATATGTTGATGTTCTTGAATGATTGCATGTTTGTTGAATGAGCGAGTGATAGATAAATAGTATAACATGCTGCACTGATGTCTTTGGGCCTACCTGTGCATGTTAGATATGATGTTTGCATTTTATTTCAGCTGAGCTGTTGCTTTTGTTTGCGTTTGAGTGTTCAATTCTGTAATTTTGCCTGCATGAACATTTTTATTTTCCATATTCACCTTCCTTCCTACCTACCTTGCACATTTTCATATTGCTTGCTAGCAGCATTTGAAACACTTTTAAACAAAGCTTTAATCTTTGACTTCAGTGCTATTTTGGCTTCACTGCATTTTCTCAGGATGTGCTCCACACTGCATTATAATCAAATTTGCTATTGCTTTATCTACACATGCTTTTGTTATTATTTTGTTTTTTTTATTGAACTACATTTGAGGAAAGACTGTTTTTTTCCCCCTTTGGAACACTGAGCATGTGCTTTCCTTTAACAGGAAGGGAGGTGCTGCCTTGGCTCCAAACAGTTAGACACGATCCAATAGGCATTAATGCAGATTCACCCTGCCGCTCTCACTTTATCTTTCACTAGAGAGGTGGACACTATTCCACTGTTTGGAAGCCATTTAATTAAGGAAAAAAATAAATTTCTGAGCAACTGCATTATTTGTTCCACATTATAGAAAAATGAATAGGATACATAACATTTCTTTTTCAAATCCCATTTCAGATTAAAGTTGTGTCATGCATTTATTTCAGCTTTTGGAGTCATCAACATCATGGGATATATACTGTTTATTTAACTGTGGTTTACATGTTTCTAATGATTCTGAATGTCGTGTAGACGTGCCTGAAATTGTAATGCTTTGTCTTGTCACATTCCAACATTTTATTGTTGTTGTTTTTGATTTTGTTTGTCCCCTCCGTCCCTCCCCAAGCATGCTAAAAAGCACGGCTTAATTTGTCTGCTCCTTACACACTGAATTAAGTGCTGTTTGTGTACTATGCTACAGATATGGCCGCTGCTACGTGATGTAGTTTTCTACTTGAATATTTTTATGTTGTAGAAACCTCAGGAGGTCAGTGTTTACTGTTTATATATGCCTTTTCCATTTGAGCTTCCCATTTGAAGGATTCTAACAATGGATAAAACACTTCTGTACCCAAGTCACAGTCAAATAACTGGTGCAGCAAAAGCAGTTCATCTAAATAAATATGCAGTCCTTTGCGGGATGTAGAGAACAATTTAATTTGAAAAATGGCACTCTACCTTTCACTTTTCTGAGAAAAGCATAACATTTATGCCATTAATTCTACTGATTGTGTTAAAGTAGTAATAGAAGTTAAAAAAAAAAAAAAAAAGACATGTTGCAAGTGGAAGCTCCTCTTGTCCATGGGGTGCAGGCTGTTAGAGTAGGAGTGGACCACAAGCTGCTTCCTCTATACAAGTTGATAAAAGTATTTCTGCAGACTGAGGCATTTCCTCTGCCTTTTCCTCTACTAGAAACCTGCTGCTAAATCCTGCAAAATAACAGGGGAAAACGGCAGATATAGATACTGCTAATCTGACAGAGTAATCGTTTGCTTTCTGCTACAACTTGGGATGCAGAAGGGTTTTCCATAGATGAGAAAAATGCTTCCAGAAACTGTGTTTCTGAACAACATAATGGCATCTACTACTGTAATGTTAGAATTGTTTCCTTCAAACCATTCTCCAGCAACCTCTCTCAGCTGTGTATACTTGACTAATATTTCTTGAAGTCTGCCTTCACACTTACGCTAAACATGAGAGATCTTCATTTTAAATAGAAATAATGGTTTTAATTTTTGATAAGCTGCTGAATTTTAAAGAGTTTTTTGGGGCCACCAAATATTTTGGATCATGCAAAGAATATATATTGTACTGTAGTAATTTTGTAATGACATTTGTATGATGTAGTGAGATATTAGTTGTGAATGTTAATCACTGCTTGGATATGTACAATGTTGGTAATAAATTGTTTACATAAAGCTTTGAAATTGTGAATCTGGCTGTTTATTATTTATATTGAATTATTAAAATGAGTAAGAAAATAAGAAATTTGACAAACGAAAGAAGACCCTTCAGTCCATCAAGCTTGTTTGTTTAGCTTTCCCAACATCTCATCCAGATACTTCTTAAAGGCTGTCAGGGTTTCTGCTTCAACTTAATCTCTTAATAGTTTGTTCAAAATTCCCGCAACTCTTTAAGTAAAGAAGTATTTCCTGGCTCCACCATTTAGTTGAAATTTTTTGGCTGGATTTACTTTATCAGTGTGTTTGAGAACTGTGAATACCTGCCTTACATCCCCATGCAGCATTCTCTGTTTGAAACTAAACAGGTCCTTAAGAATATGACATGTCCTTAACCTGGTTGCTCTCCTCTGCACAGGTTCAAGTGCTGTTATGTCTTTTTTTGTAGTGTGGTCACCAGAACTGCACACCATATTCTAGCTGTGGTCTCCCTATAGCAGGTTTTCAAAAATAATGACATATGGAAAAGGGATTTATATTTTTTGGTACAGGTTCGATTTGAGTGTTTTTTTAACCTTTTTTTTTTTTTCTCTATTCTCTCAAATGAAATGTCTTCCTTCATGGAATCTCCAGGGTATTTCTCATGTAAACAACAATGTGGTACTGCTGTTTAATAATTGAGATGTGTGAACACCACAGTAGACTCGAAATCCCAAGTCAAGCTATGATTCCTTACACTCGCTGATTTTGGGTTAGGAGTTTGCTCCTGTGCAGCACAAGTAACACGACCAGTATTAAAACAAATAAACAGGGCTGACTCCGGGGTACATGGCAACCCCAGGCAGTTTTGGGTGCAAGCGGCAACTATTCATAAATCACAGGAAAGAGCACATCCCCCTTGGAGATCGGCAAATTCGCAACTGCATGTGAAATCGACACACAGAAATACCATATAGAGATTGGTGCACATCTGTAAGGGGGGGGTAGTACTTGGATAAGTTTTACTGTCCCCCCAATGTCATGACACCTCTAGGCTGGTGCTGTCTTGGCCAGCTGCTGATACATTTTTGAATAATTTATTTGCAGTACTTTTAAATTGCTTTTAATAAGTAAGGGACTGAGACGGCCATTCCAGAACACTGTAGTTCTCCCTCTGCATGAACACCTTTGTAGATTTCAAACTGTTTTGGGCCATTATCTTGTTGGAATATCCAACCCCGCGTAACTTCAAATTTGTGACTGATGCTTGAACATTATCCTGAAGAATTTGTTGATATTGGGTTGAATTCATGTGACCCTCAACTTTAACAAGGGCCTAGTCCCTGAACTAGCCACACAGCCCCACAGCATGATGGAACCTTCACCAAATTTGGCAGTAGGTAGCAGGTGTTTTTCTTGGAATGCGAAGTTGTTCTTCTGCCATGCAAAGCGCTTTTTGTTATGACCAAATAACTAAATTTTTGTCTCATCAGTCCAAACCACTTTGTTCCAAAATGAATCTGACTTGTCTAAATGAGTATTTGCATACAACAAGCGACTCTGTTTGTGGCGGGAGTGCAGAAAGGGCTTATTTCTCATCACCCTGCCATACAGATGTTCATCCTGATCAGATGCCCGAGCCACCTCATCTGACTCCTCTCGATGCGGAGGAGCAGCGGCTCTACTCTGAGTCCCTCCCGGATGACTGAGCTCCTCACCCTATCTTTAAGGGAAAGCCCAGACACCCTGCGGAGGAAACTCATTTCAGCCGCTTGTATTCGCGATCTCGTTCTTTCGGTCACTACCCATAGCTCATGACCATAGGTGAGGGTAGGAACGTAGATCGACTGGTAAATTGAGAGCTTTGCCTTACGGCTCAGCTCTTTTTTCACCACGACAGACCAATGCAGAGCCCACATCACTGCGGATGCCGCACTGATCCGCCTGTCGATCTCACGATCCATTCTTCCCTCACTTGTGAACAAGACCCCGAGATACTTAAACTCCTCCACTTGGGGCAGGATCTCGCCCCCAACCCTGAGAGGGCACTCCACCCTTTTCCGGCTGAGGACCATGGTCTCGGATTTGGAGGTGCTGATTCTCATCCCAGCCGCTTCACACTCAGCTGCGAACCGCTCCAGAGAGAGCTGAAGATCACGGCCTGATGAAGCAAACAGGACAACATCATCTGCAAAAAGCAGTGACCCAATCCTGAGTCCACCAAACCGGACCCCTTCAACACCCTGGCTGCGCCTAGAAATTCTGTCCATAAAAGTTATGAACAGAATCGTTGACAAAGGGCAGCCCTGGCGGAGTCAAACTCTCACTGGAAACGGGCTCGACTTACTGCCGGCAATGCGGACCAAGCTCTGACACCGGTTGTACAGGGACTGAACAGCTCTTATCAGGGGGTCCAGTACCCCATACTCCCGGAGCACCCCCCACAGGACTCCCCGAAGGACACGGTCGAACGCCTTTTCCAAGTCCACAAAGCACATGTAGACTGGTTGGGCAAACTCCCATGCACCCTCCAGGACTCTGCTAAGGGTGTAGAGCTGGTCCACTGTTCCGCGACCAGGACGAAAACCACACTGTTCCTCCTGAATCCGAGGTTCGACTATCCGACGGACCCTCCTCTCCAGAACCCCCGAATAGACTTTTCCAGGGAGGCTGAGGAGTGTGATCCCTCTATAGTTGGAACACACCCTCCGGTCCCCCTTCTTAAAAAGGGGGACCACCACCCCAGTCTGCCAATCCAGAGGCACTGTCCCCGATGTCCATGCGATGTTGCAGAGACGTGTCAACCAAGACAGTCCTACAACATCCAGAGCCTTAAGGAACTCCGGGCGTATCTCATCCACCCCCGGGGCCCTGCCACCAAGGAGTTTTTTTTGACCACCCCGGTGACTTCAGTCGCCATACAGATGTTCTTTGTGCAAATTGCGCTGAATTGTAGAACGATGTGCAGATACACCATCTGCAGCAAAATTTTCTTGCAGGTCTTTGGAGGTGATCTGTCGGTTTTTTGTAACCATTCTCACAATCCTGCATATTTGCTGCTCCTGTATTTTTCTTGGCCTGCCAGACCTGGTTTGGTGTAACAGCAGCTGTGCCTGTGGCCTTCCATCTCCTGATTCCATTCCTTACAGTTGAAACTGACAGTTTAAACCTCTGAGATGGCTTTTTGTTGCCTTCCCTAATCCATGAGACTGAACAATCTTTGTTTTCAGATCTTTTGAGAGTTGCTTTGAAGATCCCATGCTGTCTGTCACTCTTCAGAGAGGAGAGTCAAAGAGAAGCACAACTTGCAATTGACCACCTTAAATACATTTTCTCATGATTGGACACACCTGTCTATGAAGTTCAGGGCTTAACGAGCTCATCCAACCAATTTGGTGTTGCAAGTAATCAGTATTGAGCAGTGGCATGCATTTAAATCAGCAAAATTACAAGGGGACCCAAATTTTTGCACAGCCAGTGTTTCACATTTGATTTAATTTCATACAACTAAATACTGCTGCACTAAAATCTTTGTTCAGAAAACACCTCAGTACTCCAATGTTCCTAGGAAATGAAAGACATACCACTGTTATATTTTTTGTTGAAAGTAAATTATTATGCAGGCTGAGAGGGGTTCCCAAACTTTTTCATATGACTGTATTAGCTATGTCTGTATTTTACTGTTATTTGAGCAAAAGTTGGTGATCTTTTTGGGGCAATGAAACGGTATTTTTTTTCCTTTTAATAATTATCTCTTCATTTATTGGAAAATTCACCTTACAAAATGGGTGTAGGTATCCTGAACACGGTTTGACTACTGTCAGAAGAGTTTTGCCTGTGTGACTAAATGTGAGTGAGTCCTTGGACACGATAACTTCACAACTTAAAAAAATTTACGCTTGGTAAAACGGGTACATTCGAAGGCTGTGCAGACCACAATGGATGGAGTTAAGCAGGTAGGCTCTACGACCTTCTTAATCTATTTTAGGATTGTGGAGGCCAGAGGCTATCTCACTATGACTGAGCAGACAGTCTGGGTTTTAGTTCATCACAGGGACCACTCTTCTTATATATACACACACACACACACACAAATTCATAACAGTGACAATTAATAAATAAATAAATGAAACCCTTTTGTCTGGCCATGTAATATTAATATGGGACTTCCAAAGCTCTGCAGTTGCAGTTATGACAATATGTTAAGGAATAACAGATATGAAAGGCAAACTTTATTACAGTGAATGGCCATTATGGATATCAGGTGAAATTGGCACATGGATCATAACTTTTAATGTGACCAGATTGTCAATATCACAAATGCCCATACATAACATGACTTACTTGTTTGATGTCTGATTTATCTCATTATCTGGGAGGGATCAGGGAATGGGTTGGATAACACAAATGAATACATATGATTCCACAAACTGCTTGAAGTACAAGCGAATACGTGGTAGCGCTGTCTGTTTTTGTGTACCTCTTATCATTCTGCTAATACTGTTCAAATTTAATACAAGTTCTTAATTAAGCGTTCCCTGACTGAATTTTCACCATGCAGTTATATGTACATTTTATCAACTTCGGGGCTGTGGTAGGGATGGACCCCTATGGACTCTGTAAAACACATCGTGAGGATTTTTGTATTGGTGGAGCAATGTTTTATTTGATGGACAACCTTTTAAAATATTCTTCAGTTATTCACTGGGGTACATGGCCTGACATTGGGACTGTGCTTATTATCTGGAATTCGGGCCACTGCAGTAGGTTACAGTGACGGTGAAACAGAGGATTGTGTAATGTAAAAATAATGGAAGCATTCAATAAGGGCGCACACAAAAAGGCGACCTCAATTGGGCGTGGCGAATAAAGGCGTTCATAGATAATTTAGTTCAAATGGCTAATCTAATAAATTTTCTGTAATTTTGTTGCGTTTGCCTTTATTCGCTGCGCCCAATTGAGGACGCCCTTTTGAAGCTCGCCTTTATTTACGCGCCCTTATTGAAGGATACCAAAATAACAGCTGTGCTCTTGGTTTAGTGGTAAGTAAAGAGTACCGTCTAAATGTTTATTTGCTCTGTGCACAATAGCTTTGATGTCACAGGCTACTTCATGTCTTGATAGCCCTTTGTTTTCCTTGCAAGCAGCCAACAACAGTGACACAGTCTGTTAGTTTTTTCATTAACATATTGGGGGTCTGTTTGCTGTCAGTGGCATTTATCAGAGGTAAAAAAAAAAAAAAAATATGCAACATCCACAAGTTTCTGCAACTGCTGTCAAGGTAAAATTCAAACCATGAACTAATTTGTAGTTGAAGTCACACAGAATGTCTCTCCATTTTAAGGTATACAAGTTCACAAATTTACCAGTGCCTTTCAATGGGAGCTTTTGAAATTTTATAACTGTACAGCTCGTTCCGTTTAGTATTCCTTAATTAAAATTAAATGGTTTTGACAAGATTCCTTGAAGAATTAGTATGCCTTATTTCAACAAAATTTGTCCACAGGGGCTTAGTTATTTTGTGTAAACAGATATGGCTTCTTTACAATAGGTGCTTTGTGCGTTATATGCAAACGCACCTGAAAATGAAATATTCAAACTGAATGGAATTTGGCCTTGTTATTAGTACTGTGAAATGGACTAGAACTCAAAAATTCTTCAACCAAAGGTTCTTGAGGACATTTTGTTCTATAGAGACAGATAGAGAATTGTTTTTTGCATCAACTACAGCAGAATTGGGGGAAGGTTAATGTAAGTTTTTGAAATAGAAGTAATTTCTTCAAAATAATACCACCGAATCATTATTTTAATGTGCACTGACATAATAAACATTAAACTTTAGAAGTGATGAATATGGTGTACAGACTGTTTCATCTCCCTTTTAATTCTGCATATTTGCACCGGTTTTTCGTAAGTTTCATCAGCTTCCTTTTGTCCCTTCTCAGGGAACTGGCAGATGTGTCAGGAATATCTTGACTCCACTTCACTCTATGAAGCCCACTGTGCTGGAAACATTAACTGACCGGCAATGCACTACGTCCAGTTTTCATGTGGTGTAGGTGTACATACAGTATATAAAATATAACTTGTTTTTGTCCATAACATGCGCGCTATATATATATATATATATATATATATATATATATATATATATATATTTTTTTTTTGATAGTAAATATATAGCTCTTTTTTTAACAAAATTTTGCTGTCTGCTGGTCTACCCTCCATCTTACTTTAGCAGGGAGAATTAACACTATTAAGATGAATATCCTTCCTAAGCTGTTTCTATATCAGAATGGCCCCATATACATTAACAAATATTTTTTTTAAGAAATTAGATTCAATCATAACTTCATTTATTTGGATGCATGGATAATTCTAAATGGTGACTCTACAACAACCTAAAACAGAAGGTGGCATGGCTCTACCCATTTTACAATTTTATTACTGGGTGGCAAACATGCAAGCTATAAAAAGCTGGACATTGACACAAATAGATGAACAGACACACTGGCTTGGTCCGCAATACAAATGAAATCCTGCAGCACTTCTTTATATTCATTGCTCTGTACCCCAGTAAATACAAGATATCATCAACATACTAACAACCCAACTGTGCTTCACTCACTCAGAATATGGAACCAATGTAGGAAGCACTTCAAGTTAGAGAATATTTTATCTGTGGCACCGCTACATGATATCCACCTCTTTCCATCCTCTCAAACTTGCACAGTTTTTAATGTTTGGAAAACGTATGGGATTAAATCATTTGGAGATTTGTATATAAATAATGTATTTGCATCCTACAATTACACTCCAAATTTAGCTTCCCACCACCACAATGTTTCCACACTCTCTGAATTAAAATTTTTTTCTAAATTAAACCTACTTCTATCTCCGAAGAAATATTTATCAGACGTGAGGACTCAGACAGCATTTCTATAACATATAAAACCATTTTAAAATCCCTTCCTTTTAAAGATCCCAGAGTACGGTGGGAAAAAGATCTCTTACTCAACAGAAAAGGAATGGAAGGCAGCAATGCACAGAATTCACTCGAGCTCCATATGCACAAAACATTTAATTATTCAACTTGTATTGAGCACATCTATCTTGTTTAAAATTGTCCAAAATGTTTCCTGGGTAAGATCCAATCTGCAAACATTGTAATCGAGCTCTAGCCTCACTGGGTCACATGTTTTGGGCCTGCACCAAATTAACATCATTCTGAACCAGAATCTTTAAATGCCTATTAGACAGCCTTGGTGTCACAATCCCTCCTAACCCATTAACAGCTGTGTTTGGTAGACTTCCAGATGGGTTTAAAGTGGAGAAGGACAAGCAAACTGTAATTCCCTTTACTTCACTATTAGCATGTTAGACGTATCTTTCTCAACTGGAAGAATCCTAGCTCACCTCTTTCAAGTCAGTGTGTAACTTATGTTATATACAATTTGAAATTGGAAAAAAATGAATTCCCACTTAGAGGATCTGTACATTAAAACACTGGCAGGATCTAATCAATAATATTTCAGAATAAGTATTTATATTGGGGAGAAGGACTTCTTTCGCTCTTTACAGCTCTCAAAGTTTTGCTCTGGTTGTTGGCCTTCCTCTCTTTCTAATGGGTGAGGGTTCGTTCAAATTTAGTTTTGTTAAGTTAGACTTGATTGTATGGAACGTTACATGCATTTAATACATTCAATAAAAGATTAAAAAAAAGAAATGTACATATGCCAGTTGCTCTCATTCAGTCTTTTTCTAGCATTGTTATGCCTGATTTTGTAACTCGGAGACTAAAACTGCACCCAGTATTCCCAGTATGGCCTCATTAGAGTATTAAAAAGCTTATGTATAACTTCCTTTAACTTGTACTCCACACATGGATGCTAAATATTGACCTAAAGACTGAACACTGCAGGGAAGATAATAGTTATGATTCCAGTACAACTCCTAGGTCGTTCTCATAAGGGGTACTCTAAAGTTTCAGACCACCCATTGTGTATTCAGATTTAACATTTCTACCTCCTGTTGTACGTGTAGTACTTTACTTTTACTTGCATTAAATTTAATCAGTCATAAATCTGCCCAAGCCCTGTGTGCTGTCCAGGTTCCTCTGTGATGATTCAAGTTACTGTAGTAATTAGTGGCACTACAATACTAAATAATGTCATGATCGTCAAAGTGGACTTCAGATTTTGTAAGGTTGTGTCACATGACCTTTTAAAATGGAATTCCTATAAGTATCAAAAGATGGGCAGAATCTTGCCAGGGTTAGTGATCTTCATCCAGATCGACAACACCGGAGCCATGGAGAACGTTGACAAGGTTGTGATTGATCTCATTTCTCCTGTAGGCACTGCAGATGGCACGTACTCTTAACAGTTTCTAATGGTCAGTAGGAATGGATCTACATATTATTTCATAATTTTCATATTTAATCATATTTCTCAAATTTGTAGATAAAATACCAATTTTGTCTTCATGAGAATTCCTTATGAATGCATTGAAATCAGTTCAGCTTATTTTTGTCTAGCACCTCCTGACTGTCTGGTACAAAAAAACAGCCACTTATGATATACTGTTTAACTCGTATTTATGTGTAGTTATGCAAAATGCTGAATTTCGGGGGGTTTTCCCATATTTTTGGCCCTTTATTCTTGAAAAACAGTCTTCATTTTTTGCAGGAAGTTACACCAATTATTATAAAGAGTAAACCAATAGGCGTCTTCAGCAAAAATGGTCAGAGTGACTTGAAGTTGTGAATGCCACATCAGCTGACCCCAGGGGTTCACCCCCATAGATAGATAGATAGATACTTTATTAATCCCCAAGGGGAAATTCACATAATCCAGCAGCAGCATACTGATAAAAAACAGTATTAAATTAAAGAGTGATAAAAATGCAGTGCAAGTTAAAAAATGCAAGGTGGAGAGTGCGAGGCAGGTATGATAACTTTGTATAATGTTAACGTTTACCCCCTCAGGTGGAACTGAATAGTTGCACAGTGTGGGGGAGGATCGATCTCCTCAGTCTGTCAGTGGAGCAGGACGGTGACAGCAGTCTGTTGCTGAAGCTGCTCCTCTGTCTGGAGATGATCCTGTTCAGTGGATGCAGTGGATTCTCCATGACTGACAGGAGCCTACTCGGCGCCCGTCGCTCTGCCACGGATGTCAAACTGTTCAGCTCTGTGCCTATAATAGAGCCTGCCTTCCTCACCAGCTTCTCCAGGCGTGAGGCGTCCTTCTTTATGCTGCCTCCCCAGCACACCACCGCGTAGAAGAGGGCGCTCGCCACAACCATCTGGTAGAACATCTGCAGCATCTTATTGCAGATGTTGAAGGACGCCAGCCTTCTAAGGAAGTATAGTCGGCTGTGTCCTCTCTTGCACAGAGCATCAATCAGTATTGGCAGTCCAGTCCAATTTATCATCCAGCGGCACTCCCAGGTATTTATAGGTCTGCACCCTCTGCACACAGTCACCTCTGATGATCACGGGGTCCAGGAGGGGCCTGGTCCTCCTAAAATCCACCACCAGCTCCTTGGTTTTGCTGGTGTTCAGTTGTAGGTGGTTTGAGTTGCACCGTTTAACAAAGTCCTTGATTAGGTTCCTGTACTCCTCCTCCTGCCCACTCCTGATGCAGCCCATGATATCAGTGTCATCAGTGAACTTTTGCACATGGCAGGACTCAGAGTTGTATTGGTAGTCTGATGTATATAGGCTGAACAGGACCGGAGAAAGTACAGTCCCCTACGGCGCTCCTGTGCTGCTGACCACAATGTCAGATCTGCAGTTCCCGAGACGCACCATAGTCCACGATCCATGCCACCAGGTATGAATCTACTCCCATCTGTCAGCTTGTCCCTAAGGAGCAGAGGTTGGATGGTGTTGAAGGCGCTAGAGAAGTCCAGAAACATAATTCTTACTGCACCACTGCCTCTGTCCAAGTGGGAGAGGGACCGGGGTAGCATATAGATGATGGCATCCTCCGCTCCCACCTTCTCCTGGTATGCGAACTGCAGAGGGTCGAGGGCGTGGCGGACCTGTGGCCTCAGGTGGTGAAGCAGCAGCCACTCTGGGATACAAGGAGTTTGAAGTTGCTCCTTTTCATAAATCTCTGGAAAAATTTGGGATTGGTAATCTAAACACGTGGAGTGTCATTTTATGATATTCTGAGGTGGCCGATCACAAATAAGATATTTTTGATGTTTGAGTCATTACCGGTGGTCCGAGCCCTCAAAGTGCCTCTCATTTCAAACATAAGCATCTGGGGTATCGTTGTAGACTATTTCAGGGCCAGTGATTACAAATGTGATATTATTTTTGATTTTTTTCTATCCTTTACTGGTGATCTTAGCCCTCTGTGGATCCCGATCTGAGGGTAAAAAATCTCAAATTTGTATTTAAACATTAACATTGAAATGAACATTTTAGTACTTGAAATATTTGACACAACTATTCTTGTTGTTTATGTTCTTCTACCTCATGAAGTAAATCGTTCGTTACATTTCTAATGCAAACCCTGAATTAGGTTGGCATATGCTATTTTAGACTTTGTTTTAAATCGAAATATAGTTTATAAAATTGTGCTGCTGCTACTTGACACTTTTGAAAATGTGAAAGTCAGAGCAACGGCATTAGAAAAAGATGGTGGCTTTTTACTCTTTAAGACTCAAGTATCATGAAAAGTATTTGTCATTTTGCTACTCAAAGACGAAGAAGACACCAAGTCGTTTTTTTTTTTTTGGATGTTTTTGTTTTCCTTCAGTGTGACGTGATTTTAAATATCGCATTCACTGACGCGGTGCCAATATTCAGGCCTAGAAGTGGGAGCTACTAAAAGACGACATTTCATCAGAAGTTGCCAGTGTCCTACGAGGATTTTGTGGGAATTCATATGGAATGCTTAGCACAGAACTTGTGTGTTGTGCAGTGGACGTGTGTTAAGTGTTCATTTTAACTTTAAAACGTCTCACATTGGCTCTGATTAACTTTCTGGCAGTTGACTATGCTGCCGCTTTGAACGCGACATTTGAAGAGTGTTGGTTAGTGGGAGACGGGATAAAGGAGCCTCGGAGGCACACGTCATACTGTAACATTTTGTAATTGAGCTTTGTAATCGGTCTGTGTGCCATCGACTGGGGGAATTTTGCAAGTCCATGCAAATAAACTGCAGCAAGCTGTGAAGTCCATTAAATGTGAGCTGAGGAGCAGCAGAGGCCGAGAGCACATTGCAGAAGTGGGGTTCACATCGGCTTTGTAATGTAAAGGCGTAAGCTTTGCTCGTCGTTATTCTATACATGGGTAGTGTATCTGCACTGTATACTGTGGCTTCAGAACAAATTCAGACCCCTTCACTTTATTCACATTTTACTATGATGTTAGTTATTTTTTCTCTCATCGTTTTACTCGATACCCCCGAATGAAAAGCAAAAAGAAGATCTGAAGAATTGTGCCGAGTTGATTAAAAATAAAAAACTGAAATGACACAGGTTTTCACACCCTTTGCTATGACACTCGAAATTTTGCTTAAGTGCGTCCTGTTCTGTTGATCGTCGTTGATGTTTGGGGGTCCACCTGTGGTCAGTTCACTTGATTGGACCTGATTAGGAAAGGCACACACCTGTCTATAGAGGGTCCCACAGGTGACCAATGTGTATGACAACAAAGGCCAAACGTTCAGATGATCTCAGAGACGGGATTATATCGAGGTGCAGATCTAGGGAAGGCTACAAAAAATGTCTGCAACATTGAAGGTGTCCAGGAGCACAGAGGCCTCCATCGTTTTTAAATGGGAAACATTTTGAACAACCGTGACTGTTCCTGGAGCTGGCTGCCTGGCCCAACAGAACAATACAAGGAGAAGGTCCTTGGTAAGAGAGGTGACAAAGAGCCTGATGGTTACCCTGGTTGAGCTCTGGAGAACTTTCCTGAGGGACAACTGCCACTGCAAGACTCCACTGATCTTACTTGGCAATAGTATGCCACGTTCTCAAATAAGGCACAGTGCCCAGATGATAAATGAAAGTCTACTTGGAGTTTGTTAAAAAGCACCTAAAGGAGTCTCAGAATATGAGAAACACAATTCTCTGGTTGGATGAAACCAACACTAAACTGTTTGAGCTCAATTATGGTGTCATGTCTGGAGAAGACCCGGCGCTGCCACTCATCAACCGTAATGGTGAAACATAGTGGTGTTGGCATCATACTGGAGGATTGTTTCTCAGTGGCTAAGACCGGGAGACTAAACAGGGCTGAGGGAAACCTTAATGGAGCAAAGTACAGAGATATACTTAATGAAAACCTGCTGCAGTGTGCCCTGGACCTCAGACTGGGCCGATGGTCCATCTTCCAACAGGACGGTGACTCCAAGCACAAAGACAAGACAACACAAGAGTGACCCGAGCACTGACGGCTCCATCCACCATAACAGAGAAGAATGGCAGAAAAATGTTAAATCCCGGTGTGCAAAGCCTGTCGCATTAAACCCAAGACGACTCCGGGCTGTAATCACTGCCAAAGGGGCTTCAACTAACTGCTGAGTGAAGGATCCAAAGACGTGTCACTGTGAGACTTCAGTTTGGTTTTGGTGAATTTGTAAAAATGTTTACAATCCTCTGTTCATTTTGTCATTCTGGGGTATTGAATTTTGCTTGATATGCATAAAAAATTAACTTAATTGATTTTAGCACAAAGCCTGCAATGTAACAAAATGTGTAAAAAGTGAAGGGTTCTGAACACATTCTGAAGGCACTGGAAATATAAATATATACAGTAGAGTCTCGCTTATCCTACATTCGACGCCCACCGCAAAAAACAAAACAAAACAAAAAAAAAAAACGTATCAATCGGCAACAAGAACTACAAGTTGCGAGCGTGAGCGTAGTCTATTCTTTGTTGCTCCCAACTCTACCGCAGCTAATTACAGTGGAACCTCGGTTTGCGAGCATAATTCGTTCTGGAAATACAGTATGCTCGCAGTCCAAAGCACTCATATATCAAAGTGAATTTCCCCATAAGAAATAATGGAAACTCAGAAGATTCGTTCCACAATCTAAAACTATTCATATAAAAATGATTAATACAAAATATAAAGTAAAAATACATAAAACAAATTAACCTGCACTTTACCTTTGAAAAGAATCATGGCTGGCGTGAGTGAGTTTCTAAACTCATGTGGGATTCCACCCAACGGGACGACACGCGGAAGAGCGTCCCAAAGCAATCGCAGTCTCCCATGGCTGTAGCAGTTCGCCATAAATGCGAATCTGAAAAGATCGCGAACATGCTATAAGCGCCTACCATCGATGGGTGATACAAGGAACATTATAAATGCGCAGGGCACAGGATTACTTCGTCACGACCCTGCCTGACTGCTGTGTCTGTGTATAGGAGAGCGGCAGATCCTGCTACAATAAATAACCTCGCTGTTGCTGTTTCAAGCTGAATACAGCTGGTGTTGTTAAAGTACTGAGACTCAGCTTCGAGTTTTCAGGTGCAAGACAGGGACTCGCACATCACAGCACAAACACACACGCAGTCACAATGCTGTAGTAAACAGTATACGCTCGTACGGATGTTGACTATATGAGTGACGGAGTTAAGGCTCTAGAAACTGCAATTAATTACATTGAGCAACAAGAAGAAGCTACAGGAATCGACATAATGATTCTGCAAAGATTGCGAGACTTGACAGCGAAGAAACGGCACTCGTCAGGAAAGCAGACTACGATCAAAAATGTCTTTAAATCATCACAGGACTGAACTTTTTAAGTACAGTACATACTGTATTTAACTTCAGACAATTCTGTAACTGTAAGTTCATTTTTTCAGTTAATTTATTCTGTTGTTTTGTTGTAAAACATGATTATTAGGTTCGTAATGTGTAAAATTATAACATAGTTTGACGTTTAATAGGTTTTTTCTTAACACCTGCCATTATCCAACATTTTCGCTTATCCGACGTTCTGCCGGCCCATTTATGTCGGATAAGCGAGACTCTACTGTATAAAAAAAAATCATCGTTCTTTATTGGGCTTTTATGATATTTATGCTATAATGTCTCCTGTGTGGTTTTATTTTGGTTTTTTTTTTAACCACAAATTTGTTATCCGGGCTATTTTTAAACTTTATATTTCATCGTATTTGTCTCAAAAAAATAAATAAATTGAAATTTGTTGTGTGTGAGTGTGCTTGAGCAAGCTGTTGTCTTGCTGTCGGTACCCACGTGCATTGCGAGGACCCCCTGCTCACTGCATGCCTTTGCTCACTTCGCTATAGTGAGCTTGTGCAGTTTGTGTATTTATCACTAAATTCTGCGTCGTCTTGAAAAATAACTTCAGAAAGTACAAGAAAAAATCAGAAATGTAGTACAGTTTTCATAGCAGCATCTTACTGTGAGGTGAAACCACTGTGCTGTCCACTTTATTGCACGGTAGATTTAACTTTAAATGGATTAATTTGCCATTTTTGCACATCTCTCTACACTCGATAACCCATAATGACAAAGTGAAAACGGGTTTTCAAAAAGATTTGCACATTTATTTAAAAAAAAAAAACAAAAAACAAAATCAAAAACTGAAATCTCTCATTTGTACGGGTATTCAGTCTTAATATGACACCACGTAAGTCTACCAGCATTGCACACTGGATTTGTGCGGTTTATCTCATATTTCATGACAGATCCTCTCAAGCCCCGTTCAATTGGATGGTAAACATCTGTAAACCGCCATCTTCAGGGTCTCCCCACAGAGGGTCCGTCAGGTTAAGGCCGGGCTTTGGTGGAGTCCGAGGTTTGTCTTGTAGTGTCTGTGCTTTGGGACACTGTCAACAAATCCCCCAAAGACCACTTAGACCAATTCTCTCCAGTCTTCCTGTCCCCGTCACTGAGAAGCCCCCTGTTGCATGATGCTGCCCACCCCCATGTTTCACTGTAGAGATGGTGATGAGTAGTGCTGCTCTTTGTCAGACATGGTGGTTGGAGTTCTGCTCAAACAGTTCAGTCGGTCATGTCGGTCATTTTCCAACTCGCTATATCCTAACACAGAGTCGCGGGGGTCTGCTGGAGTCAATCCCAGCCAGTACAGGGCACAAGGCTGGAACAAATCCCCGGGCAGGGCGCCAGCCCACTGCAGGGCACACACTAGGGCCAATTTAGTGTTGCCAGTTCACCTAACCTGCATGTCTTTGGACTGTGGGAGGAAACCCACGCAGACACGGGGAGAACCTGGGAAGCGAACCTCAGGTCTCCTAACTGAGAGGCAGCAGCGCTACCACTGCGCCACCGTGCCACCCCCAAACAGTTCAACTTTTCTGTAATCAGATCAGAGAATCTTCTTCCTTCTACTCTCTGAGTCCTTTAAGCTGTCCTATAGCCTGTTACCCAAGAGTGGCTTCTATCGAGTGCCGCTGAGGTCGCTGTTCTTCCAAAATCTCAGCAAGACTTCTAAAGCTCTGTTGGAGTGACCATTGGACTCTTTGTGGTCTCCCTGACTGAGGCCTTTCTTCCATTTTTAATTGGTTTACCAGAAGGCCAATTCTAGGAAGACACCTGCTGCCCCCAGACTTCTGTTCAATCATAAATCACTAAAGTGATTAAAATTATTTTTGTACCCTTTCTGTCTTTTTGATATTTTCTCCATCTATCCTCTCAGTCGTGTCTCACACCTCCCACTTCTTTGATTCTTTGAACCGTCCATACTTCTCTTAAAAGGTCAGTCATGTCCAGTTTCAGTGTTTGGCATAGTCTGTGCAATACGCTAGCTTGAAATTTCAGTAATGGTGTACTGTGAAAGTACCCACTTCTGCCTTGGCTACATCTAGCTCATTTCTCTTGGATATTCACCACCTCGTCTAATTGTTTGCTTTTCTATGGCCAGA
Source organism: Polypterus bichir lapradei (assembly GCA_026402145.1). NCBI lineage: Eukaryota > Metazoa > Chordata > Cladistia > Polypteriformes > Polypteridae > Polypterus > Polypterus bichir. Next base: position 35,082,050 of record JANRMT010062835.1, on the reverse strand, counting down.
TCTTCAAACTAACCACAGCTCCACCAGTCTGCCATGTCTGTTGCTGAGACTGCTGTAGCCTCTTCACGCTGTACTGCGCAGAGTATTCAAGCAAATCACTGCCACCCATGCAGACTTCCTCTGTGGCACCCGCCAAGTACTTCGCGTACTTGAACTTTACAAACATTTCATAATGCAAACCACCCGTTTGACCTGCAGTAAGACAGCCTTGATTTTTTTCCCCCATCAGTTTATATAAATAAATAAAACTATATAATATACTAGCAAAATACCCGCGCTTCGCAGTGGCGAAGTACTGCATTAAAATTTTTATTAAGAAGAAAATTAAACCTTTTTAAACTGAGGGAAAATATGCCAATAATTATTTGTTAAGGATCTCTTTGTATACCACATTGTCATTTGGCCCTCCAGTTGTAATATGACCAAGCTGTGTGCTGAGCTTACTCTTGAGCATGCAACGTACAGTTGGCCATGTGAACAGTAATCTTGTTTCAAATCTCACAGCTTGGATTGCTGCTGTCATAATCGGTTTGAGTTTCATGGTTTGTTTCAATTACGACAGTATTAGACTTGTGTTGAAGTGACATTCGGCATCTGTCAAGCGTTGTAAGCATACAACCGGTTTCATCGATAACTTCCCATCCAGCTTTTGAGAGTTTAAACATTCATAAACATCAAAGTGTCCACTACTGAAATCGTCACCTGTGAATCTAAAATGTTTAATAGGCATTGGCGGTTGTCGAAAGGTGTAAAATATTTGGCCATTTCGGTACCCTTGAAAGCGACAACCGAACAATTCAGCAGCAGCCATCACCTCACATGCAGAACCATAGGTGAAGGGCTTAAGCATTTCACTCTTATAGTGCTTTTGTGTAGTACAGTAATCCCTCGCTATATCGTGCTTCGACTTTCGCGGCTTCACTCTATTGCGGATTTTATATGAAAGTATAACTAAATATATAACGTGGATTTTTCGCTGCTTCGCGGGTTCTGCGGACAATGTGTCTTTTTACTTCCTGTATATGCTTCCTCAGTTGGTTTGCCCAGTTGATTTCATACAAGGGACGCTATTGGCGGATGGCTGAGAAGCTAACCAATCAGAGCATGCAGTTAAGTTCTCCTGACTGAGAAGCTAACCAATCAGAGCACGCAGTTGAGTTCCTGCGTGCTGAATGCAGTGTTAACCAGGAAGTCTCGTCTCACTCATTCTGCTGTGTAAAGAGTTGTGCTCTTTTGTGTTTATCTTTGTGTATAGTCAAGCCCTTCATTATGGCTCCAAAACGATCTGCTACTGCTTCAGGGGCCGTGCCCAAGCGCAAGAAGAAGATGTTAACGATTGCAGAAAAGGTAAACGTTTTGGATTTGTTGAAGGCTACGATTCTTTTTATTTAAAAAGTAGGAAAGAAATATAAGATCTATGGCTGCAGTGTCCTTTTAACCAGGGTGCAAAACGAGTTGTAAGTGGATGTAATAAGGCAGTAGTCTGGATGGAATCTGCTTTAGGGATTTGGATTGAAGACTGCCAGAAGAAGAACAACGGCAGTGCTACACTGAAGTGGCTGCTTTACAAGGGCTGTAACGCTCTCCTTTGTTGTGCAGTAAAATTAAACTCATTGTTATCGGACAAGTCATCGTGTCATTGTTGGTGAGTAACCATAATTAATTTTCTTCTTACAGTGCTTAGTACATGTACGTACGTTTAGTGTCACTGTACACACATTTACTGTATACTATTTTTCTTGCATTGTATGTATTTATTGCTGGTGGCCTGTCTATCGTAATGGCTGTAACATATGTGATATCGGAGACACTCAATATCTTTAAAATAATATTTAGGTTTTACTGTATATAAACAGTGTGTTTATATACATAATTTCAATGAATCTTACCTAATATCTAAGAGAATACAAAGGGATTATGCTGTAGAACTCTGCGGGGAATATTTATAAACAGTGTGGGAGAGTTTATAAGGGCTTAAAATATATAAAAATAACCATACAAACATATGGTTTCTACTTCGTGGATTTTCACCTATCGCGGGGGGGGGGTCTGGAACGCAACCCCCGCGATCGAGGAGGGATTACTGTATAATTATCTCCTGTACCGTCATCAGTCCACACCTTGAACCTGTCCCAGTCATTCAATACATAAGACAAAATGTTCCTCCGGATATCAAGAGTGAGCCTGATATGGCCGTGCAATATGTAACACAGAGAATGGAAAAGGCAGGTGCCATCTCCGAGCATGGAAACCACTCGGTAAGTGACATTTCTTTGATCAATGGTGATCACCTCGATAGACATGTTAATGGGGGTACGGTTGGAATGATAAAGGAAATGGGTACCTGAACAATGTAAAGTAAGTCTAAAATACCTACACAATTACTACAATCGTAATAAACGAACAATAAAACAGCGGAGAAACCGTGGATTAAATAAAAAGGCTGTAGTTATCAGTAGGGAGACGTGAATCCCGTGGCGAAGCAAGGAAGGGAATGAAGAGACCGGAGCTACAGACGGCCTTATATAGGCAGGCAGTCAACAACGTGGGAGGCGTTGGGATGGGGGACCCAACGCCGCCTCATATGGTGACCGAGCTGCAGGCTATGGACGTATATATGTACGTAAGTAGGATTCAGTTAGCGTTGGGAACCCGTGTTCCAAATTTCTTGAAGATGGGCCCATAAGTAACAAAGACTGTTGAAAAGTTCAATATGGCGGCCGACAGTGGCATCATACCACCGAAATAAGTACGTACATTGGTTTCGATTAGTTCAGGGAAGCCGCCTACCAAATTTTGTGAAGATGGGCCATAAATAAGAAAGTTCAACATGGCGGACGTTTTCGACCGTTATGACCGTTATGCGTAGAATTTCAAAATGAAACCTGCTCAACTTTTGTAAGTAAGCTGTAAGGAATGAGCCTGCCAAATTTCAGCCTTCTACCTACATGGGAAGTTGGAGAATTAGTGACGTTGGAAAGTTCAATATGGCGGCCGACAGAGTTGTCATACCAACGAAATAAGTACGTAAATCGGTTTCCGTTAGCGCAGGGAAGCCGCCTACCAAATTTCGTGAAGATGGGGTCAGCCTTCTACCTACACGGGAAGTTGGAGAATTAGTGACGTTGGAAAGTTCAATATGGCAGCCGACAGTCGCGTCATACCATCAAAATAAGTATGTACTTCGGTTTCGGTTAGCACAGGGAAGCCGCCTACCAAATTTCGTGAAGATGGGGCCATAAATAAGAAAGTTCAACATAGTGGACGTTGTTGACCGTTATGACTGTTATGTGTAGAATTTCGAAATGAAACCTGCTTAACTTTTGTAAGTAAGCTGTAAGGAATAAGCCTGCCAAATTTCAGCCTTCTACCTACACGGGAAGTTGGAGAATTAGTGATGAGTCAGTGAGTGAGTCAGTCAGTGAGGGCTTTGCCTTTTATTAGTATAGATATATATTTATATATGTATATGTTTGTCTGTATGTATATATACTGTGTGTGTGTGTGTATGTATAATATATATATATATATATATATATATATATATATATATATATATATTAGTCATAGATGGCCAGGTCCCTTACCCGGCAGGGACACCTCTGCTGTGGAAGGACCGTGGAAGCCAGTGTGGACAGAACACTACCACCTCTGAAACGCTAGATGGCAGCCCCCGTAGGTGGCAGCTGTACCTCAGACTCCCGCAGGGCTTCATGGGAGATGGAGTCCGATACAGCCCTGTTGGGATCTAGGGGTGATACAGCTGTTCCTGAGCCCATGTGGGTGGTTCCTCTGACACACCCGGAAGTGCTGCGGGAAGTAGGGCAATGAGCACCTTATTTAAGGGACCAGTGGACAGTACTCGGTGAGCCAGAGTTGGGTGGAAGGTGAACAAAGCTTGCTCAGGAAGAGTGGAGGAGTAAATTTTTTGCTATATATTGCCTTTGATTCTTGTAAGTCTAAGCATTATCCTCTGATGAAGACCCCTGGCAGGGGTTGAAAGCTCAGGAATAAAAACTACTTTATGATACGTGATTCATTTTTTTCTCCCTTTGTGGATCTCCAGCTGCAAATATGCAAACCGTATCACAGACCTTCTCTTCCATTCGTACAACCTTCTGGCATGAAGCCCTCTAATGTATTAGACGATGGGAAACTCCGGCAATCCGTGAAGCACATATTTATGAAAAACTCTTCTTCCTCCATAGTTGCATCAGGCATGATGTAACTACGAAATGTTTACGATTCAAACCACCAACGAACACCCCGAAGATGTCAACCATCATACAACAATTTACAAAACGAGTTTTATATGAACTTATTACGGAAACACACCGCCAACCAAGCTTTTACAGATCTGAAACTACGAAGCAACGTTCAAAACTCTTCACAACATGTGGACAAACGATTACATAGGAATGGACCAAACGGATCCAGAACACAGCTTCCAAAAACCGTATTTCTAAACGACATACACTCAACAAAAAATGGAATAAACTCGCTTGAAATCAACATACTGACAAACCCCAATCCAGAGTACACAACCTATCCAAAAGACAGCTGTCCACCACAGAACACAATATTCTCTCCAGAGGATTAAAATTCAACTATAAAGGCGCATCTGACATGAACTTCCTAGGTTCTTTGGAACACATCTTATTAAATGATAAAATGCCGACAGAAAATGCACAAGAAATAAGGTGCAACATCGCTAGTCAGCTACACACAGGACAACCGACCACACATATTTCGATAAGTGAACAGAAAGTTCTACGATCGCTACGGAATGACAACAGCATCATTATCACACCAGCCGACAAAGGAGGCGCAACTGTCGTCTTGGACAAAGAACAATACACCACAGCTATGGAAGAAATGCTTTCTGACACTAACACTTATCAACAGCTGAGTAATGACCCAACGAAAACTACACTTAATATAATAAACTCTGCTCTGACCATACTCCGAAATAACAACCACCTGGATGCACAGAATTATTATAAAATGAAATCCAACGATGCTAACTGCCCTGAATTTGACGGACTCCCAAAAATACATAAAACACCACTGAAATTCAGACCAGTGGTCAGCCTAATAGGCGGACCATCTTACAACTTGTCAAAAAGACTTTTCCAGTTACTCAAACATCTAACTTATGACTCAGAATATTCGGTGAACAGCGGCGAGTTGGCATTACAGCGCTTGAAAGATGTATCCATCGCCGAGGACGAGATCATGGTCTTGTTTGACGTTGTGTCGCTATACACCATGATACCGATTCATCTGGCCACAGAAACACTATTAATGAGACTGGAAAGCGACCCCACCATAGATACAAGAACCAAACTGTCCATTAAAGACATAATGCACCTAATATCACTTTGCCAAAAAACTCACTTTCATTTCAACGGCAAATACTACACTCAGAAAGAAGGCATGCCAATGGGATCGCCGTTAACAGGACTTCTAGCAGAACTGGTAATGCAGCGATTTGAAAACGTGGCTCTATCCCAGTTCACACCCAAAATTTGGATACGCTATGTAGACGACACATTCGTCATACTAAAAAATGATCAGCTGAATGAATTCTACAACCACATCAAGACAATATTCCCTGCAATCCAATTCACAATGGAAAAAGAAATTAACCGACACATCAACTTCCTGGACATCTGCATCGAAAGAAATAATGATGCCGCCCTGACCACAAGTGTTTACCATAAAGAATGCTACGCAGACAAGATATTACACTTCGCCAGCAACCACCCGGTATCTCACAAACGGAGCTGTGTTAAAACTCTATTCAGAAGAGTCCACACTCATTGTAATACGAAGGAAACAAAAATGAATGAGAGACACTATCTCTTCCATCTTTTCACTTCAAACGGATACTCAAAAACATTCATTAATCGAAGCCTGCACAGAAGACGGCAAAAAACTCGGCAAACAATTGACTTGAATCAGAACCCCCACCCCACCTGGCACTCACTCCCTTATCACCACAAGGTGTCTGAAGGTGCATCGCGCATCTTGGCCAAGTCAGGTGTCAGAATAGCACACAAACCCACGAACAATCTGCGCACGATCCTCTTCAATGCTAAAAAGAAGAAATCAACAGCAGAAACACAAAACGCAGTGTACAGCATTCCATGCAGTTCGTGCTCAGCGGTATACATTGGACAAAAATCAAAAAGAATCACAACACGTATACAAGAACACTGCAACGCCGTCAGAAGAAAGGACTCACTATCATTGATCTATACGCATACTAAATCAACAGGACATACATTTAACTGAGACAAAGTACAAGTAAAATTCAAGGCTAGTACGAAAAATTCCAGAGAGCTGGCTGACTCCTGGTTATCAAATGAGAACGCCATCAACAGACACTTGGACATAAATCCAGCATATGCAAACTTAAGAAGAACTTATTCTTAATAAACAAAACTTCACACCCAGTATCCCCCCCCCGACCACAGTGACTTAGCCACCTTACATGTAATTTTTTGCTATATATTGCCTTTGATTCTTGTAAGTCTGAGCATTATTCTCTGATGAAGACCCCTGGCAGGGGTTGAAAGCTCAGGAATAAAAAAAATACTTTTGATACGTGATTCATTTTCTCCCTTTGTGGATCTCCAGCTATATATAGTGGTGCATGAGAGTTGTCACTGAGCCACCAAACCTCAGACACAACTAGTCCTGCTAAACATGGCATTTTTATTGAATGAAGTACCTTTTCGTAGGGTCTCCTCCCAATTAATACAATCACAGTACCAGGCACAATTCCTATTCCTTTTATCTTCTTCCACTCTCCACCAAGCTTACCTTGTCCACCACCTCCTGACTCCAAGTCCCAGACTGAGGTGAAACAGCTTCTTTTATGCTGGACCCAGAATTACTTCCAGTTCCACATCATTGCATGACAGAAGTACTTCAAAGCAGGGATTGCCCTCCCTTATAGTTCACCTGGCAGCACCCAAGTACCCCAACAGGCTTGCCCATCAGGACTACAGCTCCCAATATGCCCTGTAGGTGTAGAAGTGGATGGCCCACCGGAGGGATTTCTCCCTCTGTCCTTCTGTTATTATGGTCTCCTGGCTGGGATGTTTATCCATCCATGTCCTTCCATAAAAGGGCAATCCATTCCAGCGAGGATGTTGGCCAACCTGTGTTCTCTACAAGCATGACCAAGATAAAGCAGGAATAATAAATGAAACAATATTCACTTTTACTGAATGCATGTCTGAAAATGCAGAACTGATGCCTACTCCAAAACTTCTCCCATGCACTCTGTTCCAGTTTTGCCCTGTAGGTGTTTTGACTTTGTGAGGGCAATTTAGAAACAGAAAGTTACCAGGTATGGGTATGGGTACGTGTGCAAGTCTTGTGATGGACTGGCACCTCATCTAGTCTTGGCTCCCACAAGGCAGCCAGCGCTGCTAGGACTTGCACGCACTTCAAAATGAATGGATGGACTTAGACCAAGGAGAACATTCATCTGTCTATATTATTATTTTGTGAACCTGTGTATTCCAATGTAGAGTTTTAGGAAACTTGTGTATGGTTTTAATAAAAAAATGTTTCTGATTAACAGTAATAAAAATGCCACAAATTACCTGATAACATCAGATGAGACATTCTTATAGTCTAGATGCATAATGATACTCCATGAAAAAGTGCAATGTAGATTTTCACTCAGCTGCACACTGTGCCCAATCATTTCGCCAGTCGCCTGTGGTAAGCAATCTAATGACTCATGAATTTGTACTCCACAAAAACGCTCTTATGAACTTCAATCTGTAACTGGATATTGGACGTTTTAACAGGTAGAATGCTCGACAGGTAGAATAGTGAACATTAGAGCTCCACAAGACTGCTGTCTGTGCCCATAGCTGTAGTCGCTATTCACTTATGACTGTACAGCCAGATGAGACACTAATCATATAATTACATTTGATCACGACACCACAGTCATGGGTCTCATTAAGAACAACGATGAGTCCATCAGGAGATTAATAGTCTGGTGACGAGTGTAACATCAATAACCTCACCTTGAACTCAATCTGGACTGTGTGGTTGGACAGGTGAATCTCTCACCAGTCTGCACTGACGGGGCAGTGGTTGAGAGAGTTGTCAATTTCAAATTTCTGGATCTGCACGTCTTGGAGACACTTAACTGGTCACACAACACCACTGTCATCATCAAAAGGGCGCAGCAGTGCCTTGCCTGAGGAAATGTGTTATGCCAAAGCAAATACTGGTGAGCTTCTACCACAGCATAACTGAGAGGGTCCTGACAGGAGGGCTCACAGTCAGATATGGGAACACCAGAGCCCAGGAACAGAAGTCTCTACAAAGGATGGTGAAGTGGACACAACATATCACTGGCTCTATTCTTCCCACGAGTCCATATATACCAATATACACAATTCTCTGTGACCCCACTCACCCTGTACACAGTCTGCCTTCCAAACCGAGGTCAGGCCATAGGTATGCCAGTATGAAAGCTAGCACCTCTCAATTCAAGAACAATATTACCCCTCTGCAGTCCATCTGCTCAATAATGTGCACCACAGTCAGAATAAGCAAACTGTGCATTAAACGTCCATCAGAAACCTGCCCAGTCATGTAAGCGTAGTATATTTTATTTGTAGAATCTTGTGTTTGTTTTCTCTGGTACTGTGTCGTGTATTGAATGACTTGTACTACACTGCCTTGGCACACTTTTCATTTTTTATTGGACCGCCTTTAGCTTTGATTACGATATGCATTCTCAATTACATTGTTTGGACGAGCTTATGCAATGGCTTAACATTTATGTTCATCCATATTTGCATTGATTTTTCAATCAGATCTTGTATGGATGATGAAAGATCTAAACCACTCCATAAAGTCTTCTCCACCACATCCCAAAGACTGACCCAAAGCCTGATTCATGTCTGAGAAGGATTCTTCATGTTCCCTGAACACGACCCTTCACCATTTGAAAATGATGAATCTTTGCATCGTTGTGCTGGAATATGCCAAAGCTGTAATAGAGTGCAGACTGGTAAAAGATTCATTTCTCCAATCGTGAAGTCCACATACACTTCTTATGTGTTTATGTTTAAGGTGAGGTTGTTGGTGTAACAAAGTCAAGAAAAAAGTCCATTGATGGGATGACCTGGTCATTCAGTAGATTTAGGTATTGACTTCCCTTTATTGCTGCGTAATGTTGCTGAGCCAGGACAAGACCAACTGTAGCAACCTCAGATCATCACACTGCCCCGGCGGCTTGTACAGTGGGCACTATGCATGGTGGGTCCATCACTTTGTTCTATTCCCTTCTGACCATGATGTGCCCATCACTCTGGAACAACGTAAATCTGGACTCATCAAACCGCAAGACGTCTTTTCATTGTCCAACAGCCCAATCTTTATTCTCTTTAGCAAACTGAAATAGTTTTTTCCTAATGTAGCCTAACAAGTTGTGTTCTTGTCACCACACAGCTGTTTAGTCCCAACCCTGTAAGTTCTCTTCATGTTGTGTGTGTGGAAATGTTCTTCTTTTCGCTATTAAACACGTTTGTGTGTTCTGCTGTTCATTTTCTACAATATGACTTCACTAAGGGTTTTAGTGATCTCCAATCACAATCATTCAAGCTTTTTTTCCAACCACATTTCCTCCATGAAGTTGATGGATCACTACAATATTTCCAGGTTTTAATAATGTGTTGGACAGTTTCATCTGTTTCAGCAATCCCGTTAGTTGTTTTATTTGCTTGATGCGGCCAATAATTGGACTTTTCTGAACGCACTAATATCTTTTCCATAACCACGGGAAATGTCTTCAGACATGGCTGTTTAGGAAACGAGAAGGTATGCACTGCATCAGTTAAAGGTAAAGAAATTATTGCAAGCTGATACATATTAATCACTGTAATAATGTCCCAATCGTTGGCTCTTAACTATTTGGTTATTTAAATTCAAACGCCAACATTTTCTTTGGCCAGACAGTGTATTGTGACATGTGAGTCCCTGTCTTGCACCCCAAAATATGAGGCAGAGTCTCAGTACTTTAGCAAAACCAGCTTTATTCAGCTTGAAACAGGAACAGCACGGTTATTTATTGTTGCAGGATCTACCACTCTCTTATACACAGACACAGCAATCAGGCAGGGTCAGGGTCAAGTCGTACTGTTCCCTGCATTTATAATGTTCCTTGCATCACCCATCGACGAGGGCACTTATAGCACGACCACTGTTGGCTCGGATTTGCTTTTGCGGCAAGCCACTACAGCACTGAGAGCCTGCGGTTGCACCGGTAATGGATAAGCAGCTGTCCACAGACACAGCGATTATGTTTCGGGATGCTCTTCGCCATGTCATCTCTCTAGGGGGAGTCCCAAAAGAGTTTAGAAACCTCACAGTATGTTTAATCTACCTGACTGAACAGGTGGAGTAAAGACTTCCCATGTGCATTTGTACCAAAGAATCTTACGTGATAACGCAGTGTGTCTCATCCAGGGTTGGCTCCTGTCGTACATCCAGCCTGTGAACATGAACTGAACTAAGTGAGTTTGATATTGGAAGGATTGCTTGAACAGTAATTTATCTTGAGAAATGTGCTCATGAGATAAAGATTGTTAGGTATTAATGAACTTTCCCACTAACCAACTCAGGATGTCACCCAGTGTGTCGTAAGAATAAGAAATTTGTGCTTACAAATGCAAAAGAATATGAGTCACAGATAGAGAAGACCTTCCTCTTGCTCTGCACAGCTGTACCATAAAGGGAAGTAAGCAACAGAGAAAAGCAATTCATCTGAGCTTTAGATGGGTGGAACTGACAATGAAGACTACTGTACAGCAAATGGCTACATTGCATTTTTACTAAATTGCTTCATTGTTTAACCGCGGCATCCAAACTGATGACATGGCTTGTTTCCTCATTTTAATTGCTTAATTTTCTTCTTCTTATTATTATTTTTGCTGCTTTTTCAGGTGTTGTTAGGGGTTATGCAGTATAAGGACCTTCAGAAAACTACACTATTTCTTACAGTCTGAGCATACTATGGTATGTTTCCTCACACACACATACAGGGAGGTTTGTAATTACTGGTCATGCACAGTATTGACAGCTCTCTAATAGAGCAGCCTAAGCGTGGCACATCCTGCCATGTGTTAACCATTCTGCCCTGTCTGTGAACCGTGGGACAGCTCGGTTACATCCACCCACATAACACATGAAGGGCCAGAGGACTCCAAAGGCAGTGCCCTGTTCCTTAATTTGTGGCTTCTCCTTCTTATTGTTTGCATAACCACAGAATTTTAGTTTTTTTTCTGTTTCAGTCAGACCACTTATTTCCTGAAAACATTCCTGAAGAGTGTACACAGGTCTCGATGACAACATTTTACCTGATATTCCCTCCACTCATTGAAAATGTGCTGTCTCTAGGAGCGTCATACAGTGCTCTCCATACTCCTCTGCTTACACAAAAAATTATAAAATCAAACAATGCCGATGTGATTAAAGTGCACATTGCACACTTTCAGTCAATCATTTCAGTCACACTATGTAGAAATTACAGCTGTTTTTCTACACAGTCCCCCCATTTTAGGGACACAGCAGTGGCAGGTCTGTTAAAGGCGTCAGATAGTATTTTGTTGCATATCCCTCGACAACTGGCATCATAGGTGTGTGTGAGATTACTCAGGTGTGTTTCATTGATTCATTAGTGCCAGCATAAGATATCTAAGCTTGTTTCTACCCTTGTCTGTAGTTGCCATTGTTCAACATGAGGACAAGAGCTGTGCCAATGAAAGTCAAAGAATCCATTATAAGGCTGAAACACAAGAATAAAACCATTAGAAACATTGGTAAAACCTTAGGATTACCCAAATCAACTGTCTGGAATTTCAGCAAGAAGAACTAATGCTCTGCTGAGTTAAGTAATAGCAAAGGGACTGGTAGGCCAAAGAAGACCTGCACTGCTGATGACAGAAGGATCCTCACCATGGTAAAGAAAATGTCCCAAACTCCTGTCGACAAACCAAATCCAGTCTTCAGGAAGCAAATGTGTTTGTGTCAGAGATGACTATCAGCAAAAGACCTCACGAACAGAAATACAGCGGCCACACTGCAAAATGGAGACCACTGGTTAGCCACAAAATCAGGATCGCCAGATTGCAGTTTGCAAAAAAGTACTTAAAACAGCCTGCAGAATTCTTGTGCTCAGACGCAGGGCCGTCTTAGCAGCATCATAGGCAAAGTAAAGCACTGGGGCCCTGTATTGATAGCAAAATAGATACATACATTGGCATCAGAAACAGTATCGGCCCCAGCCAGTGCCCATTGTGCCCATACTTTAAGACAGCCCTGCAGAGATGAGACAAAGGTGAACCCTTATCAGAGTGATGGCAAGAGCAAAATGGGGAAATGAAAAGGAACTGCCCAAGACCCAAAGCAGACCACCTCATCTGTTAAGCATGCTTCTGGGGGTGTTATGGCTTGGGCATGCATGGCTGCCACAGGTACCGCCACACTTCTCTTCATTGATGATGGAACTGCTGATGGCAGTGGTACAATGAATTCTGAGGTGTAGTTCCAGAAAATGCTTCAAAACTCATTGGACACTGCTTCATCCTACAACAAGATAATGTCCCCAAACCTACTGCTAGGCAAAACAGGAGTTTTTCAAAGCTAAAAAACTGAAACTTTTTGAATGGCCAAGCCAGTTACCTGATTTACATTCAATTGAGCATGGCTTTCATATGCTGAAGAGAAAACCTAAGGGGACAAGCCCCTGAAATAGGTAGGAGCTGAAGATGGCAGCTTAAGAGGCTTGGCAAAGCATCAGCAGAGAGGATCCTCAGTACGTGATGATGTCTGTGAATCACAGACTTCAAACAGTCATTGTATGCAAAGGGGTATGCGACAAAGTCCTAAATATGACAGCTTTAACAGACCTGCCATTGCTGTGTCCCAAACATTATGGTGTCCTAAAATGGGGTGACCATGTAGGAAAACGTGCTGCCATTTCTACACGGTGTGACCGACTTATGTGCAAATACCCTTAAAGGAAACACTGCACTGGGTCTCCCAATCCTGCCCTTTCTTTCTTTCTTTCTTTAACTCACCTCCTTCTTTTATTAAATAAACAGCTCACTGCTTCACCTATGCTACCTACCCTGCTGTTTTCTTGGCTAAATAAACACAAGCAATGACCTATCCATTCATTTTCTATCCTGTTGTTCTAGTTAAGGATCATGGGAAGAAGGGTCTGGTAAGAATGGGGACAAACAGAAACCAACAATGAATGGGACACCAGTTCAACACATGATACAATCATGCATTTACCAGCCTTCATTCAAATGCCAGTTTAGAGTCACCAATTAACCTAAAATACATGAACTCACACATACTGTACGTGGTGAAAGCACCAATGAAGTTAGTTACATCAGGATTCAATACGTCACTGTGCTGGTCTTTGTAGTCAGTTTTTCACCCATATAAATAACCTATTTATGAAGTACTATTCTTTTATGTACAGTAGTACAGTATATATTTTATTTCTACTTACTGTTATGTTGCATTTCTTGCTTTTCCATTTTTTTACAGTGTCTATAAAAGCATTCACACCCACCCCCAATGGAAGTGTTCACAATTTATTGTTGTGCAACAGTGAATGCCAATGGATTTAATCAGGCTTTTTTGCAACTGATAGATGTCTACAAAGTGGTCTACATTTACTGCAAATATAAAATACAAAATAAATGATCACACTAGTACCCACTACCTTTAATATGACACAGATAAATCATCAACAGTGCAGGCAAACTGTTTTAGAAGCCACATTTATATGTACCATATATACTCGCAGATAAGTTCTCCCACAGATAAGTCGAGACTTGATTTTATCATATAATTTCTGGTATTTTATAATGTCAATCGTGTAAGTCGAATGTGGACAACTCACGCTATTGGTCCAAGAGATTATGATATGGTAGCGCCCACCTGAGAGAGTAACCATGGAGCAGACTGCCTTTTGTTTCTATGTGGGTGTGGCAATGCGCTGTATCAGCGTGTGCTCCTAACCTCTCTCTCTCTATTGTGCCTACGTGACCACATGTTAATACCCAAATTATTACAAAGTGACGTTTGCACTGTTTTGTGTTTTTTTGTATCTCACACCCTCATACACCTTCATCGTAAGAGCATGGAGCGTTCGATCAGAAGAAAATATGAAGCTGGTTTTAAATTAAATGTCGTTGATTTAGCGAAAGAAATTGGTAACTGCGCTGCTGCAACAAAATGTGATGTGTCTGAGAAACTGGTGTGAGATTGGAGGAAGCATGAAGATGTTAAAAAAAAAAATTAAGTGTCGCATTTTTGAATGGGAGTACTGTATAAGTCAGGGTCTGATTTTATGAACGATTTTTCGGGTTTCAAGAACCGACTTATACGCGAATATATACAGTAGTTCAATGGAGATCATGTCTGTAGTCAGGGGTTTCAATTGAGTGTAAAAATTGAGGTCAGTGTCATAAACAAACCTGCGCCTTTGGAGAAGACTTGTTTACTAGCAAGACAAGAACCCCAAGAATAAAGTCTAATCTAAACAGGAATGGCATGAAAGCAACAATATTAATGTCCTGGAGTAGACGAGTCAGAGTCCAGATCGCAACCCAGCTGAGAATTTGTGGCTGGACTTGAAAAACGCTGTTCACTCACAGTCATCATGCAGCCATCTTAAAAAAGAATGATGAGGAGATGTTGCAGTGTCCAGTTGTGCAAAGCTGGCAGAGATCTGTGTACAAAGACTCTGTGTTGTTATGGCTGCCAAAGGTGCAACTGCTAAATATGGACTTGAATGGGGTGAGCTCTTATGTGGTTATTTTATGTTTTACATTTGTAATTAATTTAATCCACTCTGCACAGATAATTTTTCACTTTGACATTAAAGAGTTTTTTTTCTGTTGATTAACAAAAAATGCCACATAAACCAATTATGGTTTAATTTTGTATAATAATAAAATGTGAAGACTTTCAATTGGTTGAATATTTTTTATATTGTGTGACGGTCCAGATCGGCTCCACTCTCCCATGTCACACCCAAGAGCCTCTTCAACCTGGAAACATCGATATTCATGAACTGAAGTGAGTCGGGCAAATGAGGACGCATACATTATACAAAGAGCTGGTGAAAAAAGTGTCAGTGCTTTTATTAAAATCAAACAAACAACAAAGTGTCCAATAGTGCAGTGCGCCATCAAATTGTTCAAAAAAATAAATAATCCAGCATAAAACCAGTGATAAATATGTGGAGGTAAAAAGTGATTAAATAAAACAAGGTTACAATACAGAGACAATTCTTTTGAAAATATGAGCCTCAATGCCTCCTTCTACAACCTGACGCCACCACTGCTTATCCTATCGAGATGTTGGAGCCAGAGGAGCCGCCCGCCGAAGGGGCAGTCAACCATAAATACCTGGCTCAGGTCCCCATTGCCAGTCCTTCGACATCCATGAGGCGCCACGCTGCGAGTCCCTTGGTGTCTGTGGAATGCACCGCATGATGGGCCACTCCTAACCCCCCAGAGCACCCCTTCTTCAGCTCCAGGCTCCTCTCCCACAGACTCGCCTCTGACCACCTGCCTCCACTCCTCTTCAGCACCGGGTCTCCCAATCCTGCTTCTTTCTTTCTTTCTCTTTCACTTTAACCTCCATTCACTCCTTTTCGATCTTTCTGTTCAACACAGTTTTTTATCAAGTCCAAAGTAAACATGGCCATATACCAGGAGATTTTAGAGCACTTCATGCTTCCATCTCCTGACAGGTTTTATGGAGATGCTGGTTTCCTTCTCCAGCAGGACTTAGCACCTCCCCACAGTGTGAGAAGTACTACCAAATGGTTTGCTGACCATGGTATTGCTGTGCTTGATTGGCCTGACCTGAATCCTATAGACAATCTATGGGGTATTGTGAAGAGGAAGATGAGATACACGAGACCCAAAAATACAGACAAGCTGAAGGCCGCTATCAAAGCAACCTGAACTTCCATAACACCTCAGCAGTGCCACAAGCTGATTGCCTCCATGCCACACCGCACTGATGCAGTAATTCGTGGTAAAGGTGCCCCAACCAAGTATTGACTGTATAGATGAACATACTTTTCAGAAGTTGAACATTGTATTGTATTGTGAATCCCTTTTTATCGATCTTGGGTAATATTCTATTAATTTGAGATTCTGGATTTCTGATTTTCTTGAGGTATCTGCCATAATCATCAACATTAAAACAAAAAATACTTGAAATATTTCACTTTACGTGTAATGAATATAGCATATATCAAGGTTTACTTTTTTTGAAATAAATTATGAAAACAAATGACCACTTTCACAATATTCTTATTTTCTGAGGTGTACCTGTACCGGGTCCAATTTACAGATGCCAATCGATCTAACATGCACATCTTTGAGAGAAGCATGAAAAGACATGTAGAAATGGAAAGGTTACTGAATTAAACAAACCTTTATGGTCCGACAACTCCAGCATACAGTAAAACACACATGTGGTAGACTTAAGCTACCTGGGCACTAAACTACCCCAGTGCACTTCTTAATATCCAGAGAAACGTCAGAGAACCGATCGATGATCTGCACACAAAGGTTCTGGTGTCACTCGGCAATGGCGCTACCTCAATCATCAGCTAATAAAAGAGGAGTGAACCCTCACAGCCGACCATTAAAATAGACCAATCTACAAGTACCATAAGGCAGAGTAAGAAATTCAGCAACACTTAAGCCCAGAAAAGGTCAAAATCTGAATAACGTTTCAATAAACAGACATTACCCAAAGACAATGAATTAATGGGAAGTAACATTTTAGTTGAATGAACAAACATAACCTCAGTCATAGTCACACAAACTCTGGGAAAATGATGATTCGTCCAGGCTTGAAATTTGACACCATTCTACATGCTTCAAGATTTTCAACATAAATCTCATGGACTATCATTAATATGCAATTGAGAACTAACGCCTACACTAAACCAGACATAATGCTGCCAAGAACTGCAGATCCATTACAGCCAAGAAATGAACCTTTTACAGTAAGCCAGAAAATGCATTCTAATTTAAAATTAGTCACAGCAACACAATGACCAGAATGTGTCAAATAATAATGAAGCCAATCAATTATATTATGGTAATATCGCAGTAAGACTTGCCACACATTTGCAATTTGAATATCTCTTATGAAAGCCACTTCGTTCACTTCAGGGATTGCAGGGATTACAACTTATTTTGGCAGCAGTGACAATGTGAGAGCAACCAATCCTTGATGAATCACCAGTCCATCGCTGGACATTCTCACACGCAGTCACCAATTGACCTAGCGAACATCTCTGTGGAACCTGAAGAAATTCAAAGTGAGAACATCCTACCTACATGCAGACTGTAAGCGGACAGGGATCTGAATTTGGTGCCTTGTAGTTGTAAGGCATCAGTGCCACCTGCTGTGCCATCACATCGTCATTTTTACCGTAACAGAAAAATTTGTTCACACAGAAAGGAAGCCTTTAGTTTCTATTATGTTGTTGCCTTCTCCACATTACAATAATCAAGGTCAATATTTAATGGCACAACACTACCATTAAAGTGCTACCACATGGATGCAGCAACCAGGGTTTGAAATCCATGTTTAATCGCTGTCTAAGAAGTTTCTACCATCTACCCATTCCTGCTTTGGTGTTTCTAAGGGTACCCCCATCTTCCCTTCCCATGTTCCTAAAGATTTGAAGGTTTGGTTCATTTTTAATTGTGTATTGGCCAGATATGAGCAGACTCTGAGATGGACCAGTGTTCCGTCTAGGGTTGGTTCCTGCTTAGCGGCCAGTGCTGCCTGATTAACTGCTGCCCGTCCTCAACCCAGACTTGTATTGAGCACATTTCAGAATCATATGACACATCAGAGAGAAATCCTTTGTTTTGCATTTTTGTGCATATGATTGGATAACTGATCTGGATTATGCGACACAAGGTTCTTTTTCCCATATATGTTTTCACATCATTCGCCATTGTACAGCATTGGTTACTATTGGCTTTTATTATGGCATAAACTGTTTTTCTCTTCATTCTGTCTGAAAACATAAGATTAAAAGATTTTCTCAGTCACCTCTATGAAGTACATTGGGTGATTAACATATTAAAAAATACATCATTTTTGGATGGAGGATTCCTTTAAATGCAAACAATTCATTCCAAGTCATGTGTTATACTTCCTTATACTGTACTATACTTTAGGGGCCACATGGTGGCACAGTGGTGAGCACGGCTTTTGGGTTTAAAGCCCATGTTGCTATCCTTGGGCAGTCATGTTTATGGTTATGTGTACATAATACAATGAAATTAGAACTTGCATGTCTCGTCGGAGTCGTTCACAACAATATAATACAAAAAATCATTAAATAAAAGGGTGAGACAGTGCATTCTGCCTGGGATATTCTCTGGGTACTGCATTTTTTCTTCCACATCCCAAAGACATGCATGTTAGTTTAATGTATAATTTAATTGTAGCCTTATGTTTATGTTGTGTGTTGCCACACACATGTGAGTAGGAGGCAGATAAAGGACCTGAGTAGATGTAATACAACCACCGACTGGGGGATGGCAGAGTGTACTGACTGTCTTTCTCAGTTACTTGCAGTCCATTCCCGGGAAATCCTGCCAGGTTCTGGCACCCTCGATGATGTCACTTCCAGTCCCGAAGACACCACTTCTAGGCATGGACCCAGAGATGACGTCACTTACTGATCTGGGTCCAAAGATGACGTCACTTCCGGTCCCGAGGACATCACTTCTGGTACCGGCCCTAAAGAAAACGTCACTTCCTGAACGGGCCTTTAAATCCATCATCTTTACTATATGAGATCAGTTCTGTTTTGGACTCAGTCTTGTCAGTAACTCTTTAAAAATTTCTACGTTTGCAGCCAGGATACATTATACGGGTTGCTGCCCTAAACCTTCGTGATGTCTAGTGTGTTTATTTGTGACAATGTGCATGACTGATAATTTATCTAGGGCTGACCCTTATCTTCTATCAAATGCTTCTGGGATGACTCCATTTGGCACAGAATTTCAATAGATGGATTTGACAATGTTATGTTCAAGTATTGTAATGTGCACTAGTAAAGTTAAATATGGCAGTACTGATCAAAACAAATTCATGTATTTTATTCATTTTCTGAACTCTCTTATTCATAAACAGGGTGGTAGCATTAGGGTGGACAGGTCGTCATGGGGCACATTCGCTTACATGGTCACCAGTCATACTCAGCTGTGTTTCTGTAGCTGTGGAAAACCAGAACATCTGGAGAAAATCCATGCAGATATGGACAGAATGGTGCAAATTCAATTCAACACCCGTGTTTATTTACAGTCTAAGTGCATCAATTAACAACACCGCAATACACAGTCCATTCCCTTCCTTGCCACCAGTCCATCCGCCTCCACTCTACCTCAGGCTTTCTATCACCTTCCTCCCGACACTGGCCGCCAAATGGTGGGACTGGCCTCATTTTATAGAGCACCTGGGAAGACTCCAGGTGCCTAACGAGCCTCTTCCAGCCACACCTCTGGGTGTGGCAGAAGTGTGACTTAAAAAGGCCCTGAAAAGGTCCATGCACCCCCTGGTGGTGGACACGGGCCCCAACAGGGTTGACCTCTCATGCTAATAACCCATGGCCCCACTGGAAACCAAGGGGGAGCTGCCCTCTGTCGGTCCGGGGGAGAAACTGTCCCGATAATCCTCTTTCCCCCGATCCTTCCACACTTTGGGTGTACTGGCCAGGTAAGGATTCTGGCCATCCGCCACACTTAGTTAGTTATAAATGCAACACTTACCTAGAGTCCTCGCAGATATTACAATAAATCATTGGAGGTGATATTACTAACCTGTAAGACATATATATATATGTTCAGCAACCAGAAAAATCATCAATGGACCCAATTGTCTGAGTCATGAACTGTTCACATTATTACCTTCAGGCAGATAATAACATAGCATCAGGTCCTAAACCAGCAGGTTCATAAAGTACTTCTTCCATTCATCATTCCCTCGAAAAGACCACATGGTATCAACTAGAATCTGCAAGTCTCACTGATATTGCAACCTGGATGAAGGAACCCCATCTCCAGCTCAAACTAACAAAAACAGATCTTCTCAGCTCATCCTTTGGTTCAGTACCCCATCTCTGCTCAGCTTGGTGCATTATCACCAACTCCCGCCTTGTGGGTACACAACCTTGGGGAGGTGGTCAATGACCAGCTGTCTTTCAGAGACCACGTTGCTATGGGTCTCTCAGTCTTGAAGATTCACTACATACAATACTGGTGCAATTTTCTACACATTAGTGTGCTGGTTTGGTAACATCACTTCAAGAAAGGCCCAACAAATCAACAAGATAATTAAAAGGACAAGCTAAGTTATGGGACGCACTCTCGATCCCCTGGGAGTAGTAGTGAAAGAGAAAATGAAAACAAAAATGAGTGCAATTATGAACAATGCTGCACATCCCCTCTCTGACACACTCACAGTGAGGACTTTCAGCCAACAAAGTGTGTGAAGAAACGCTACTGGAGCTCCTTTACTGTATACCAAAAGCAATACGTCTGCATAATACCTCAGTGTGACTGGAATCACCGAGTTGTACGTTTTTCTTTCTTTTGAATTTTCTTGCTTTAAAGTCATTTTAGTGTGTGTTCAGGCCAAAGTGTGTATGTATATTTATTTATTTACTTACTTACTTATCAACCTATGTATGTATTTATCTATTTGAAAAGAAAGAGAGAGAGGTTAGGAGCTGATACAGCGCATTGCCACACCCACCACACGACAAACCAACTCAAGCTCCTGTAAAAAGGCAAATTTTCCCCTGGGGACAAATAAAGTTCTATCTATCTATCTATCTGTAAGATCAGACCATATCTAACAGAGTATGTAAGTCTTGTCATGTCTGGACTACTACAACTCTCTGCTGGCAGGAGTACTGGCACGTGTCACCAAAGCCACTGCTGATGACTCAAATTTCAGAGGCACGTCTGTTATTCAACCAGCCAAGGCGGGCACATGTCACTCCTCTCTTCACATCACTACACTGGCATTGAGTTCAAATCCTTGGTGCTCGCCTACATGGTAGTCAGAGGGTCAGCACCTCTACATATGGAGTAACTTGTGAGGTTTTGTGCTCCTTCTCGACCACTCAGGTCTGCCGATGAAAGACGCCTGGTGATGCCACCTCTAAGTGGTGTCAAATCTCAGGCCAGACTCATGTGTAGCTCCTATCTAATGGAACGAGCTTCCCATCTCCATTTGGAATTCTGACTTCCTCAATGTGTGCAAGAACCACTTGAAGGCTCTCTTGTTCTGTGAATTTAGCTGTTAGGTTTTTATAACCTAGGCATTGTAATGAACTTCTATTTTGTTCTGAGCTCTTCACTTGTGATGGCCAATTTTGTAACACAGTCCCCCTGACTGATGTTTGCTCGATTACACTGACCTTTTGTAAGTCATTTTGGTTAATAGCATCTGCTAAGCAAATAAATATAAATGTAAAAGATACTGAACTCTGCATAGTGTCTTGTACTAAACCCTACTAACATCCATCCCCACATTGCTGCTGCTGTTGCTTCATTTCTACATTCCTTTTTTTTTACTACAACTTTGTTACTACTTTTGTTTTTATTTTTAGTTGTTGCTGTTTTTAGTATTTATTTCAATTTGCTACTGTCAGCTTATGCCATGTTATTATCTAACCCATTTAATTCAGACCAGGGTTGCTGGGTCTGAGGCCTATTCCAACTAGGATAGGGTGTAAGGCAAGAACAAACCCTGGACAGGATGCCAGTCCACTGCAGGGCAAACACACACTAGGTCCAATTTAGTGTTGCCAGTTCACCTAACATGTTTGTCTTTGAACAGGATTAGGAAACCCACACAGACACAGGGAAAATATGCAGACTCCACACAGGAATGATTTGGGACACTAACTCTGATCTCCTTACTGTGAGGCAGCAGCGCTACAACTACCCTACTATTTGATCATTTATCACTAATTTCTTTAATTTATATTATTACAGTTCTACATTTATTTTATTATAGTTCTTCACAAGTATATACTGCACCGCAGTCCTGGGGGACATTATTCTGTGCCACCGTATGCTGCAATACCATGTATTGCAGGTATGACAATATAGACACGACTTGAACTGCCTTGTGTTATTAGTGTGCATTGTACAGTGTAGTGTACAGTGTAGTGTGCAATTTGTTGAAAGGACTAATTGCTTATGTCGGTAATAAGTTTGTTTTGTATAGTGTGTGACTGCTTAATTGTTATTTAAATGTATTTATGTATATACTCTAGTATGTAAATTTGCTCTCAAATTAAAATTGCTCTATTGCTTTGGAACTTGCACAAAAGTTGTTCACACACCTATATATTCGTGCTAAATGATCTGACAATAAAATGACTTTATTACAGTACCTTGATTACCTTGTATGTCGTACTCGCCCCACACATTAAAGTTACCCAGATGTACTTCTTTTAAATTTAAACTGCCCCGATCTTGCCGGAAGTTAAAAGTCTGGCTTTAAATTATTTATAACAAAACGTTCTTTAACCTGCGCCTCCTTACGTCGGGAGTGTCCTGCGCCGTCCTTGAAAGCGAACCGATGTTTATACAAAATGCCAACCTGAACCTAATGGAAGGAAGGGTGCGTACACACCCCGAAGCTACAGGTGGATGCAGCTCATCCCGGCCGAGATGAGCCGAAACTGGCACAAGCCAGGCTTACCCACTAAGCCGATTATGAGGAGAGTCCACGCGTTGGGACAGCAGAGACGGGCATCCGCTACCGAATACCGCTGACCAAAGAGTCGGTCTGCTCTCGCGCAGGAGGTGGAGTCTCGGAGGTGGGGAGGGAAAACACAGTTAGAGAAAGTAAGAAGGGAAAAAAAAGCAGACACAACAGAAATTGAGAGGAGGAAGAAGCGGACGGTGGGAAACACAATTACAACCACGCATTCGCCAACATATCGCGGGATTTACAAAGGAGGACGGAGGACACGGACTGAAAATGATCACGGCTTATTTCGCAGAGAATTTTTGGGTACGTGCAGGCGTTGTTATTCTTGCTTTTTTATTGCACATAAACTGTTTGCAGCCGCTTATGGCACGGCTGTCATTGATGGTAGCCGTGTACTTTAAAAGGAAGCTGGATGTTGTAATATAATTTGCAGACGAGTTCAAAGTTTGTCCCTACACTACCGACATGCCTCGGTGTTCCGGACCGCGGCCCTATAGCTTTTTCCGGCAACCGGAGATTACGCGACTTCGTGGATCGCGGCCTCAGCCGAGTCGTCTACCTTGATTGCTGACAAGACCCGCCCAATCGAGGCGCACCGTAAGCGAAGGGCTGTTCGCTGGCACTGTTGATTGGACGCCTTCCATGTCAGTTCAAATTGTCATGTGAGTCAGGGTCAAGTTAGACGAGGCTTGCGAATAATGTCCGGTGAAAGAGGCTTAACCTTAAGTGCTTTATCACATTATTAACACGAGTACTTTAAGAAGGAGACTTCGGGGCGCCTGGTTCATCTGACAGAAACCAAAAGAAAAAAAAAATCGGCATCAGGTGGGGTCGGGGTGAAACGTAGTGGGAGTTCAGTAAACTCACGGTACCTGTGCGTCCTGTCGTGCGAGCTTTCAGAGAAATGTTAACCACACCAGCGCCCAAAATAATAATAATAAAAAAAAAATAGATCTGCCTGCTTATGCCTTGTTCACTTAGGAGATTGTTAGAGAAATGTCCGGGTCTTGAATATATCTTTTGAAACCAAACCGTTTAAACTAGAGACACACTATGGCAGCTTTAGTGGGTTCCTTAGACATCCATTAAAAGAAGTCAATTTTCCTGCCTGACGAGGAGTTTTTATTGGTCAAATAGAATTCGATCTGCGGTAACCAATTTGAAAAAAATACAGATCTAAAAAGAGTGCATTGTGTAGCGTTGTCAAGATTGCTGTCTTACTTTTTAACAAGGGAAATTTTTAAATTATTGATTAAAAAAAAGCCGTAAAACATATCAGGCAGAGAGTTTAGGAAAGGCCGGCTTTAGAACTGTACATGAAGGGACGAACAGTGGTGCAAGCACAACATGCAAAGTCCTGTAACTTAAATTCTAGCCCAAAGTTAAAGTACAAAAGCAAAATAAGTCAGTACATTAAAAATTTGATTGTCTTATTGCTAGAAGTATCAAAACTAAAACAAGTGAGATGGAGTTTTATGTAGCTGAGCATAATTGTGATATTACATCAATAACAGGAACCTGGCTAAATAACAAGGTTGCATTGTGTATAATATAGGTGGTTACTCTCTTTTTTTTTAAAGGATAGACATTAAAGATAAAGAGGGTGGCTTTCATTTACATAAAACTTATTTTAAATGCATGTCTTCTTCAGTTCGATGATGAGCCACATCTTTGTGTTAGGAGATGTATATGTGGCTTCAAAGTATTCGGGATGGAGACCTTATTTTAGGAGTGTGTTATAGACTCCCACAATGCAAACAGTAATGTCAGTGCACCTGGTTTTTAATAATATTAAAAACACAAGTTTAGAGGGGGATTTTATAGTCATGGGGGTCTTAATTTCCAGGTATTCAACTGGATTAAATATAAGGGTACAAGAGCGCGAGGTTTTAGATGTAATTAGTGACTGTTTTTTAACGCAGTATCTTAAAGCACCAATGTAGAGAGAAGCCTCTCTAGATTTATTATTTTGTAATAACCATTTTAGCTTTCATCGTGCAGAGGTGTTTAAACCACTATGGTCAAGCGACCATAATATAATAATATAATACAATTCTTCACAGCACAGATGCAAAGACTAAACTGTTAAACTTAACGTGTATCACAGGTACATTAATGGAAGGAATTATTAAGGAAAAGATTGAGCAACGCATCGCAAGTACGGGACTTTTAATGAACAGTCAGCATAGGTTCTATGAGGAATGTTGCATTTTATTGACATGCTAAAATTCTATGAGGAAGCAACAAAAGGATACAGAGTGTTGCATATGATGGATTTATCTTGATTTCCAGAAGGTATGTAAAAAGGTTCCGCATGAGAGGATGGGCAAGAAACTAAAAGACGTGGGAATTTAGGGTGTAGTTAACTGCAGAAAACACAGGAGACGGAGAGTTACAGTGTGTAGGACCTTATTAGAATTGGGTGTTGTTAAGAGTGGTGTTCCTCGGAAGTCTGTGTTGGGTCCTCTTCTAGATAAAATGATCCTGATTGGAATAAAAACAACATGATGGTTAAATTTGCAGAAGATACTAAGCTAGGTGGAATGACAGATAATCTAGAATCCATGAAATCCTTACAGAGGGACTTGGACAACGTAACAGTTTGGGCTGTTTTGTGGTAGATTAAATTTATTGTAAGTAAATGTAAAAAATTACACGCATACAAGGTAGAAATGTTAGATCTGAATACACAGTGGGAGGTCTGAAAACTGAAAGTGCTACTTGTGAGAAAGATTTAGGAGTTGTAGTGGACTTTTCACTATCATCTTCCAGGCATTGCTTTGAAGCCATTACGAAGGCTAACATAATGTTAAGTTATAGTAATATGCCACAATGTATTTAGTACAAGTCAAAGGAGGTTATGCTTAAGCTTTTTAATGCACTATTGAGGTCTCACCTGGAGTCCTGTGCATAGTTTTGGTCTCTGGGCTACAAAAAAGACACAGCAGCGCTAGAAAAAGTCCAGAGAAGGGTCATTAGGCTGTGATTACAGGACTGCTGCGTATGAATTGCGAGGAATGATTAAAGGAGTTGAAACTTTTCACTTTAAGCAAAAGGAGATTTAAAAAGTGACGATTAAAGTGTTTACACTTATGAAAATTAGTACAGTGGATCTAGACTCTTACTTTAAAATTAGTTCACAAGATTGTGGGGACACAGTTGGTAAATTGTTATTGGTAAATTTTGCATAAACATTACAAAGTTTTCCTTCACCCAGAGAGCCGTACATAGACACAAAATAGCCAAATAGGGTGATTGACAGTAGGGCTTTAGGAATATTCAAACCTCCACTTGATGTTATTTTGGAGGAATTAGGTGGATAAGATTGGTGAGCTTGTTTGGCTGATGGGCCTGTTCCTGTCAAATATTTTCAGTGTTTGTCTTTGTATGAAATATGGTTGCATAGTTACCAAAACAGATGGACAGGCTAAAGATGGACGCTGAAGTTTGCCCAGCGATAAGTTAGAATTTGGTGCAGGTTGGATTATTTCCTTGCTTTAGTTAACTAAGTAACATAATTCAGCACCATGTAGCCTTCACCATAGTAGTAGATGTATGGAATGATTTACTTCAGTCACTGTCCCTATCACCAAATGTGACCCTCAGCAAGACACTACTTGCCTGCGCTCCAGTTGTAGAAAGCACATGCCAATCGACTTGAGCTCTGTACTTTTAAATTGCCAAGGATGGTTCTAACCAGTAAAAAAGAGCTAAATAAGTGTTTTGGGTCCAATGGTCAGTGGGGTCTGATACCGCAAATCAGAAAGAAAGAGGGGTTAAGACATCAAAGTAAATATACTGCTTAAGGCTCCAAAAGGACTAGAAACAGCCCTTGTGCTATTTGGTCCCGTTTGATCCTTGTGGTAAAATTGCAAAAGTGAACTAAAACAAGCAGCAGATTTAAAAATGAAAATTAAGTTTTGGGCTAACTTGCTTCAACGTAGTTCCAAACTGTAGCTCAAAAGAAAATGCATATGGTGATGATTTTTTTATGTTGTTTCCTATCCTTTATGTTGGTCTTTATTTTTGTGCTTGGAATTCACTGATTCTTTTTGAAGTACATTTTGGAAAACCTTCCCATGTTTCCCTCCTTCCTATAGTACTGATGACGTTTCATACATATGGTAGTGACACGAGAAAAGTAATACAACTTGCCCCTGCTACATGGCAATAATAGCAAAATAGCGTGACTTACAGTGAAGCAACATGTACTGTTTTTCCCTTATAAGAAACAACATTTATAATAATAAAAACTCCAGATGGCTGGAGAAAAAAAAAACAAAATCTGCAGGGGCTCCGAGGCCACAAGACCACCCAGTCCCCTCTAGGCATTCTACCTAACATAAATTACCTCAATCAGTCCTCATGGTATTCAGGGTTCACATGGAAGAACTTGATGATGATGGTCATGTGGACTTCTGGCCTTTAATCCATCAATGTGGTGACGGAAAAAGAACAGAGAAAGTAGGGTTTAGTACGGATTTCGGAGCCACCATGAATGATAGTAATAATTAAATGCATATACAGGATTTCAGGATTAAGCTAAAAGGAAGCTATGAGAAAGCCATGTTAAAATAATGTGTTTTTAGCAGTTTTTTAAAGTATGCCACTGTATTAACCTGGTGAATTTCTTGGTAAGCTATTTCAGATTTTAGGTGCATAACAGAAGAAGGCCACCTCACCACTTCTTTTCTTTTATTATGGTGGGATGAGAATCAGTAATATATATATAAGGTAGTATATAGTATGTTGCTCTAATAAAATAGTAAATTTAAAAACAAAATAAAAAAATGAATGAAGAAAAAGTCTTGTTTATTGTCAATATAGATTTAGTGGTTGACTGTATTTTTATTTTAATTTTTATTTTAAAAGAGGTGGATGAGTAATAAGAAATACAGACCACTTTCACATTTCCAGGTTCATAAACTAAGAAGCGTTTGCTTGCTGGGATCTAGTATATCTGATTATATCACAACAGTGTCTGAAACCAAGTTGAAGAGTTTCTGTAGTGTTCCTTTTTGTTTTATTTCAAAACAAAAACAACCATATCTCAGCGTTTTGTGTTAATTAAGGTAGCTCTTCTGCATGTAGTCTGCATTTTACAGAGAATGACTACCTTCTGTCTGTACATCGTAAGCGCCTCAAAATTGGCACTGTCTCATCCCGCTTTAAGTGGAACAGCTTAGGAGATGCGAAACAAGGATGGCATTCTGTTTATGACTGCGCAGAGAGCCATCTAGGAGATGACTTCACCATGTTGTTTCTGATGTGCCACTCGAAATGCAAGAGACGGACACGAAAAAAGTGTGTGACACTTGATGTATTATTGACAGACCATGATTATGCGCACCCTTCTTCATCAGTATGCTTACATGTTTTAATATAGTGAGTTTTAATGTAATCTTTATTAAAACAGCACTGTACCACTTATGCAATAAACACAAACATTGGAACTGAGTTAAGTTGCTTTGGTGGGGAAATACCCAGTACTGAAACATTCAGTACAGAGATCTGTGTGAATAAATATCTATGATCTATGACACCTGCATCTTACCGCAACCTCCACATTCAACATGCTTTATACTAATCATGTACAAAATACACAAGAAAATTAAAATTGCTCCATTCATAAATTATCATGGCATATGATTCTAGCTATCAAAACAGCATTAACAAGAAAGCACTTACCTTCACAGTTGAAAAGATAATTTTCATGAAAATGTTTGTATTCCATTTCAAGTTTTTTTTTTTTAGATGAAATGTTGTGCCCCACTAATAGTGCAACATATGCCATGGTCAGTTTGGGGTGATTTTTGAAAGAACAGCTGAACAATAGTCCAGATTGCTCCATTGTATTTGCCAACCACCATTCAACAGGAAGTTGATTATCCCAGTAAGAAACTAACAGGAAGTCATCATAGATACCCTGTGAAAGTGGTCTATAATCAGGTTTTTCATTCATCTCTGAAAACAAAACTCTCGTAACACTTTATCAGTAACTGACTGGAGTAGTGCTGAACTGTGCAAGACTCTGTGTGTTTAATATGCCATACATGCAGCATCAGATTTGTGCACTTAGTTCCATTTGTTTAATCAGTAAAATAACATGTTTCCTTTTTATCATTAATATTACATTCTTACATTTTTGTAATAACTGAAAGTGCATTTGGTTGTCTGGTTGTTTTCTTTTTAGTGAAGAAAATGTAACAATGGAAGACAATATTTTTATTGTGTGGTGCCAAATGCAAGAAATGTTCTTAGATGTGTTTTACTGTGGGGAGTCCCCGTCATTTTTTGAAGGTCAGCAAATGTGAAAAAATAACATTATAGTGAGATATCTACATTATATAGTGGGAAACCTCATATCAGAGAATTATATAACAAGATCAATATTAATTTTGCTGAAAAGTCAGATCATCAAATAAAAATGGAGATAGGTTTTACACTATATATTGAGTGACCTCCCTAAAATTCTGTTATTTCCTGACCAGGTTAACAACAAGATGTTGGTTCATTTATTAACTTGAGGATTAGTAATAAGAGGTCTGAGAAGTAAATATGTTCTGTATTGCTACAGTCACTTACTTCAAAGCTGCGGTGGGCTGGCACCCTGCCCGGGATTTGTTCCTGCCTTGCGCCCTTTGTTGGCTGGGATTGGCTCCAGCAGACCCCCGTGACCCTGTGTTAGGATATAGCGGGTTGGATAATGACTGACTTACTTCAAAGTTTATGGGCTGGAGACAGTACAAGCAAACAAAGCGATTCACAGAAGGCAATAATGATTAAATAGGAAAGGCAGCCATTCATGCCCAAGTCATGACATGATCTCCACCATTTTTATAGGTGAAGTGGCATTATTTGGACTGTATGCACGCTTTCAGCTTCCCCTTAATTTGTCAGGCATCTTTCTTTGTATCGGCTGTCCATAACCCTTTGTTCCACAACTCTACTGCCTCAACTAACTCAGTTTAGTAATTCTTGTCTTGAAGCTTTCTGTGAAAAGATTGTGATACCTTCTTCACTCCTGTTCTGAGGAGGTTGTTGATGATTACAGTGGCACCTGTTTTAGAGTTTTTAATCACTGGTTTGAATATTCTTCTTTTTTCAGAAGCTCCAGTTGTTTTCATTAGCTAATCTGCTCACCAAAGACTTCTAGATAGATAGATAGATACTTTATTAATCCCAAGGGGAAATTCACATACGCCAGCAGCAGCATACTGATAAAAAAAAAATATTAAATTAAAGAGTGATAAAAATGCAGGTAAAAAACAGACAATAACTTTAAATAATGTTAACATTTACCCCCCGGGTGGAATTGAAGAGTCGTATAGTGTGGGGGAGGAACGATCTCCTCAGTTTGTCAATGGAGTAGGACAGTGACAGCAGTCTGTCGCTGAAGCTGCTCCTCTGTCTGGAGATGATACTGTTCAGTGGATGTAGTGGATTCTCCATGATAGACAGGAGCCTGCTCAGCACCCGTCACTCTTCCACAGATGTCCAGCTTCATTCCTACAATAGAGCCTGCCTTCCTCACCAGTTTGTCCAGGTGTGAGGCGTCCTTCTTCTTTATGCTGCCTCCCCAGCACACCACCGCGTAGAAGAGGGCACTCGCCACAACCGTCTGGTAGAACATCTGCAGCATCTTACTGCAGATGTTGAAGGACGCCAAACTTCTAAGGAAGTATAGTCGGCTGTGTCCTCTCTTGCACAGAGCATCAGTATTGGCAGTCCAGTCCAATTTATCATCCAGCTGCACTCTCCGGTATTTATAGGTCTGCACCCTCTGCACACAGTCTCCTCTGATGATCACGGGGTCCATGAGGGGCCTGGGCCTCCTAAAATCCACCACCAATTCCTTGGTCTTCCTGGTGTTCAGGTGTAAGTGGTTTGAGTCGCACCATTATAAGTACACGATTGATTTCTTTGTGTTTCATGATAAAACATTCAGAATTACTGTGGTCTAGATTGAATTCCATTTTTAGCATTATACTGTATATACTTGCGTTTAAGTTCTCCCGCGGATAAGTCGGGGCTTGATTTTACTGTATAATTACTGGTATTTTATAATGTCGTCGTATAAGTCGAATGCAGAGATTATGATATGCTAACGCCCACCTGAGAGAGTAATCACGGAGTACACTGCCTTTTTTTTCTATGTATTGTGCCTATGTGACCACATGGTAATACCCAAACTATTCTGAAGTGACGTTTGCACTGTTTTGTGTATCTCACACCCTCATAAACCTTTATCGTAAGAGCATCCCTTATCTACGATGGAACGTTCAATCAGAAGAAAATATGAAGCTGGTTTCAAATTAAACATCATTGAAGTAACAAAAGAAATTGGTAACTGCGTTGCTGGAACAAAATTCGATACGTTTGAGAAACTGATGTGAGATTGGAGGAGGCAAGGAGATGTAAAAAAAAAATAATTAAGTGTTGCATTTCTGAACAGGCGTGTAAGTCAGGGTCTGATTTTATGATCGATTTTTTGGGTTTCAAGACCTGACTTATACGTGAGTATATACGGTAGTAGCAAAAATGGATTCAGCATCCGACAACACAAGTACACAGAAAGAAAGAACAAAAAACTAAATGACACATAATATTAAATTAAAAGTTAATACAAAATTAAATTAAAAGTTGTTGAAGTGGCGAAAGAAATTGGTAACTACGCTGCTGCAACAAAATTCGATGTGTCTGAGAAACTGATGTAAGATTGGAGGAAGCAAGAAGATGTTTAAAAAAAAAATAATTGTAATATTTTTTGAATGGTGATCGATTTTTTTTTTTGGGTTTCAAGACCCGACTTATATGCGAATATTTACGGTAATTGCCTTGATTGTCCTTTAGTTTTAATGTTCTTCCAGGCCCTTTGACTCCAAATGGAAGAGCAAATGTTAAATATAATACCTCATGTGACTTCCTACGCATATGCAATCAGTGCAGAAGGAGACAACAGATAGACAGCCGTCACAATACTTATGGTGGGATGGAACACAAAATTGATATTATTGTAAAATATAAAGCATACATTCACAGAAGCAATCCTGAGGAAAAAAAATGCACTCAAATTTCATATTCATCCTTTTACATCAAATCAGAGTATCTAGTACAAATTAAGGCACTATATGTTTCAAAATGGTATGTATTTTGAATAATCATTGTGTTCAGGTATTATGACATGGTATTTAAACTATAACAAAGGGAGGGTGAAAAATATTTATTATATATTTAATATATATTTTATAATATTGTACCTAGTTCATTTTACTTCTGTCTAAAAAAAACAAACACAAGAGTGCTTAGTTTCCCACCTCTTACATACAGTTGAGCGACTGAAAAGAATTTTGCACTACTATTTGAATGTTACTCAGAGGCATGAGTCATCAAAAGTCAATTATGATATAACATTAATTTTTGTAAGACTACCTTTTATATGTACAGTAGTCCTGCATGCATTAATAAAAAGCCCACAAGATTCACTTTTTTGTACTGCATTTCCTGAATATAGCACCACAAATAATTTCTGCTCCCCCACAAAATGAAAAGCCAGCCATTATTATAAGGGTTTTTTTTTCATGGCTCACTTACAAAACTAGTGTAAAATATATAGTACCCTTCTGTGTTTTTAAAATATTTATTTAGTAAATGAAGTGATAATAAGCACACAAATCTATTGATGTTTTAGCCCTGGGTACAGATTCTATCTATGTTTGGTATGTAGAAGTCCCCATGGCTGTGGTTTTACTTAGTTTGTTCTCCTTGAGTTTAGTTGGTTTTTTTCCTGGTTTTGGTTGTGGTGATGCAGTGAAGGGTGTGTTGTTACTTCTGAAAATGTGTAGCTTAGCATAACCGGCCATATTATAACTGTATCTGTTTATGTCTGTGCTACTGATAAATTTTAAAGGTTGCTTGTGTACTAAGGATTGACCAAGACCTTCTGTTTCAAGTTTTTACTGAAATAGCACAAGTACAGAAACCATGAATAAAACGAACAGTAAAGGCAGAACTATAGCAATACAGACCAAGACGTTCTAGATGAGAAAAGGAAATGTTGCAAAGCACAGGGGTTGAATTGAAAATCCACTGCTGGGTCTATATTTTTCTTCCCATGCACCAGTACACAAGTACAAAAACCTCAAATAAAATATACAGGCAGAACTATAGCAAGACAGACCAAGACATTCTAGATGTAAAAAAAAAATGTAAAGCACAGAAAATGAGTTTGTAAATCCATAACTTTGCCTACACTTTTTTTTCCAATGATTTAATGTTTGAGTCCATTCTGCCCTGCAGTAATACAGCTTTGAATTAACTTCTTGCTCTAAGCTCACAGTACAGTGAGAATCTGTTAACTCGTAGAAGCTGGGAGAAAAGGTTAAAAAAACCACACCTAAACAGAGATACATTTTGAATTTTGACATTGATATTAAACAGCATATTTAACTTATTCACTTTGAAATTTTCTCTATGTACCATAGCATATTATACTGTTGCACATAGCCCTTCTCCAACTGCTGTGCATGTCAAGGCCCACTGAATCAGTCTTGAGAGAGCAAACACACACATTTATTGTAACCATTAAAAGAGTCCAAGGTGCAGTACCACCCATGGTTTAAAAGATTGTGCAGAGGCTCCTACTCTGTTGTATTTTGCACCATGATAAGAAATTTTATTCTGAGATTTGCTTGTTGGTTTATTTTTTTTACTACTAATGCAAATCATTTGAAGCGCAATGTGAGCAAAACAATCCCATAGACAGATAACACTCATGACACTGCTATGCCATCTTAGATAAATAGATAGGGGATATGGCAAGAAGTGGGGATGCCCTTCCGCCTGACAGAATGGACAAGCTTTTCTTTGGCTTTTTCATGCAACCTGGGTGCTGTTATGATTTTTGTGGACGACTGGGTTATTTATTTATTTCACCGTATACGTGAACGTGTGGTTTTTGCCTCTCAAACTGTGCACTTTTAAACAATTAAATTTTTTCTTCACTTTTTTGCAAGCAGGTATTTAATCACATATTTATGTGGAAGTGTTCCTTAACTGGAATAATTTGGAATATAAGAGAATGTTATAAAGTACTAGCTAAAGTGTCTTGACATTTAATGGGGATACATAAATGGGGGAAAACTTTCTTCTGGAAATTCATCACGGCTAAACACAACCCATGATGAGACACAAGACATAACTCTTAGCTAAAAGCTGTAATCCAGTGAAACAATTCAATTGTTTTTCAAAATTGGTTGAGTGGAAAATGCTGTGTCTATAGTCTTAGATGAGATTCCTCTTTGGCTGATTTAAACGTTTATGCTTGCTAATAATGTTCTCCTCCAGTGCACTCCTGCTGCCTGGATGAAATTGTAAACCCACATTAGCACGTTTTTGGGCTGCCCCTCTCCCTAGTATGCCATATAGTCTATTTTTTAAGTTTGACCAGCACACATGCAAAGTTTTAGGAAAATCTGGTCCACTGTTTTTATTCGATTGGCACATAAACAGACAATTGAACAGCTTATGATGTTATTTATTTAAGAGATTTCCAGCAAATTTTGGAGCGGCAAGTTTTCATCACAGAGAGCAACAAAAAGGAACAAGTTAATGCACTGACTTGTTAAGTTTGGAGTAAACAGAAGAGATAGTGTCCTTGTTAGAAAAGAAAGATATCAGGAAATGGAGCAGACGTTAGTGAGCTTTTATCCTCTTTTCCTTGTTATACATGGCCATCAATTGTGAGACTCAGTCAGTGTTGGACATAGAAAAGGACAGAATAGTTGAAGATCCACTATCCAATTTTGAGCATTCTCAATCCATTAGAGTTTTGAATTTGTGGTGTTTGTTTCCAAAGCATCATGCACATAGCAAGAAGCAGCTGTTCAGACATTGGCACCTTAGAGGGCATACATCCACACTCATGTTTGTAGGGCCATTTTATAGTCTGAGCTTGAGATATAAAATTCTTCAGATTGTTTCATGACAATTTTAACTGACTCCTTTATGTTCAATCAAATAGTTAGGGCCTGTATGGTATGTTAAGTAATGATCAACTTTTAATAAAGAGACATTATTAAAAATAGGAGATTGTATATTGATTCAAAATCAAACCTACTTTCCACTGAGCACTAGAGCTGAAGCCCATGTGATATGAGATGCAGTTTGCATATTTTGAAGGAAAAATTTGTAAACAGAACAACAAAGATTTGAAGGAGGGACCAATAAGGTTTCAGTTGAATGCCTAATCTCCATGTGTCTGTATTTGTGATTAGGTCTGGGTAAAAATTTAGATTTTCTTATTAATCATTATTTTTCATTTAAACAATTCAATATCAGTTCTCAGAGTCTCACTATCCATCTTGTGAATCACTATCCTGCTCAATTACTATATGTAGATTTTTGCTTATCTTTGTTTTTGGTGTCCGAACCAGTAGCTGTTGGTAAATCACCTGTTGAAGCTTTCTACAGAAAATATTAGTTGGAGCTGCTTTGGGCATTCCATTTCAAAGTACCTAAACCAATACAGCCGTTGCAGCTTACCGTATATCAAACTGGCTCATTCGCCTTGTGATCGTCTTCTCCGATACACCATATAGATCTTCAATCTGTCGTACTTTTAAACCGCATAACAGAAGGTTTTCTATTGACTCAGCTGGAATGTCAAAGGATGGACGTCCAGAGCAGGGAACTGCGTCACCTGAACTGGAGTGTAGTAGAGTCCGTTCCACCTGTTCTTCGATAATTTCAAAAATAGTTTCATCTATATCGGAGTCTAAAAGGGCCGCCAACATTGTAATTTCTTCCGATAAATCTTCAATTCTCTCTCTGAAATATGTAATATCTTCGGCAGAATCCATTTCATCGGCAGTAGTAAGCATTTTTCTAATTAATTCTTGTGCTATCGATTCACTAATCAGTAACTAGAGGGCGTGTTAGAGCCCACCCTCTCAACTTTGACGAGTGAAAGTGACAGTTTTATTTCAAGTCGTATTTCATGACGGTTTGCAGGAATGTTATGGACAAAATGAAATAAATAAGCAACGAAAAACATATTTCGTGACACATTTATTTATTTATGCTCTCATTTCATGATACATTTATTTATTAAGGCTTCATTTCATGATACATTTATTTATTTATGCTCTCATTTCATGACAAATGTATTAAGGCTTCATTTCATGATACATTTATTTATTTATGCTCACATTTCACAGTACTTTTATTTGCACATTTATTTATTTAATTTTGTCCAAAATAGTCCTCCATATCCTACAGGTTCAAACGGTGTGTCAAAAAAGAAGAACTGAATAAAAGCAAAGTCATATATAGGTTGTGCAACTCAGATGTTAAGTATTGTTGTGACACAACAAATTTTAAATCTTTACTTTTTTATTGAATTTATTAAAAGCAAGTAACATTCCATACAATAACGTCAGACTTAGCAAAACTAAATTCAGTTTAACCCCCTCCCAAATGAAAGACAGGAAGGTCAGTAGCCAGACTAAGACTTTAGGAGTAGAAAAGAGGAAAGAGAATCATTTTCCCCAATATAAATGCTAATTCTAAAATGTTATTTATTTGATCCTGCCAGGTTTTACAGATCTCTAAGTGTGAGTTTGATTTTTTTCTAGTTTCAAATAGTATATAACATCAGTTACCCACTGACTTTAAAGAGGTAGGCTAGGATTCCTTCCAGTTGAGCAGGACAAGTCTTTGTGCTAGTAGTGCGGTAAAGGCAATTAGTTTGTTTTCCTTCTCCACTTTAAGCAAATCTGGGAGTACACAAAAAAAAACACCACTGTTAATGAATTAGGAGTGACTGTGACACCAAGGCTGTCTGATAGGCATTTAAAGATTTTGGTGCACGCCCAAAACATATGGCCCAGTAAGCCTGGAGCTCGATTGCAGTGTTTGCAGGTTGGATCTTGCCCTGAAAATGTGAAATCATTTATCCCAGTGTCATCCATAAATGTAATCTCAGTCCACATCCAAATGAACAGAGCCTAAACAATCCACACTGGCGATGGCGGGTAGCTTCCAGCTTCAATTTTATTTGCCTTGTGCCTAAAAAATAACAGAATATATAGCAGTTTTCATCTGTAAAGATATGAGTTGATGAAAAATAATTTTCGTTGATGAAAACGAGGGCTTTGAACAAATGATGCAGGTTTTGAACTATGGTATGCTATGCCAACCTGAAAGCAAACAGGTGAAATTATTGTACCTAGGCTTTAGGAAGATCCTACTCAAAGCATTGCCACATCTCTCAGGTCAGCAGGGAGACTTGCCCAAACTTGTGACCGCTGAACATCCAGGGCAGCAGATTCCTACATGACAATCTCATGTCACTACATTAAAAACGACTGTGTTGCAGACAAGTGCACTGCATGCCAGTCACAGCAGGAGCAACCTCACAGCCTATACAGTATGCAGAGCTGCTCAGATGACTGGCTGTTATTCCAGAAATCTTTTTAGTTTTCAATAATTTCCAGTGAATGTTTCATTGTGTGCCTGCATTAATCACAAGTTTGTGTGTTGGCAAGTCCAACAAATAATGCTTCTCTTTAAGCATTTGAATAGCTGTACTGCTAAAGTGGAAGAATTTTGCAACACACC
Organism: Polypterus bichir lapradei; assembly: GCA_026402145.1. Taxonomy (NCBI): domain Eukaryota; kingdom Metazoa; phylum Chordata; class Cladistia; order Polypteriformes; family Polypteridae; genus Polypterus; species Polypterus bichir. Next base: position 35,044,583 of record JANRMT010062835.1, on the reverse strand, counting down.
TCATCCAGCCAAGTGAATGTGCTATTGTTAGAATTTTCAGAGCAGCCTGCGATACTGAAGTGAGCTTATGCCACTGTCTATAAGCATCAGCTCTAGATTATCATTTTAAAACGCTTTCTTTTTGTCTGCAAAGGAAGTTTAAAGACACAATTTTGAAAATTGATTAACGTGACAGTTACATGTGTGCAACTGAAGATATGTGTAACTTCTAGAATTATAGAAAGACACGAATCTTCCCACTGTATCGTTAATTTTGTCTGATTCTAAATTATTTTATACTTCTAACAGGAGGAAAATTTCGCTATTACTTTAGTTGAAGGGTGTCTCCATGGAAATTCATAACATACAAATAGATTATTGAATAACATACTTATTATTTAAAATAATATTTAATCATTTTATAGTGGTATTATTTACAAGATGATACAGATGATTTATAAAGTAAATGCCGTTGCATTGTGTTAAAGCAAGGAGCCCCCCCCCCTCTAATATGTGTGGATTTTTGATGTGGTGTTAGATAAATTATGGTGAATTTTGAATGGTGTTAACTGTTCATTACTAATCATGTATTTCTTCCTAAATGTCATTCCATGCTTATACATATGTTGTGAAGAGACTATGTAGACACCCTTCAAATAAAGTATTACTGAAATTTGTCACATTATATTAATGTTCTCTATGCATGATTAAGTAATCTCTAAAAAGGCACCACTTCAAATATATCGGAGCACACTAGTTCAGTCAAAATAAAATCAAAATGTAATTGAATCAGGACATTGTAAATTGAAATAGAATCAAATCAGGACATCACTACCAGTACAGTATTTGTGGTTGTGGAAAACTAATGAAGGTGCAGAAAACTAAAAAAACATTTTTATATATATAATATAATATAATATATATATATATATATATATATATATACTAGCAGAATACCCGCGCTTCACAGCGGAGAAGTAGTGTGTTAAAGAAGGTATGAAAAAGAAAAGGAAAAATTTAAAAAATAACGTAACATGATTGTTAATGTAATTGTTTTGTTATTGATATGAGTGTTGTTCCCATATCTATATCTATATATATATATATATATATATATATATATATATATATAT
>JANRMT010062835.1:35001272-35043071 GCA_026402145.1 Polypterus bichir lapradei | reverse complement strand
GGTTTACACTGTGCTTTGTTTCCGAAGTAGCAGAACTCATGAATATGGTTGTATATATCACTCGCTCGCTTCTTATTGTTTCGCTGCCTTCTCAATTATATAATGCATGTTTTCTTCAGCGCTTTTTGGGGCTCTTCCTGGTTTTCTACGTACTGCGTGATTACGTGGGAGGCGTGATGATGTCAAACTCCGCCCCCACGGGTTTCAAGCTCATCTCCATTACAGTAAATGGAGAAAAACAGCTTCCAGTTATGACCATTACGCGTAGAATTTCGAAATGAAACCTGCCCAACTTTTGTAAGGAAGCTGTAAGGAATAAGCCTGCCATATTTCAGCCTTCTACCTACACGGGAAGTTGGAGAATTAGTGCGTGCGTGCGTGCGTGCGTGCGTGCTTTGCCTTTTATTAGTATAGATATATATATATAGTTTATACCACAAAGTGTCAGAAACAAACAGGCATAAATGATTTACATTAAAGCAGGAAAAGGCTAAGGCTGAAGAAATGTATGTTTATTGGTGAAGACTTAAAAATGACAGAAGCTGTGAGCAGTGTTATGGCTTTAAGTCCAAATGCTTGTTCGATAAATTAAAAAGTAGCATGCATTGTATTACATTATGTGAAGTCCAGATTTTGTTTCCTATGAAACGCTGTTTGCCATGATAACAATAGATAATTTTTAAATATTTTCTCACAAAACAGTAACAGAACATTTTGCTACATTCAGTCATAAAAGCGAACATTTTTAATCCTGAGAAGATACATTTGCTTCCATGCTCAGTCTTCTGTTGTTGTTGTTGTTTGTCTTGTTTTTTATTAACTGTGCTCTTTTTTTAAGGTGTTTCCATAGCCACACCCCCTTTTGTTTCTGTGACATCTGTGTTCTTCTGATTAGGTGGACATTTTAAGTAGGCTGTTTTTGCTGACCCGTGCTGGTTCATCAAGATTTCTCTCAGTCATTCATTTTGGCATTTTCTCTGTTGTGACCTTTAGTGCTTTTAACCCTTAACATTTTGACTCACAGTGTTGTTTTTCTACTTTGAGTTTTTGCGCTGCTTGACTGCAGAGACTGTTGGTTTTACTGGCTACACCTTTTCTTTTCTACTTGTTTCTGCACTTTAGATCCACACCTGAAAAGTCATTTCCATCAATGCTCAAACATAAGTCCACCGGATAGTGAAAAGGTGAATGTGGAAGGAAAAAAATACTTCAAGGGCAATCATTTGCTTATATTATATAGGTAGTCACAGACAAATTCTCAGTGTAAGGATCAAGAAGGGACAGGTTGGTGACATGTATGTTTGCAGTATAGCTACGAAGTGCTTGTTAGGACATAACTGTTTAAAAAACAACAAAAAAAGAACAAAAATGCATTACATACCCCATACAACTAAAAAATTGGAACAGTTTATAGTCTCTCTTGCATCCAGTGCTGCTGCAATAGGCTGCACCAGAACAAACCCACACCCTGTGATCCTGAATTTGCTTAAGCATGTTTGATAATCGAATAGGAAAAAAAAATAGAAATTAAAATCTACTTATTTTATGGCATTTCATACTCAGGCTCATGTTGAACCTAGTCTTCTGTGTTATGAGGAAATAGAAACTTTCATAGTTAAATGTCAGTAGGAGTTAATGTATATGAAATCAAGTATATTCAAATTCACAACATGGAAACTCCATTCTGACAAAAACTGGAGGTTAGATCTGAGGTAGTAACTCTTGGAGGAAGATAATTATTAATACATTTAAAGAAGTAAGGGACAATAATATACATGTTTTATATATAAAGGTTTTGTGCAAGTCACTACAGCCAGAATCCTTGATCCACATCTGGAGGCCTGTGCCCAAGTGTTTAAACTCCATCTGTTTGTATACCAGAACTGACTAGCACACACCCTGGAATCAGGAAATGGCTAAGGATTGGCTTTGCTTTATACTTCATGCCGACAAGGGTGTCTTCAAATGATAAACCTTGTTTACCAGAGCCATTTCCTAATGAGAAAAAGAAATAGGCTTACTGCAGGTCCCTCGTCTTTTTACTTGTTTAAGACAATAAACCAGAAAGAGTCTGAGAGTAAAGAAAATACACCCCTTTAAACTTTATACTTTGTCATATTCAAATACTAGTAAAGTTATTGTTGACTGTTGTTTCTACAGTCTTGGATATAAATTGTCTTGTTTCTGTATTTCTGATTTGTGTTGCACAGTACAAAAATGAATGAAGAGCAGTTAATATTTGCATCTTTCTCTGTTTCTCAGGAGCTATAGTGATGTGTGGGCTTATGGGTTGTTTGTTATGTTTATTTTCAAAGTTTTACAGTAAAACAAGATTTAATCCTCTTGCAGACAGACGATCATAGTTTATTTGTAAAAACTGAGACAGTGTGGTAATGTTGTAGCTGCCATGACCTCATAATCACAGTGTTTCAGTAGCAGTTAATTCCTTTGCACAGCGTATCATGCATTTACCCCCTAGTTACAACCACAGTTTACTACTCTTTTCTGCATCTTATAATGACTGTTTTCATTTGATACTAAATAATCAGTCTTCAGGTTTATTCCCCAAGTTTAAGTGCACAGCATTTTTTGAAGCATTCTAGAGCGTTTCCTGACATGAGAGCATGGCTTTCTGCTTCTTGTGGTTCTGGTTTCAGTGGTTGAAGTAAAGCACTTTGCCTTATGTTAACAGTCCCTAGTTTGATGCTTTACAAATTGTGGTTATAGTATTGGTGGTGTTTATGTATGGGGGATGGAGCGATTAGCTGATTTAGAATAAAGCAATTTCTGTATTCATGAAAGAACTGCCACTTTGTTCTCTTACTGCTGTAAATGAACAACATGTTCTGTAAATATTTCAATATCCATAACAAGTTTATTTTACTCTGGTGATGTTCTTTAACACATTATTACTGATGTAACAGCAGTTCCCAGTATTAAGGCTTTGTTATATGATATGTTGACATTTTCAGAAAGCATGACTTAGAACAGGTGCCCAGGTCTGTTATATGTTGAACTATACAGTATGAGTAGCAATTCAGGAAAGTTCTATCTCACACACACACACACATACACACATATCAATCCCCACAAAATGTTTTAAGCTATTCCAAAAAATATGGATATCTGCCTACTGTTTAATTAAATAATGTTTGTCTAGACATTAATAGACTCATGTGAACCACTTAGGCAATATGCACTCACTGAGCACGTTATTAGGCTCGCTATACTATTACATGGTAAGACTTCCTTTTTGCTTTCAAAATAGCCTCAATTCTTTATGGCTTGTATTCACCAAGATGTTGGAAACATTTCTGTAGATTGCTTTTTATTTATTGGATTCAGATCTGATTACACGGAATGCTAATGAAGAATACTGAGAAGATTGTCATGTTCAAGTAACCAGTTTGAGACAACTTCTGCTTTGTGGCATGGTGCATTATAATACTGGAAGTAGCCATTAGAAGATGGATAAATTGTGGCCATGAAGGTATACACATGGTGTGCAGCAGTATTAAAATAAGCAGTGGCATTTAAGCAATGATTGATTGGTATTAATGGGCCCAAAGTGTGCCAAGAAAATATTACATACGCCATTACACCTCAATCACCAGTTTGGACTGTTGACACAAGGAAGGTTAGGAACATGGCATCATGGTGTTGGCACCGTATTCTGACGCTGCCATCTATGTGCCTCAGCAGAATTTGAGATTCATCAGTCCAGGCTAGGTTATTTTTCAATCTTCAACTGTACAGTTTCACCCACTGCTGCCTCTGCTTTCTATTGTTGGCTGACTGGAGTGGAACCTGACATTGTCTTCTGCTGCCCATCAGCTTGAACCAGTCAAGCTACTCTCCTCTGACATCTCTCATCAACAAACAATACATTTTACCCCATACTGGTATTGGTATGCCAGTAACTATACCACATGCTCTTCAAAACAGGAAATCCAAGTGAAGCAAAGAATATTTAGACCCGGTCAGTACTTGGATGGGAGAACATATAGGATAAAGCTTGGGTTGCTGTTGGAAGATGTGTTGTTGAGGGTAACGGGGGTGCTTACCCCGTGGTCTGTGTGTGGCTCCTAATGCCCCAGTGCAGTGACGGAGACACAATGGTGCAGAAATGGTGATGTGCTTCAGATGAGATGTAAAACTGAGGTCCTGACTCTCTTCATAAAAGATCAGTGGACAACTTTTGTAAAGAGCAGGGTGTTTCCTGATGTCCTGGCTAAAGTGATTATTAATGGCAGAGTCAATCTGGTCTCCTAATCATCCCCTTTCTCTAATTTCTCTAATCTCTAACTATCTCTCTCATTTCATCACTACCTGATAACTTATGTGCAGTGAGCATACTGGCACAAAATGGCTGCATTCACATCATCCAGGGGGATTTTTCACATTGGTGATGGTTGAAGTGGCTTCTCCATCTCTTTGTAAAGCTCTTTGAGTGTCTGGAAATGTGATATATAAATGCAATATCTTCTTCTTGATGTGAGCATTAACTGAAGCTGCTGACCTGCATCTGCATGATTTTATGCATTATGCTGCTGCCACATGATTGGCTGAATAGGTAATTGCATGCATGGATAAGCAGGTGTATAGGTATTCCTAATAATTTGCACAGTGAGTGGACTGCTGGTTGTAATATTCTTTTACTTTTAAGAACCTGAATTTTTCCCTTAGTTCTTTAAATATGCATCTACGGCCAGAGCCTAGTGTACTATTTTTAGTTATGTGCTGTGTTGTATTAGGCCTTGTTCACACGGGCGTTAAGTTTTTGGATAAACGAACTTGCTCTGAACGTCCTAGACGTTTATGTTGCATTTTGTGGTGGCGATCGATTGACTTCTACACCGGCGTTCGTTTGTCTCTGTCTAACGCCAGCCTGCAGCCCAAATAGTAGTTTGTGTGTTAACCTGTGGAGGCAGTGTCGGGAACTGGATATGAAAGCCCTTGTCGTTTTATTTGAGGTGCTTCCTTTCAATATGGACCATTTTGCTATGTTAGATATTAATCTTCTTGTTTTAAAAATACTCGTAATACGGCGACGTAGGGAGAGAAAAAATCGCCGCCGCTACTGGGTTCATCCTCTGACTGCACAACGTCGGGTTAAAGGAAGTTTTTTTTTGTGCTTTATGAAGAAATGCGAAAATTTCCGGGCAAGTTTTTTAATTACTGTCGGATGTCGGTTTCCACTTTTGATTGTCTGCTGCAGCTGGTACAATGCCTCATTGCACGCCGATCAACCAATATGCGACTTGGTGTTAGCCCCGAAGAGAGACTATATATATATCCGGTCCTCCGAAGCGTAAAATAAACGCGCAGAAAACGAACTAGAAGCGGTTTCCCTGCGTTCGTTGGGTTTTGAACGCCAAGAAAAAGCTGCATGCAACGTTTTTTTGATGCCGTATAAACGTGCAGCCGGACAAACGCACGTCACCAAAGCCCGTGTGAACACTCTCATTGACTCCTACGTGTAGAAAACACTCAGCGCTTGATCCGCGCTCACCGGACGCTACGAACGCAAAAAAAACGCTCAATTTTAACGCCCGTGTGAACAAGGCCTTATTGTCGCAGTCATTTGTTGGGCTGAATGGCCTGTTCTCGTCTAGAGTGTTCTAATGTTCTAATTAATCTTTACCTTATAGGGTTTTGGATTTTTTTTTTATTTTATTTTTAGGAAAAGCTGCTAATATTTGCCCTCTGGCTTCATTCTATTTTGTTATTTATTTATTGTGTGATTGTGTGGACACTTTGTATGGTAAGGTTTGTCTTTCTCTGTAAAGGCACAGTGTTTTGTTTTAGCATGCCTCAGGATTAGGTGAATTATGTATAGCTATGAGCAAAATGAATAGTATCTATGCCAGCATGAATCATAAATTGTCTGCAGATAGGGATGTTAGCATGGGTGTTACCAATTCTTGCTACTTTGGCAGTGTAAAGTTTAGTTCTTGGAAGTTCAGACTTTTTTTCCTGTAGTAAAGAGATAATGGGCAAAGGTTACAAAGCAACTTTGTCATTAATGTTCAGCAGCAGTATCTGTTATCAATGTCACATCACAATGAATTTGACATTATTTGTGTTTATAGCTAAGAAATTTTGCTTTTAGTACAAAAAGTCCTTTATGTGACAAATGTTAAAGTAGTACTCAAATAAATAAATAGAACATAAACACAACAATAAAGGCATATTCAAAAGTGCCACAAGCTTTCATTATACTTTTAAGAATGTTTCAGTGTATTTTGCACATTAAGCCAAGCTAGCCCAGCGTGTGCTTACCACTGCCAGCTTTGTGATTATTGTAGTTACAATTTATACATTTGTATGATAGTGAACTTTGAGTATTTTTATGCCTGCTTTCACCACCAACACTTATGCCACTGCCCCACAAACAACTGTAGATTAATCTGTATCAAATTTATTAAACAGAAAAAAGGTGTTACAATAAGACACGTTTAGGATTTAGAAAAACCTTATACATTTCAATTAAGAAATGCGATGAAAGCAACAACTCTGAAGACAACCCTTTTTATAATGTAAACTTGCAGTGAATTGTTGTGTATAAATTATTCTTCACAGCTATATTTCTTAGGAGTGTTCTTCACATAATCTCTGAACAATATGAAGCGAAAACTATAATCATTTAAAAAACCACAATTATTCTCATTGATGTATATTGCAAATTTAAATACCCTGGAAGATTATAATCTTTAGGCATCTTTTAAAGTGTTCTATTTTTTTTCCTTCTGACATATTTATTAACTCATCTACCCCTTTTAAGTCTATTCGTTTGAAGCTGTTGAGTTAATTTGAAATGGTAGTAGTGCAAAAATATTTTACTGTCTGTGCCTTCTAGTAGATTTGGGGTATTTGGATTGTTAATGCAGTGCTGTGCAGCGCAGTGTTCATGTTTACATTATATTATTACATAAGCAATTTGGATTTTCCATTATTTTTAAATACCTACACAAGTGATCATGACTTTTCATTTTACTTTTCAAAGTGGATCTTATCGGCTGGATGTGAACATATACATATGTTAATTTGGGAAATGTTTTTTCCTGAATATATAACAAAGACATGCCCCCAAACTGACTGCTAAACTATGTGCAGGAAGGAACAATGGAAAAATCAGTTCTTTGTCAAGAAATATGCTGAATTATTACTTGTAACTATGGAACCCTTTTGTGGATTGAATTAGCAGTACACTGCTAGATAGAATGAAAAAAAAGTGACAAAGTATTGTCATTTTTTGCACTAGTGTGTTTGTTGAAAGAATCTTGGTTCTCAGAGTGAGTAAAAACACTAGATTGCCTTTCAAATAAAAAAGTTGAAGGTACAAAGCTGAAGTTATATTCAGGTTTATTAATAAACCTTTTTTTTTTATTTAGTGCTGGGTGTCTATGTATATGTATGTGTTTATATATATAAATATACTAGCGACTGGGAGCCCGATTGTATCGGGCTACAAATTCAACGTTTGTGAAATCCATACTTTCTCTGCAAAGATCTATTTGTTTTGTTAAGTCCTTGAAATGATTTTGTTATCATGGCACTGATTTGTGGTTAAAATAGACCTTTTCAGCTGCCGCAAGGCACGGGCTGCTCGATAACTTTCAACCCGTGTTGCATTTGCGGCTGCTCGAGCTTCTTCAGTCGCTTGTGCACGGCTGGCACGATGTCTGTCAGCATTAGTAGCATTTTGTAGCGCATGTTCTTCATCTGTCCTTTGTGTCCGATTTGCATGATTTCTTTCAGCGTTAGTAGCATTTGTAGCCGTACGCTGCTCATCCGTTTGTTGTGCTCATTGTGTACGTGTGGTCACATTAGCAAGTCTACGTTCCTTATCAGTCATGTGACTTTGTTTCCTATGCATCCTTCCCGCAGCCGCTGCTCTTGTGGCTGCTCGAGGTATTGCTGCGAACACCATATATACGGATAGTATCAAATTATACATAAGGATGTGTTTTTTATATATATATATATATATATATATATATATATATATATGGACCTTGGTTCATGAACATCTCGGTACACGTACAACTCAGTTTACGACCAGAAAGTTTGCCAAACATTTGCCTCGGTTCACGACCACACACTTGGTATACGTGTGCATTTCCTGTGCAGCGAACGAACAAGAGAGAGAGAGCACGACACACACACACAGGCGCGTGCAAGAGAGACACACACACACACAGAGGCTCGTGAGACAGAGGCACACACACGCACACACACACACACACACGAGACAGAGGCACACACACAGGCGCTCCAGGCTCGCGAAAAAGAGAGAGCGAGCAAGCGAGAGAGGGAAGGCTGGACGCATAAGGTAGAAAAGGCTTGTTTTTGTTTTCAGTTCTGTTTACAGCGATCGGTTCATAGCGTGCATTGTGGCAATGTTACTTTTCTTGGTGGTTTATTAAATTACGGATTTTTCAAATGTTCATTTTTTTCCCTGTGCTTAAAACTCATTAAAAAAAAAAAGTGTTTTTAGCGAGCGGTTCCTAGCACTATAGTGCGAACAATTGCAGTGTTAGTTTTCTCTGTTGTTCAAGGTTTTCTCAGTGTTATTAAATGTTTTTACATTTAGTTTACTATTACGCTGTGCATTATATGGTATAGTTAATTATATTTGTGCTTAAAAACTAAAAAAATATATATTTACACACAGTTCTTATGGTCTGGAACGGATTGATTGTATTTACATACAATCCTTTGGTGGTAATTGCTTAGGTTCACAACCAAATCGGTTTATGACCAGAATTTTGGAACAAATTATGGTCGTGAACAGAGGTTCCACTGTATATGGGTCGAGACTTGATCTTCTTAGAAAGACACTGACGTCCCACGAGACTAGACTTTACAGCCTTTGGAAGCAAGACCCGTGAGATAGTGACTTTTTCATGTCACGCCCTACTTATAAACAATTTAAAATAAGATCACGGACATCTGTTTAATTTGTCTTGCTCATATTAGCTCTTCACTAAGCAAACAACTCTGCTACTCTTAGCAGAAGTAAAGAACACCAGACGCCCCTAAGAAAAACAATCTAGTAGCACTACAGTTCTCCCCACCTTAATATGATTAACTTTTAAAACACCTTCTGACTTGAGCATGCATTGCAAATCATTTTACTGTTTAATCAACTTGTTAGTACTCGTATACATTTACTGCCTCTGGAGGCCGGAGCCTCTTCTGGGCAGCATATGAGGGTGGCAAGAAAAATGCCACTCCTAAATAGAAGCCACATGCTTTGTTAATAAAGCACCTTAATTGTGTGGCTACATGGCATCAGTTGCTGTGAGTCTAAAATTAAAATTTAAGGTTGGGTTGCAAAAGGTTATGTCTGTTTAAAACCCTACATATTATTGTCCTAAGAACACAATTCCTACAATAAAGCAACTCTTGTCAGGACAAAAGGGATGATGACAAAAAACTGTTAAATTCTTAAAGACAACCTGCATCTAGGAAGATGAAAATGTGAAAATGATTCCCTTTTTAACATGACAACTAAAATTAACTGTACAGTGGTTAAGAGGTAGAGTAGATGTCCTTTACTGGTCTAAATCTCATTTAAAATGAATTGGTTTCTTTAATATTTTCACTGTGTTTTTAATGTTTTATGTCTTTTGTTTAACTTTATCCTGTCTTAGAATATAGTTCTTTTATCATATGTATTTTAATGTACAGCAATTTGGTCTAATTTAAACTAGATTTTGTTACACAGTTCAGTTTCTAAGATGCCCCCAATACTGGGATGTTCGGCAGCAGCTTCTTCTGTGTGGAACAGAAAACAGCCATAAGATCACAAGGGTACAGCTTAGATGGTGGTCTGGTTAGTCAAAAAGTACATTTTGCTGATGTATTTTTGTTAAAGTAAAAGATCCCCTTCAGTTAAGATGAAGACCATCTGTCTTAAAAAAAACTTAGGCTTTTCCCAAAATTGGTCTTAAATTATTTACACTTTTTTTACACACTAGCAGACATTTGACATCACCATTCATGACTCTACCATTAACATAACACTCAGAGAAAATATAATAGAAAGTAGACTCTGCTTTGTGTTCACACTATCTAGTAATGAGAGCACAAGTGTTGTCCTCAGATTTGCTCAAAATGAACATAGATGGTATTCAGAAGTTATAGAAAATGTTCTGTGGACAGAAGAGTGGAAAGTGGAACTTTTTTCCAACATGGAATCTAATATATCTCTCTGGAGAAAAACACTAGGGCGACGAGACATAAACTTCTTGTGAAAATCATGAAGACACTTAAAAGACCTGCAAGACTAAAGAGATTGGCCATGAAGCGTCTCGCGGGGACCTTAAACATGAGACTTTGTGTTAAGAGATTGACCCAGGGCCGTCTTGCGATGACGTAGAACATGAGATTATTGCAAGACATGCTGTACTTACAACCAATATCAAATAAGAGCACGGGCAGCAACACACTCAGTCATGTTTTGGCTTTGAGCACACACAGATCCAGGGCTCTCAGCGCATATAAAGCATATAAGGACAATACGTTATAAATGAAATTTAGACGACTAAGCGAAGAAGAAAGCAGGGCGGAGAAAAGAGACTCAGAAGTGTTGGAGAGACAAAAAAGAAAAAGATTAAACTAGGTGCAAATTCAGAAAATAAGGAAAGTAACTATCAGCCCGGAACAAGTGGAATTTAAAAAAAAGCACATCCAATCCGGACATTGGCGCTATACACATGCAGAGCAGGTTAGAGATTATGAAAGCAGTGGAATTCTAAAGGCTCCAAAAAAAAGACGTTGGCGCGATACACATGTGGAGAAAGTTAATATGAATATGAAAGTAGGAAAATTAGAAAGTATAAAAAAAAGGAGGTAAAGATCGCAGTAGTGCAAACAAACGGAAATTATTACTCGAAAAAGGGAAAATAATCACCACGGACCAGATGTCATTGATAAAAAAGCAGGATAAAGCGAGGTCAGAAATAAAAGAGAGTAGAAAACAAAGTAAAACGTCATAAAGAGGTTAAAAAACAAGCGGGCCAAACACATGCATAGCAGGTTAGAGATAATGAAAACTGGAATTCAAAAGACTCAAAAAAAAAAACGTACGCGCTAAACACATGCAGAGCAAGATACAGAATATGAAAGCAGAAAAAAACCACAGAGTCAAAACAAAGAAAGTAAACATCACATTAGCGCAAAGAAAGAGAAATTATTACTCGGAGAAATAATGAAAAGGCAAATAGAGATCGAATATATGGACATAGATGATATGTCAGAAGTATGTAAATATTGTAAGGCTTTAAAGTTTAAGTCAAGAGAATTTCAAAAACGATGTTTACCTCACATGCATTTATTGGTTACTTTGCAAAAAAAAAAAAAAAGATTAACTGCTGATGATGTAGATCGTTTTGTCTGTGCTGAAATTCCAAACAGAGAAACCTATCCTGAATTATGGTACAAAGTCATTAAACACATGTCTCGCTGACCTCAATAAAAAGATTCAGTACACTGAAATAAAAGTGAAACTAATGAAATAGCAACAATTTAAAGAAAAAAAAAATCTTAAAAGTGTGTATTCGGAAAAACAAAAACGGGTTGGCGAGCGAAGTGAACAGGGGGCAAAGCCCCCTAGTCTAGTAAAACACTAGCACACAATTGAAAGCTCATACCAGCAAGCATAATGCCTGTAGAGTTAAAGCTTAGAAATTTCTTAAGCTTTATCAGGACTGATTCAATTACGACTTCTTGTCTGTATTGGAGAATTTTTCAAGAGGATGTAATTTCATTAAACTATAAACTGAAGGGAATTTGCATTATGCAGCAAGACATAAAATCTTAGTATATAAAGGAAGGTGCCAGGCAATGGCCATATACACATTCCCTATACTTTTTTGAGCAATTCTAAACATTAAAAACTAATTATGCTACTATTGACCTTTAGGTAATTTTTTTTTTTTTAATAAAATGCTGATCATTTTTGCATTTGGATACTTGGTTTCTAAACAGAATAAATCATGTTATATAGAGAAACAAATGTGCTGTGAAGTTACCTAAAAGGCTACTATATAAGCATTTTTTTTCGCATAAGAGTGGATGTTATACTCCAAGGAACAAGTGTCTAAAGCTTTGAGTTGCTGCACAACAACCCCATAAGTAAGTTAGTAGTTTTTTTACTTGGTTAAATTCTTGAAACTTGCTGGGTGCAAAATGACAGAAAAGTGCTGCTGTATTACTGAGCTTCACATAGTAAGGGACTTAAGAATCACATGTTGGAAGGGTGGAAAAAAATTACAACCTTAAAAAATGCAGGGCTGCATGTGAAATATCTGCTGAAGTGTGAATTAGTACAAAAGATCGGCGGACTGTACTTTTGAAGAAGGAATGTTTTTATTTGTGAGCAAAAGCAACACTAGCATAAGGTGGAATGAAGAATTTCAAGAGATACCAGGCCAGCCAAAGAATTTGATTACGCAAGATAAATAACGCTAAGGAATGACAAAAAGCCAGCATAATGTTAACAATACAGTAACCTTTGAAAAATATTTATAGAGCTCATTTCTAATACATAAGTAAAGCAAATACAATGTGTTTATGCAAGGCAAGCTATACTACTCAGTATCAAGAAAAAAAGCAAGGCTTGAATTACAGCGAAGATTACATTTGCATGCAGTGCCTATAAAAAGTATTCAACCGTCTTGGATATTTTCCAGGGCCTGTTAAAGGCAATTGAGGCATTCCTTGTGTGATTTTCTTGAGTTATACAAATGGTTTGGGTAGCTGGGTAAAACATGCTTAGATATACTGAAGACTTCTGAAACCACGTACTTCGACATGGTCCAGACTTAACGGGGTAACCCAAATCCTCCACCTCACCCCCACCCAATTGATTAGATGCATTTGAAAAATTCCACCGAAGACACCAAAGACAATAATTTCTTCAATGTGATGAAGAATTGGCTTGGGACCTCCATTGCTTTGGTGCAGCCAAGACTTCACCACTGCCTTACTGCTCAGATGCACAGTTTATTCAAGAAGGAAGTGGTGCATAATGTCTACCGATGGTACAGTGCACCAGGGAGGCTGGAGTGTTTTTTGTAGTTATCTGTTGTTTGCTTCTGAACCATTAACAAGATGTACTATTATGTGTTCAATAATTCTTTTTTAGTGGAATTATAGAATGTTTGGTGCATATTGACAGAGAATGTATTTTATGAATGGCAAAGCTGCCATTCCTTTTCCTATTTTTAACTGAAATGTCTTTTCTCACTGTTCCTTTAGATCAGGGTAGAGTCATAGAATTTTGTATATACTCTGGAGATGCTGTGTTAAAAATGCACCCACACTTGCCAGTATTGCCATAGTGATAGATAATGATGAAAGGTTTGGGAAGTTGGATTGGTTACTTCAACAAAATGTCTAATCTGTATATACAAGAAAAAGTTTGTAGGTGGAAGATTACATTTGGAGCTTAATTGTTCAAAAGATGCAAACAGATTAATATCAATACAAATGATGTATAGGACCAGCAGATAAGAGCATTTCTGCTTTAAAATGTGCCCCACATTGGTTCAAATTTTTGTGAATGGAGTACTGGAAAATGAACGACAGACAGCATTGATTGAAGCACTGAGCCGAATTCATACAAAGAAGATTTAGAATAGGATTTTATATTACTATCGACTAATCTAAGAAGACATACAGCTAAAAATTTCATTTTAATATTTACACATAACGATAAACTTGACTTGTACTTTGTTTTGTTTCCATTGCAGACTAGCCAGGTTTTGATTCGTGGTCTTGTGCCAGTTTCCAATATTTTGTTGAGCAAATATTTGTATCTCTGTAATAGAACTGAAGGTTATTTAGAGTGATGCCACCTTCTGCTTAAATCTCTGTAGAGTCGCCTTTTTGATGTGTGACTTTTTGAGATCCTAGTAAATGATGTTACAGTTTTGATGTTAACTTCTTCAAGAAAGATTTGTTGATGTACATTGAATCTGCAGATTCATTTTGACATTACTGATTCGCCTGGCTAAATTAAGAACAAGGGAGGACCATTTATAATTTTTTAAAGTTGTTCTACCAACATTTTATTTAAGGAGATCTTTGTTTCCTGTTAATAATTATCCCATCCATCCATTAATCTATTTTCTAAACCTACCTTATCCTGAGCAGTATTGTGGGGGAGCTGGAGCCTATCCCAGCAAGCATAAGAACCAAGGCAGGAACAGTCAGTGGGCAGGGTACCCAGGTATTTAAACGGTTCTGATATAATCAGTAAAAAGGTACTGAGCCTGATCCGACTTGAAAAAGAATTTATTGGAAAATACATGGCAGAAAACTTTCTAGCTGGGTCGTTATTTGTGTACCTGTGGTCTGCTCTGTTTTCAGTATTTTAATACCTTCACATTTTCCAGCCATTTCTTTATTTTTCAAGTGCTGAACAGAAAATGTCATTGAATACATTTGACAGGAGCATACAGTTGTGCTTGAAAGTTTGTGAACCCTTTAGAATTTTCTATATTTCTGCATAAATATGACCTAAAACATCATCAGATTTTCACTCAAGTCCTAAAAGTAGATAAAGAGAAACCAGTTAAACAAATGAGACAAAAATATTATACTTGGTCATTTATTTATTGAGGAAAATGATCGAATATTACATATTTGTGAGTGGCAAAAGTATGTGAACCTCTAGGATGATCCGTTAGTTTGAAGGTGAAATTGGAGTCAGATGTTTTCAATCAATGGGATGACAATCAGGTGTGAGTGGGCACCCTGTGTTATTTAAAGAACAGGATCGTTCAAAGTCTGCTCTTCACAACATATGTTTGTGGAAGTGTATCATGGCACGAACAATGGAGATTTCTGAGGACCTCAGAAAAAGAGTTGTTGATGCTCATCAGGCTGGAAAAGGTTACAAAATCATCTCTAAAGAGTTTGGACTCCACCAATCCACAGTCAGATAGATTGTGTACAAATGGAGGAAGTTCAAGACCATTGTTACCCTACCTTGGAGTGGTCGACCAACAAAGATTACTCCAAGAGCAAGGCGTGTAATAGTCGGTGAAGTCACAAAGGACCCCAGGGTAACTTCTAAGCAACTGAAGGCCGATTTCACATTGGCTAATGTTCATGTTCATGAGTCCACCATCAGGAGAACACTGAACAACAATGGTTTGCATGGCAGGGTTGCAAGGAGAAAGCCACAGCTCTCCAAAAAAACATTGCTGCTCACCTGCAGTTTGCTAAAGATCACGTGGACAAACCAGAAGGCTGTTGGAAGAATGTTTTGTGGATGGATGAGACCAAAATAGAACTTTTTGGTTTAAATGAAAAGCGTTACGTCTGGAGAAAGGAAAACACTGCATTCCAGCATAAGAACCTTATCCCATCTGTGAAACATGGTGGTGGTAGTATCATGGTTTGTTTGGGCCTGTTTTGCTGCATCTGGGCCAGGATGGCTTGCCTTCATTTATGGAACAATGAATTCTGAATTATATCAGAGAATTCTAAAGGAAAATGTCAGGACATCTGTCCATGAACTGAATCTCAAGAGAAGGTGGGTCATGCAGCAAGACAACGACCCTAAGCACACAAGTCGTTCTACCCAAGAATTGTTAAAGAAGAATAAAGTTAATGTTTTGGAATGGCCAAGCTAAAGTCCTGACCTTATTCCAATCGAAATGTTGTGGAAGGACCTGAAGTGAGCAGTTAATGTGAGGAAACCCACCAACATCCCAGAGTTGAAGCTGTTCTGTGCGGAGGAATGGGTTAAAATTCGTTTAGTTGCAGTTATTGCTGCAAAGGGCGGGGTCACACCAGATACTGAAAGCAAAGGTTCACATACTTTTGCCACTCCCAAATATGTAATGTTCGATCATTTTCCTTAATAAATAAATTACCAAGTATAATATTTTTGTATCATTTGTTTAACTAGTTTCTCTTTATCTGCTTTTAGGACTTAAATGAAAATCTGATGATGTTTTATGTCATATTTATGCAGAAATATAGAAAATTCTAAAGGGTTCACAAACTTTCAAGCACAACCGTATATTAAGATAAGTCAGTCATATGATCATATTATGATATTATATCATATTATAAAATTCACACTGAAATCTGAAATCCATCTAGCTAATAAATTGTGACCCCAATTTGTAGTTACTTGAGAGGAAGGAACCCTGTTGGTCAAAAAGAAAGTAATTTCGTAGAAGATAATATGCACATAACTGTCATGAGACGTGTCAAGTTGGACGCTGCAAGAAATTTTGACCAGGCATGGAGCAGCCACCTGAATTGTAAAAAATGTCAGCAGTGGATTTTAACTACAGTATACACAATTACAAGATGCAAAAATGTCAGTAGTACCTCCACATACAGTATGTGAATCTGTCAGTTTGTTTTGTTTTGTAGAAAATATAGATTCTTCATAAATTTATTACATTGAGCAATCTACAAATATGTAAATATAAGCTTTCATAGGATACCCTTACACAACATTTTTGTTTTCTCTGTAACTGCAACAGTGTAATCAAAGTGACAAGGTTTACTTGAACTTTTAGAACCCTGTGTTTACTGATTGACTGCAATACGTGTACAGTCCAGTCTTTAAGGGGTGTTTGAACAAGAGAAAGAAAAAAAATGCACAAAGGGTATTTTCAGTTAAGCTTTCCATAGGAAAAAGAGGCTGAGCTGATAACGACATCCAATTTAATTTTAAAATTTTCTGAGCCCGCTAATTCCAATGCTGGTTCATGGCAGGGACCAATCTTGAACTGGACACATTCACATAATTGCAGCAACTCAATTTAAAGTCAGCATTCAAGCTAAATAGCACATAATTGTGATTTTAGCTTGAAATTAATTTTGCAAAAATGTACTGTGTGGCCACACCATTCAAATGCAGCTTGCTGTTGAATTTCTGTGAGGTGTTGCTGAGTGCCGTCACTGCTGATGGCCACCACCTACAGTGTTTTTTTTAATATTGGGTCCTGGCAGTTCCACAAACAGTAACCACTACATTTTCAGATCATGTTTCTACTTCACCACATCAATAGCCTGTGCAAACTTAAAACAGATTGAAATCTCGGCACTGTTCAGTTTAAAAGTTTTATATTATCTATTTACAGATCTACTATATATAATCACTTATTTCACTTTCAACCTTCAACTTTATTATTCATGATATGGTTAAAGCTTAATGGGTAATAGAACAGGGAAGTTATTCCCTTTTAAGAAATGCAATCTTTGTTAAATGGCTGTGAATACTAGTCTAGTCTAGAGGAAAACAGAAATAATCCTCATGTACCCTTTAGAACAGTTACTAATTTCACAAAGGAGAAAACTGTCATGATATTTGCTGCACCATATATTATGAATATCCTTATTGAGAAAATTGATAATAGAAGATTCCAAATTTCAAAATTAGCTCTTAAACTTTGTATTAAAAGTTTTAGTCTAACTTCGCCTTATGCACACTGTCTTAATAATTTAATTTATTTATACAGAACAGGAAATTATGGTATAACTGAAAACATACTACCTTTCTGTTAGACCCAAGCCCTATAAAACTGGTGAAAACATTCATGAGCCTCATCAGATCTTAACATTGCAGGTAGTTAGTGACAGTTTCTAATGCTCAAAAAATGTCAGTTATCAGACCATTTTTTAAATAATCAAAGACAAACCCATGTAAGTTTAATAATTGTGACCGATTTTCAACTTTACCTTGCCTTTTAAAAGTACTTGAAAATGTTGTCACCAGGCAGCTTCAATCTGATCTTTCTTACTACAATTTCTTGAGAAATTTCAGTCTGGCTTTTGCGCTGGTCACAGTACAAAAACAACATTATTTTGTCATTTAATGTTTCCTAATGAATTAAACACTATAGTTATTCTATTGTTAAGGTCAGCCTTTGACACCATTGAGCATTCTGTTACAAAAATTTGAAAATGACGTTGTTTTGGCCTAATAAATTAATTTCAGCATATACAAAAATTTGATTATAGTACTACGTTATTATGCCCTGACATTAGATAGGATGCCCCTCAGCTCATTGCTCTGACTCTTTCTATTTTCATTTTACATGCTGACCCTGGAAGAGAAGGGTTAGAAAACATCACATTTGCTTTCACTAACATACAGATGATGGTCAGATATAGTTTTCCTTTAGACCTAGTGATGTTTTTATTTTGTCCTTAATTATCTGTGTCACTGAGTTAACAAAACATTGAATTAATGATAACTACACTACTTGCCTTTATATCCAGAAAAAAAAAAGTTTTTAGTTAGTGGGAATGATAAGACAGCAAAAAAGTTCTAGCGCTTTTCAACTCCAAATAAGAGGAGACACAGTAGTTAGTGCCTTAGATGGAAGAATTTTATGTACTTCTTAAACTTCCCAAAGCATATTTTTATGCTGTTAGTTTTTGTGTACTATCCTTAACAATAGAATAATGTCACCCTGCCTAACAGAACAACTGGAATTAACTGATAACTAAAAAACTCTTTTTAACTACTACACGACAAAAAATGAATTCAGATATGGCATGCCAAATACAGTCTTAGCTGATAATGTAACGACAATTTCAGGAACTGGGAGCATAACTGAACAAGTAGTATAGAACCATTGTTATTTATCATGATGCCTCACAGCAGTCACATACTGCAAGCTTACATTTCCTATGTGACAATGCTACTACTACCACTACTATTAAAGTGCATGGGGTAGTTGCAGTGGCCAGTACCTATATCACAAGAATGGTGATTTTTGATCTGGCTTCATGTTAAAAACAACCATGTTCCCCACAGACATTTATTTTCTCCATGAATGCACTTGTCTGGAGTTTTTGTTTTCTTCTCCTATGTTGTTATCTGGCAATTTTAATGATTGTGTTAATCGGATTGAACTTTGTTCTGTTATACTATGTTCCACTTGATTTGTGTGCTTATGTATGTAAATGGTGTATGGTTTATAGCATTTTAGCCTGATGTAGAAGCTAAAATCAGTACTATACAAAAAACTGACCTGGACTGAATTACCATAAGAGGCCAGTGGATGTCTAGGTGATGTTCTTGGACTCTGTGTGATTTAATGGAATTTTATGTACCTTACTCTTAAGGATATTGTGCAAGAAGATTGACTGCTGTATGCAGACATTCTCCATTTTAACAATATGACTGACTGTGATTTCGAAGGTTCCCCACTAATTTAAAATGACCTTGTAACCCTGTCCAAACTGATGGTCATTAAATACATTTTCTCCTAAGATTTTCAGTAAATTATTTTAAATATGACATACCTACCTCCTACTCTGATACTAAGGGCACATGTTAGATCTGTACTGGATAAAGCAAACTTGTATAAAAGTTTATTTATAACTAACATGTTCAGATTGTTGGCCTTAATTATACCTTTTATTCACCTTGGCAGTGGGGGTGTGTCATTTTTTCATTTACAAGTAGTGCATGTGTGAACCTGCAAACAAATTAAAGAAACTCCAATCTTGTGTGTCATTTTTCTTCCTCTTGGGCAATCTTCTGCACACAACATGAGAAATTATAATACATAAACTCATACAGATAGAAAAATGTTTTTATATTAAAGTAAGGCTTTCACAAGTTTGAAAGCTATCTTTTCGTCCATTTTAACATGGTAGCAATTTGGAAATTCATATCTAACATCTTTGTGGCCTAATATTTAGAATACTGTGAATTGTCATTATACAGATCTTTCTTTCTTGCATATTTATCATAGTACAGACAGCAGAACAGAGAATTTTGTAATTGAAAACTGTCTTCATTTCCTCTTGTTTTCATTTCGCTCTTCAAATGTGATGGGTAATACAGTGGTGCTGCCTACAGTTTGAGAGGCTAAGGTTCCTAACAAACACATTGTCCTTTTTTTATTTTAATTTTAATTGAAAGCAAATAACAATCCATGTAATCAAATCAGACTTAACAAAATCAAAATTCAAATCCCAACCAAAAGAAAGAGGAGAGCCAGCCAACAAATTCATTATCTTTAAACAATGTGCATGTCTGCTTGCTTGTTTTGTTCAGCACCTCCATTTTTCTCCCATGTTGTAAAGACGTCCTTTTAATTCTAAATTACCCACGTTTAAGTCAATGCCCAGGAATGCAATGGCTTCCTCTGTCCCTGCTACAGTTGGGTTAGAATCTGGTTCGCTGCAAGTACAGCAAGTAATTTACAAATCAGGTTTAGACAATATTTTTTTAAATGGAGAGGTAAAGTAAGATACAAATTAGATCATAAGGAGGAAACTTACTAAATTACTGGATAGAAAAATGTGGCCTATAGAGTTTTGCATTATTTGTTTAAAAAGACTTTTAGCAGAATAAGAGCTTTCAAAGACTCAAAGTAGTGTTAATGCTAGTTTTATTTTTACACATCAATAACAAATAGATTACGCTAAACGTAATTGAATAAGTTCATGCACTTGTGTTTTTTTATCCTTCATGAAATGAACTCTCTCTATCTCCTTAAGATTATATGCATCTGGCAGCCAGAGAAAGGAAAAATGAAATATATATTATTAAAAAAATCAATTTCCTAACTGTGTAATTTAATTTGTTTTTAACACGCCTTTTTGTACCACTGAAAAACACTTAACAATTAACAATCTATGCTATATAGTAAGTGGCCATTTTATTTGTACTTAAGAACAAATTAGCCACCCATGTGCCCTTGGACTATCTTGAATTAATTGTGAAATCAACTCAGTGAGGTGTCAAAAGTGTGGCATGGTTAACCTTTCCCTTGTGTTCTCCATTGTGTCCAGAATTTTCTGAAAATTAGTTATAACCCAGAATAGCTTACCCCATCTTAATCTAGAAAGCACTGAATGTTCCAAAAACAATATCAATTGTTGATTATTTCTATGCCATATTGCAAAACTGTGTGATGTTACCCTTTTCCCACTGATGGATCAGAGCCTAGCATGCCCATAGTGTTCAGGGAAGATTCTCCACACACTAATGCTAATGAATTAAAGAGTTTATCATACAATGACAGTGATACAATTAAACTTTCAGCAAGCAGGTATAAGTGGATTATCCTTAAAAATATGTTTTTCTTTTTAATTACCATAATGATGGGTGAAACACACCAAATACTAATTGTAATAAGAACCTAATATAGATAGCTAGCTTATACTAAGATCAAGACACTTATCATATAAATTGTGTGCATCATTATACCCCAAATGTAAGCCTTGCCTTTTCTTACTCTTTCATTGGACTAATAACAATAGGTCAGCACCTGTCAACCTACTATAAACAGTGTTGTCTGCGCAAATAATACTGGCACTGGTTGAGAGCTGTCAATTCCACAAGAAAAGAAAGTGGACCAAGTAATGCCGCAATGCTATGTAAAAGCCCAGTTCTGTTTTGTGCCAAATGCTACGTAGACCCACTAGAACAAAACAAAAAAATATTTTACACACATAGCCATTACCCTTTGTGGATTTTTTAAAAGCAAGAATAGTTAGTAGGCTAAACTGTTTAACCCTATTAATCACATCATAAAACAACATTACACAGTTAATCAGATTAACCTATGGCTGTTTCCTAAACCAACCCCTGTTCATATTAAAGATGATAATAGTATAGTATTGATTTATTACTGATTTATAGAACAAGTTACAGCATATACCATTTCACACTTCCAGCTGATTTATTCTCATACCAGAAGATACAAACGTTGATGTTTTATACTGAGGCATCACAGTAGCACTGTTCCTTGTGCCTTGTTTGTACGTTTTCCCTGTATGTGAATACATTTTTAGTTCCACACTCCAAGGGCATGTACACAGGGTCACTCTAAATAGGTACAGTAGAATCTGAGTGAGTGTGGACAATTGCATGAATGTGCCCAGAAGTGGGCTGGCAGTATCCCATCGACTGTTGTGTCCATCCTTACGCCCAGTGATTCCAGAATATATTCTGCCTCAAGGGCATTCTGAATTGAAAAAGATGGTGAGAAATTAATGAGTGATTACTGTGTTGTCTTGGCAGTATGTGAAGGAGTAGAGCTGTGCAGAAGTCATAGTAGAGGGTGGGAACGCAAAGATCAAAGGGGGTGAGAGTACTGTTCTCCATGGAGCCCTGGTTAGAGATAAATAGAACGTCAAATGCCAGAGTGAACTGACAGTAGCTGATAAGAATGAAAGTAACAGTGGGGCCTGGATATGGTTGAATTTTAGCTATTTTATAATTTTTAGCCTCAGAGGGATGGTATCCCTTTAACAACAACAACATTTATTTATATAGCACATTTTCATACAAAATAATGTAGCTCAAGTTGCTTTACATAATAAAGAACAGAAAAATAAAAGACACAGTAAGAAAATAAAATAAGTCAACATTAATTAATATAGAATAAGAGTAAGGTCCGATGGCCAGGTTGGACAGAAAAAACAAAAATAAACTCCAGACGGCTGGAGAAAAAAATAATTCTGCAGAGATTCCAGACCATGAGACCGCCCAGTCCCCTCTGGGCAATCTACCTAACAAAAATGAAACAGTGCTCTTTGTATTTAGGGTTCTCATGGAAGGACTTGATGATGATGGTCACGTAGACTTCTGGCTTTTAGTCCATCAATGTTGGAGCATCATGATGCTTTGAGTCTGCGCCACCACAAAGAAACCAGAAAAAGAAACAGAAGCGAGAGTAGGGGTCAGTATGGGTTTCAGAGCCACCATGAATAGTTGTGATGAATTGAACATACAGAGTATCAGGATTAAGTTAAAGTGAAGTTATGAGAAGGCCATATTAAAGTAATGTGTTTTCAGCAGTGTTTTAAAGTGCACTACCGTATTAGCCTGGCGAATTCCTATTGGCAGGCTATTCCAGATTTTAGGTGCATAACAGCAGAAGGCCGCCTCACCACTTCTTTTAAGTTTAGCTTTTGGAATTGTAAGGAGACACTCATTTGAGGATCTAAGGTTACGATTTGGAATATAGGGTGTCAGACATTCCGATATATAAGATGGAGCGAGATTATTTAAGGCTTTATAAACCACTAGCAAAATACCCGCGCTTCGCAGCGGCGAAGTACTGCCTTAAAATTTTTATTAAGAAGAAAATTAAACCTTTTTAAACTGAGGGAAAATATACCAATAATTATTTGTTAAGGATCTCTTTGTATACCACATTGTCAGTTCGGCCCTCTGGTTGTAATATGACCAAACTGTGCTCTGAGCTTACAACGTGTTCTTGAGCATGCAACGTACAGTTGGCCATGTGAAAAGTAATCTTGTCTCAAATCTCACAGCTTGGATTACTGCTGTCATAATCGGTTTGAATTTCACGGTTTGTTTCAATTATGACAGTATTTGCAGGACTTGTGTCGAAGTGACATTCGGCATCTGTGAAGCGTTGTAAGCATACAACCGGTTTCATCGATAACTTCACATTCAGCTTTTGAGAGTTTAAACATTCATAAGCATCAAAGTGTCCACTACTGAAATCGTCACCTGTGAATCTAAGATGTTTAAGAGGCATTGGCGGTTGTCGAAAGGTGTAAAATATTTGTCCATTTCGGTACACTTGAAAGCGACAACCGAATAATTCAGTGGCAGACATCAACTCACATGCAGAACATTGGTGAAGGGTTTAAGCATTTTACTCTTATAGTGCTCCTGTGTAGTATAATTATCTCCTGTACCGTCATCAGTCCACACCTTGAACCTGTCCCAGTCATTCAATACATAATACACAATGTTCCTCCAGATATCGAGAGAGCCTGATATGGCTGTGCAATATGTAACAAAGAGAATGGAAAAGGCAGGTGTCCTCTCCGGGCATGTAAACCAGTCGGTAAGTGACAGTTCTTTGATCGATGGTGATCACCTCGATAGACATGTTAATGGGGGTACGGTTGGAACGATAAAGCAAATGGGTACCTGAACAATGTAAAGTAAGTCTAAAATACCTCCACAATAACTATAATCATAATAAACGGAACAATAAAACAGCGGAGAAGCCATGGATTAAATAAAAAGGCTGTAGTTATCAGCAGGGAGATGTGAATCCCTTGGCGAAGCAAGGAAGGGAATGTAGAGACCGGAGCGACGGACAGCCTTATATAGGCAGGCAGCCAACAACGTGGGAGGCATTGGGATGGGGGACCCAACGCCGCCTCACATGCTGACCGAGCTGCAGGCTAGGGACGTATATATGTACGTAAGTAGGATTCAGTTAGCATTGGGAACCCGCGTACCAAATTTTTTGAAGATGGGCCCATAAGTAACAAAGACTGTTGGAAACGTCAATATGGCGGCCGACAGTGGCGTCATACCACCGAAATAAGTACGTACATCAGTTTCGGTTAGCACAGGGAAGCCGCCTACCAAATTTCGTGAAGATGGGGTCAGCCTTCTACCTACACGAGAAGTTGGAGAATTAGTGACATTGGAAAGTTCAATATGGAGGCCGACAGTGGCGTCATACCACCGAAATAAGTACGTACATCGGTTTCGGTTAGCGCAGGGAAGCCGCCTACCAAAGTTTGTGAAGATGGGGCCATAAATAAGAAAGTTCAACATGGCGGACGTTGTCGACCGTTATGACCGTTATGTGTAGAATTTCAAAATGAAACCTGCTTAACTTTTGTAAGTAAGCTGTAAGGAATAAGGCTGCCAAATTTCAGCCTTCTACCTACATGGGAAGTTGGAGTATTAGTGATGAGTCAGTCAGTCAGTCAGTCAGTCAGTGAGGGCTTTGCCTTTTATTAGTGTAAATGAGCAGAATTTTAAAGTCAATTCTGAAAGACACAGGTAACCAGTATAGTGACATCAAAACTGGTGAAATCTGTTCGGATTTTCTTTTCCTCGTTAGGATTCTTTAATTAGTACTAATCATAAAAGACCATATAGAAAGACAGAAAAATAGATAGATTATACTTTATTTAACCCCAAGGGAAAATTAAAATTTTACAGAATCTCAAAAAAAATTTGTCAAATAAAGTTAAAATTATATTAAACAATTAAACATGTGTTTTTGTGAACAATACCTTGTATAACATATTGCTAGATTTTTATTACTTGATTTCCTTATAAAGCTGTATTGCTATAATGTTTTATTTCTTCCGATATTTGGCACTACTAGTAGCATAGGTGATGGCAGTCAGTTTCTTGCAGCTGATTGGAGTCCGAGTTGGCAAGTCATACTTCGTATTGCTGACAACCACTGCCTATTAAGTGACTTGATATTGGCTTGTTGACAATATTATTGTTAAGAATATGTGAAAATGACAAGTATTGGTTCATTGTAAATGCACCAATGAAGTTTATGTTGTTAATGTATCACAAAGTTAAAAATATGTTAGCTAGAATCTCAGAAGTATATAATAGAGATTTTTAAATTAGGTACAATTGCTCCATTTGGGTTTATCTATTTAAGAAAGTAAAGTACATATATATTGAAGAGTTGTGAGTATGCTAAAAAAGGAAACAATAGTTCATAAAGGATTCTTTAGCAAGTCTGCCAGATATTTTTATTGCTATTAAAAGGTTAGTTAGTTTTTAATCAATTAATGTTTTATAAAGGTATAAATACTTGTACATATACAACAGGTGAGGCTGAACTCATTTTATCTTTTTGTGTGTTTTTTTTTTCTAAACATTTATGTTCTTTAAACATTTCACCGTTAGCAACACAGTAATGCAGTGAATAACCCTGCTCTTCTCTGAGGAGTTTCTACACTCTCTTTGTGTCAGATTTGGTTTTTCAGTGGGTCCCAGCTTTTCTTCTCACATTCATGTTACATTAAATAACTGGTGATTCTAAATTTCACTATTTAATAGAGAATGTGGATGTATGCATTAGAGGACCATTCAAAGACCATTTACCCCTTTCAGGGTTAGAACCTGCCTTGCACTTATTGCTGCTGCTGGGGAAAAGTTCTGGTCGCCTAGGACTATGAATTGGATTCAGTAGGGTTTAAATTAATAAAAGATGTTAACTATTAATTAGGTGGAAAATATTTAAGCCTTTTTTGTTTTTATAAAACCATTTGTTTGTTTTGCAGAATAATGTTTGAATTAGTTTAACCTTGGAATACCCGCAGTTGATTTACAGGCAAGTTTTTCCTAATAGTAGTTTTTTACATTTATTTTTATCCTTTTTAGAAGAAGCAGGCAAATGACTTGTGCAGTCTCTTTCAGCTGGTTGAACAATTTTGCCGTACATGTGAGGTCAGGAAGGATGAAGCCTCTGTTCTTAAAAAAGATTGTAAATGCTTAAATATAGTTTGCCAGACAACAACTAGGTGAAGACTAGAACTCTTGGAAACATGTCCTCTAGACAAAGGTGCTGGTCTTTGGTGAAAACTAAAACCTGCTTTTGACCTAAAGAACCTCATGTCAACTGTTACTCATGGCAGCAGAAGCATTCTGGTGAGAAGCTAATTTTTTTGACTAATAGAATGGCCAGCTGTGAATTCCACATTGTGTTAGAGAATATTTGAGGAGAATGAGAAACCATCCCTCAGAAAACTGAAGCTACCCTAATAACAAAATAGTGATCACAAATATTCAAATAAATCTACCAAAGAATGACTCAGAAAGAAGAAATGGAGGGATATGAAATGGTCAAGTCAAAGACAACACCTTTCCAATGTGCTTTTCAAGTATTGACGCTGTTACACAGTTTATTTCCAATATATTTCCACACTTTTAGGAGGAGCATGTTAAGTAACTTGTTCACACTAAATCAGAGGTGAGGATTGATTGAGCAATGTCATGGTTTAAACCTCATTGTCTGAAATACTAATTACATACTGAGAATTGAGCAGTCTGCCTTTTAATTAAAAAATGCTACATTGCATCTGTTTTACATTTCAGGTAATTACTGGCTTTTCCCTTATTTGCAGAGGAATCTCATGAAAAGATAATTATCTAGGTATAAGGTATACTTCAGAATTCCCTTACAAACTCCAGTGTAGTGTCTTTAACATATAATTTTGATTCTGGAAATTAGATAGTGTTTACAAGTGATGATCAGTGTCAACGTGAATTACATTTTTCAGAACTGTAAATATAATGCACGCTAAAAGAATGTAAAGACAGCCCACCTTTATTTTATATGGACCTTCTCTATTTTGAACATCACTTCAAGGCACTTTACGAGTACCGTATATATTGCATAACTGTCTATGTATATTTTTTATAGTTGTAGCAGTGGCAGGTTATATGACTTGCTTGGGGTCATACGATGTGTTGGACTAAGGCTGGTGGGGGAGTCACGTGATCATCTCCCCTCCCATTCCCGTCATTTCATTCACTTCATTTCGCTTCGAGCTGAGCTCCGCAGCTGACACGGTCTTGCCGTTCTTTTTCCTTAGTGTTTAGTCCTCTCTCCTTTACTGATTTATATAAAGGAGAGTTGGGATCCGAGAGACTGTGTTTGTGGAGGGATTGAGAGTTAAGGCGGGTGGGGGAGTCACGTGATTATCTCCCCTCCCATTCACCTCATTTCATTCACTTAATTTCGCTCCGAGCTGAGCTCCGCAGCTGACGCAGTCTTGCCGTTCTTTTTCCTTAGTGTTTAGTCCTCTCTCCTTTACTGATTTACTGTTTACTAGACGCAGTACTTACTGAATAGTATTTTTTCCTTTAGTGTTTCTCCTTAGTGTTTCTTAGTGTTTAGTAGACGCGGTGTGCCGGTGTTCCCGGCAGTGTTGCGGTTTACTGTTACTTTCTACTTCGTTTTTGTACTTTAGTAGACTTTTACTTTATCTCATTTACTGTTGTTTTTTACTGTTGTTCCCGGCGGTGTTGCCCTTTTTTTACTTTATCTCATTTAGTGTTTGGTAAACTTTTACTTTATCTCATTTACTGTTGTTCCCGGTGGTGTTGCCGTTTTTTCCGTTTCTATTTTTTATGTAGCATGTTCACGATTTAGTCATAGAGAAAATTTATATATTTTGGCTCCAGGAGGACAAACCAAAAATGTTCTATATAAAGAAGCTCTATAAGTCGCATGTAGATACATAATTATTCCAACTACAGCGACTGCAGCGAAGCGCACGAGGTCTGCTAGTTCTGAATATACTTGCTGTGAATGTGCAGGCCCAATTTAAAAGAGAATTAAGCAACATGCTCAACTACACGTCTTCAAAAGTACAGAAGTTAAGTTTATAGAGGAGTTGTATTTAAACTATATAATGTACTTACTAGACAACATTTAAAATGTAATTTTCATCTCAGGACAACAAGAATGGTATTACAGCTTTAGAGGAAGACAAAGAAATTGCAGGAATATAAAATATCAACTGAGAAAAAAACTCCTCCATCCTGGACCCTATTTCCCCTTGTTTTAAAGTGTATACTATGGGAATTTGAGCCTCATTCAATAGTTGAAAAATCTTGATCAATAGTAAGCCATGTAGCAGTCACATATGGAGAAAATTAGTTGGCATCAAGAATGCTTATCTGGGGAATGGTAGGACAACACCTCAGTGATTGCTGACTCTCCTGCATTGCAAATTATTATCTTCCAGCGCTTACTTAGGATGCTAAGTTGTTTATTTTAAGCATAGCACATTATTTGCCAAAATCCTTTATCATTTTAATTTTTTTATAGGTGGAACCTTAACACATTGGGTAATGCTGCTGTCTCACAGATTCAGCATCTTGGGTTTGAATCCCATGCCCAGTGGGATGTTTATGTGGGTTTTCTTTTTGTATCCCCAAAGGTGGGTTTGACTTGTCAGCTGGCAATTCCAAAATGCCTCCGTGATTGTGATTGTGTGTCCATGAGGGAGCCCTTTGATGGACTGAAACTGTGTCCAGAGCCATTTCCTTACTGGATCCCAGTGCTACCAGCATATGCTTCTCCCCCAGTGATATGATTTCGATTAAGCAGGTTTAACAATGTTGTTTTCCATACTTGAAAGACATTAAAATGAATTAAAGGTTAAATCAACATTTTTAAAATTAGAATAGGCATAGACTAAAGAAAGCCATTTATACTGTTTATGGAAAATTGAAGGGTAAATTCAATTGATATTTTTAAAGATTCATAAATGATAAAGGCCCCCTTAAATTATTTAATGCTTTAATGAATTATTCAAATCCTGCGAACTAGAGAGTGTAAAGAGTGCAGCGGCTTCTGTTACTCTACTTCATTGTAGTATCACTTTGGAGAATGTACCACAAGGTGTTTTTCAAGAACTACCATGGCCAGAATGAAAACTACTGATAAAGGCCTCTTTACTTCCCAACTGTCAGTATTACGGACAATGCATTTATTCATTATAAACAAGTCTCGAATGGTAACTTATTTTATTGTATTAAAACTAGCAGAAGTATGTATTGTTATTTGCACTCTATTGTTCACTTCCATCCGTCATTTTTTTTCTTTTTTTTTTTTCAGGGAGAAAAGAACAGTGGCTTTGATGTTCTTTACCATAATATGAAGTATGGGCAAACTTCTTCCAAGGAGTTATCTGATTTTATTAGGGAAAGGTAAGCTTCATATTCAAACTGTTGAAAGCTACTTTAGTATTTTTCATTACATATTTTATGTAAATGTGTACTATTATGTTTTTTTTTTTAATTAGTGAGTATGTAGCATTCTAAAATATTTGTTAATCTATCAGTTTTCATATTGGCTTCTTTATGTGGAAAATGGTGCTTTACAGTAACCTCCTTGATTATTCCAGATGTTCAGTTGAAACTGAGAGCTGAAAATGAAATTCTAACGTTCTTAAACTGTAACAGACTTGAAAGGCAATCAGTAGCTCAGCAGAGTTTTAAAAAGAAAGTCCTATAGTTGAATGGTCATCATCGACGAGGGGAAACAGATCTGCTCTCACAATATACAGAATGATATTGGCATGGACTGTAAAGTAGAATTCTTCTTAGTTGAATTGTAATTTTTAGTGTAGGCAGCTATGTAAATAAATAAGAACCTACTTCTATTCTTATTCATATTTTCCATAGTGCCGAGTCTAATAGGTGCAACAGCATATTAAATAAAAATTGATATGCTGCAGTTAACCATCCAAATCATCAAAGCAGATAATGGTGAAATGCATATTATTATTTCACTATAACATTTATTTTATTTAATTCACTGATTGGAATGCACACACTCTTATGTAGCACAAGTAAGCCAATCAACGGAGTACCTAAACAACTACATTTTACTAATGTATTATTGGAATTAAAACACTGTAAGTAGTGAGAAGAAAACAATATTTGTGAGCTGTGATAGAAATCTGATTCTGGATAATTAACAGATGTAAGTGTTTATTACTGGTATTTGTCATATATAGTGAAAGCATAGTGTTCTATCATATTCATTTCATATAAACACAAAATGGATATGTATACAATGTATATATCATACTGTATATACTGCATATGTTTTATTTTTATAATTTGTCCTTGTATAACAAGAATGAATGATTTTTTTTTGCACTTTTTATTCTTGAAAGCAGGATTTGAATATGTAGGTATATAAATAGACCTGGGGTAATATTTTTAGTTTTATTCTTTTGCTTATGACTAAAACCATGATTCAGAACATTTACTCCCTAAAACATACTTAGATAGATAACAAGGTAATAGTAGAAATTATTTACTTTACCGTTTTATTAACTGGTTAAAAGCAGAACAGTGTGCAAAATACAATGGCTATTTCAGATCTGGAGTGTGATTAGACTGCCTAGGAGTTGGTTTTACCTTTATTTGGTGATTATTGTGCTGACTGTTGAATTTTCATGCCATTTCAACTTCATCATGGCTATATTTTTCCTCAAGGAATTAATATCATTTCATTTATTTTCTGACTTCATAAATGCCCTTTGTCAGCAGTCCCATAATATGATAGTCCTTAAACCACATGTTAGTTCACTTTGTTACCTTTTACAGCTTATTCTACAACACTGAACAAGCCACTAAAAATACTTTGTACTCTATTTGTAAAAAAAAAAAAAAAAAATGTAACTCTATCCTGGTAATTTAAAGTGTCTTAGAAAAAGGTGAACTGCTATATGTATATTTTTTATTTATTCTTAAAGCTCTTTTTAACACACTTCAATGCTCCTAGTTCATTTTTATCTGAGTCATATTCAACACAGGAGTCCAATAGCAACCCCTGCAATTTTCCAGGAGTTAATGGAATTGAAAATTTTACACAGGTGACAAAATAATTTAAAGACACCTGGTCTTATTTAGAATTGCTGTTACAAAGTAGCTTAGACTTACCCAACCCAGCTATTTCAGTCCATCACATACATTATTTAGCACATACTGTACACATAGTCACTGATGTAGCTTCTCAGATCCATTTCCAGCTCACTTCAACACTGCAAGTATTAGATTGTTCTCATTTCTTTCTGATATGTCCAATGTTGTGCAAAAATGACATTGCAGTATTTTGCACTTAAGCACAGAAAAGGTCCATTAAGCTGAATTCTCCAGAGCTATTTGATACTTAACTATTTGTTTTTTCTTTTTGTCCCTTCTCTTCACCATCTTCATATACAAATTAGGTTGTACAGAAATGGTGTTCACAAACCTATAACTTTCATAATAAGTCTGTTAATATTCCTTGGCTTCCCATTTCTGTTCTGTGGTGGTCTACTCTGAGTATTCATACACTTTGAGATCATTTTGGGGAGTTGGAGTTCTTTCATTCCACACTTTCTTCTCTTCATTTTTAGTACCTCCCTTCGCTTTTTTTTCTTTTACCTACACCTACAGTTGGACCTCAAAAAATGTGGCATATATCTGTCCTCTCCTATCTTATATTATCTTTTTTTCAATTTTGTTTACTAATCAAACCAGTGTCACTGCTTTATGCATGTCTCCATGATACTTTGTGGTCAGTGCAGGAATGAAAGGTCTTCAAATAGCGAGGAAATTTTGGGGTGCCAACATGTCATCCCTATTATTGCCCATGGACATCAGAAAAAAAAAACGAAACAAAAGAAATAATGCTCTTTTTTGTGTGTTCCATATGCAAGAATTCAGAAAACAAAGAGTTGCGGGGTTGCAGCCACTTCTAGCGGAGCTCTGTCCGGTGGGTAGCTCTAGCCAGTAATGTTGCCTCATTCTCAGATGCCCATGGTTTTATGGCATCTGGATTGGAAGGGGTGTGGGTCAAATGCCTTTACTAAGCAACTTCTCTGCATTCTGGGGAAAGAAGGAGATGACAGCATTATCAGCAGCATCCCCTCTCGTCTTGGTGGGTTACTACATACCTTGACTGAGCCTGCGAGGAAGTCCTCAAAGTCCATGCATGACAGCATATAAAAGGCCTCTTCCTATTTCAGTTAAGTGGATTTCAGATCTGCATCCCTCTTCAGCCTTGAACTGGCATTCAGTCTTCAATTAAGTCGAAAATTGCTCTAAAAATTCTAATCACCAGTTTATTTAATATAACATTTTCTCACTGGATTTGTACAACTTCTTTAAAATGATTTTTAATGGCCTCCTGACCCAGTTTGTAATTAATGCTCCCTTGAAGAGCCTGGTTCTTTTTTTCTTATGTTTTGGTTCTGCCCTCCTGCTGCATCTTTGTGGATTCTATTATCCCCTCCTTTTTCTTTTCTTGACAGTCTTTTTTACTTCTTGTTTTTTTTCCTTCTTCTCTTATACTAGTTCTTATTTTATAATTTATTTCTTTTTGAAGTTTCAGCTGCTCATATTAATTTCTTTTCTCCATCCACTATATCTTCTTTAGAAAAATGAATTGTCTCTCTATTATAAAAGGGACAAGACTTTCTCAGAGATAATTTCAAGTCCTGTGAGAGAGAATTTCAGGTCCCATGAGACAAGACTTTTTACCAAGAGATGTTGACAAGTCCCGCCCTCCTCTCAAACATTTACAACCATGCCCTTGGTCCAATCACTTTTCATTCATGTGAATGCTATCGTCAGACACAGTTCCTGCGCACTCTGCTCCAAGCGGGGTCAAAAGTAAAAGACGAAGAGTAGAAGACAAAGTAGAATGTAATAAAGAGGTTCAAAAACGTTTCCTTGATACACATGTGGAGCAGGTTAGTTATTATGAAAGTACTAAATTTCAAAAGTCTCGAAGAACTCATAGTAAAGATTGCATTAGTGCTAATAAATGGAAATTATTACTCAGTGAAATAATGGAACAGCAAAAAGAGATTGAATATATGGACATAGGTGATATGATAGAAGTATGTAGATATTGTTCAGCTTTAAACTTTAAGTCAAAGACTTGTAGATTGTTTAATTCATGTTGCCATCAAGGGAAATGTAGCGTTTCCTCCGATTGAAGAGGTGTATCCCTGAGATTTAAAAGATTTGTTGTTTGGTGAAAGTGAAATCCACGCGAGCGGCAGAGACGCAAAGGGGCTGGCGCATAGCACCTGCCTGGGGGTTGGCGAGCAAAGCGAGCAGGGGGCAGAGCCCAATAGTACTTATTAAAATTCGTTTTGTTCTAAGATGGATTAGTATGGCATGCTGTTAGCACAGTTTTTTTTTCCAGCCATCTGTGAATGGGGTGAGATGGGTGGTGGTGGGCTAGGGACTTCATTCTCTTTTTGATGATGAACTTTTCTTAATTGGTTGTTACCCTTATCTTTATATAAAAAAAAAATTGTTCAGAATAAGAAAAGTTGCTATCAAATTTCACAGACCTCACTTACACGGTCACAATACTGTATAAAGGTGGTGGCCGAGTTTTAAAAAATTAGATTTTCTTGCTGGCATATATTTATTTAGCATGAAAATAGTTTTAACGAAGCATAGGACATTTCTGATATCTTAAGACGTTTAAGTTACTCTGAGGCTCCCAATAATATTATTTCATTGTCTGTAATGTATCAAATGGCATTATTACGAATGTGGAATAAAAATGTACTTAGCACATGTTATCTTAAGACATTTAAGTTACTCTGAGGCTCCCAATTATATTATTTCATTGTCTGTAATGTATCAAATGGTGGCATTATTACGAATGTGGAATAATAATGTACTTAACACACATGCAATATTTCCTTATATAAATGTGCTCTTTAAATAATTTTTAGTCTTCAACTTTGTTTTGTAATATCATCTCACTTTGTATTGAATTCTTATTGATTGATTGAAAAATGCAGAGTATGTCTGTTTCATGATGAACATTTGGGAAGATATGTTGGCTGGGCAAAGACATCGCACTTCATTAAGATAGGACATTCATTGTGTATTTAGGTTAGGTGTTCGCTAATTCAAGAATAATAAATGAAACAACATTTTTGAAAGTCAGTGAAGGTTAGGTATTTGCTACATCATTGCTCTTAGAACATTTGTGTCCTAGGCATCTGAGAACATCACAGTTCTGTTATAACTTGAGCATTCATTTCTTCTGGTTTGGACAAAACTGTTTTGGGTTAAAAGAACTACTATAGCTAGCATGCAAAATATATTCAGGAGCTTCTTGTGTCTAAACGTGAGCACCTTACCTCTAATGCAGTGTCTACTTGGTTGAAGATAGGAATGTTTTCACCATTTATTTTCTTCATTAATAAACCATTAAGAAATTTTGGAGCTGTTTTTATTGCATTAAGATATTTATATGAATGATTCATATTTTGGAGAGCTCCATCTACAGAGCTTTGTGTCTTTGTGATGTAGTACATCACTGTGAAAAAAACTAGTAGAATGCAAAGCATATATACTTTTGGCATTCACCATTTGTCCTTCACTATTAACTCAAAGTAACTGCAGAACAAGCAACAGGAATTTTTTACTTTTACTATTGTACATTGCCTTGTATCCAAAGCTACATCTATGTGAAACTTCAACTCAGATTGTGCTCGTGATCTTTGCAGTTTGGGAATGTTTAACTGCATTACCTAAAAAGGTGAAAGAGCTCACTGTAAATGCATTGCTGTGCATCCATCAAACCAATTTGTACTCAAATATGAGAATTTCTTGTTTTGTAATAGGTTACTATATCTTACTTGTGTACTTGCAAACACAGTACTATTTACATTAACAACCTTTGTGCTCACTTTGGTATGGTGAACTGAGTGCAAGGCAATAAAAGACATTTCAAGTCTTCTCTTCACACTAGATACAGTAGCTAGAAAGAATGTTCGAATGGAATGAATGAACAAACTAAATTTATTTGTCCCGGGATGTTGGGAATTTGGCTTTTTACAGAAGTTGTTTAAATAAATAAAAAGGAATAAAATTAAAAAGTCAGAAATAGAAAGAAATAGGCAATCTCATACTAATAATTGTCAGTGGCAGAAGGTGGCAGTCCACCTCTCACCACATATTGGAGCGTACCTTGCCTTCACTTAGCTAGCGATACCTGTTTGTTCAACGGACATTATCATCTACGAATTGTTTAGGAGTAACGTTTGACGTTATTGAGAGAGAGAGATTAGAGCTACCTGTGTTTTAGAGGTTAGCTGCTGATTGGCAGAGATATCAGTTGCAAGCACCACACCTCAAATCAACTCCAGGCCTTTTATCTGCTTAATTGATAATGACATAACGACGGACTTGTCCACACCTGCCCATGAAGTAGCCTTTGAGTCAATTGTCCAGTTACTTTTGAGCACCTGAAATAAAGGGATTGTGTTAAAAAAATGCTTTAGTTGCCTCCCATTTTTATGCAATCTTTTTGTTCAACCCACTGAATTAAAGCTGAAAGTCTCCCCTTGTACTGCATCTGAGTTGTTTCATTTAAAATTCTTTGTGATAATGTACAGAACCAAATTTGGAAAAAAGTTGTCTCTGTCCAAATATTTATGGACCTAACTCTGTGTGTGTGTGTGTGTGTGTGTGTGTGTATATATATATATAAAAACACATTCAAAGGTTTGGGCACCATGAGATATTTGCGATCTCAAATATCTTTTCCCAAGGTCTCAATTCGTAACATTATTAAGAAATGGCAGTTAACAGGAACAGTGGAGGCCAAGTTGAGGTCTGGAAGACCAAGAACACTTTCTGAAAGAACTGCTCATTGGATTGCTAGAAATGCAAAGGTATGTTTGGAGAAAAAAGGTGCCAAATTCCAAGAAAATAACATCTCTCCAACTATTCAACATGGTGGTGGCATACAGAACATGTAATTCATAGAGGGAATATTCAAATAAATAGCAGCAAGTTCTGGAAGAAAACATCACATCATCTGTAAAAATGTTAAAGTTAAAAAGAGGATCCAACAACGTGATAATAATCTGAAACACACCTGAAAATCTACAATGGAATATCTCAAGAGGCGCAAGCTCATGGTTTTGCCACTGTCTCCCCGATCTAAACATCATTGAAAATCTGTGGATAGACCTTAAAAGTGTAGTGCGTGTAAGACGGCTCAAGAATCCTGCAAAATTAGAAGCATTTTGCAAGGATGAATGGGCAAAAATACCCACAGTAGAACTGAAAAATTCTTAGCTGACTACAATAAGCGTTTATAAGGCGGTGTAACTTAATACAGACCATTCTGGGTGCCCAAACCTTTGATGCAGGTTCTTGTCATTTTTTTGGTATTTTGTACCTGTTAATTATGAAAATACAAATGTAATCATGCTTAAAATATTAAAGAAATTTTTCATCTTTAACTTTATGCCTCTTGATGAACATCCTCTGTTCAGTTAACTATACACTTAACTATACACTATACACAGTAAAAGACATTTTAAGCCAGGGTTCCCAAACTTTTGCATGCATGGCATGACTTGATTACTGTCATTCTGTACTTGGATTTAAAATTAGAAACCATCATGACCATGATCACCATAAATACATTGCACTAAATTATCTTTGCTATTGGCTTTTTTTCACTATGGCATGTTAAGAGGCACTGCATGGGAAGATTTCCTGCCTACAACCATTAGACTGCACAATACCTCTTCTCATTGTGCCACCCTTGCCAGTTATAGGAGGTATGTTAGCAGGCAAATTAATGAAAGAACTATTAAGGAAAAAATCTATAGGGAGTGTTAGCAAATACTAAACGTGGATTCAGATGAGGAAGATCATTTTTCACTAATATGGTGGAATTCAGTAAGTAAACTTCAAAATAACATGATCAGACAGGTGCATATAATATTATTTATCTTGATTTTCAGAAGACTGATCCCTCAGTAAGTTGATTCAATTTGCAGATGATAACAAACTAGGTGGAAGGATATATGATGTAGAATCAGCTAAATTGTTGTGTTAGAGGGACTTGGATAGCATATAGGCTTGGGAAAACTTCTAGCAAATAAAATTTAATATGAAACGTGTCTTGTTTTTGCAATTTTGTATTAGTTTTTAGTGTACTTTTACTGTCTTGCAGTATGTCAGTATATTCTGTGTTGCAACTAAAAGAAATTAATTTCCCCTTATAGCAGCCCTCTTTGGATAGGAGGGCTCAGAAAAATGGATGGTTGGACAGATTAATAAAAAGCACTGAATCAATCATAGTTGATCGTCCTGGAACTGCTTCTACAGGAAACATGGTAATTAGTATACACTGTAATACAGTTACAAGATACATTTTTGTTCCTATTGTGTAACACAAGTAGAGACCATTTAGCATCAACATGGTTCTGGTATAATGCATAGTCATTGAGTTTGGAGAGATGGCCAGAGTGAGGTAGTGTCTTGGTTGTGCTAAAAGACTGTTACATTAGACCAACAGGCTTTTACAGCTCCTTTCATAACCAGAAAGTAATGTGCACCTTTTAATAAACTAAACATGCTTTCCCATTATCTGAGATTTAAGACAATTTTAATGTTTTAATCCAGTACCAATGTAGTTTTTGTAAATAACTGTCCTTAGAACAACTCAGATGAGAACAGGCCATACAGCCCAGAAAGCTTGTTAATCCTATTGGCCTAATTTCTTCAAATGACATCAGGTCAGGTTTTGAAGATCCCTAAAGTCCTACTGCCTACCACATTACACAGTAACATATTTCTTATGTGTTTAGTTCTCTATCTTTAAGAAAAGCTGTCTAAGGTCTGTGTACAATTTGCCCTTACCAAGTTTCTATCTGCATCACCATGCTTTTATTAAAAGTTTTATTTTAAAGAATCAGCCTGGATCCACCATACTAATTCCCTTCATAATTTAAAGCAATTTGATTATGTCAGCACAGTAAAAGTACCATCACAAAACAGGCATAAGGAAACATCACAACAAATACACATTTAACAAAATTTCTCCATAAATATGATACATTTTCAACAATGAAAACTATATACTGTATGCCCTTCTTTCTGACAACCTAATACTACAGTTGCAGAGTTATCCTGAAACAAATGCTTTTTCTCAAATTAAGTATACTTTTGTACCACATGAATGGATATTGTTTTAGCTTTTTAAGATACTTGCTCTGCCCAGTCTGTAATGGCCATGAAACAATAGTCTGTCTTAAGTTACAAAAAACTAAGAATTTTGCTAAAAACTTCCGTCTACAATGGATTCTCCAAAAAATAGGAAATTTTGACTATCCATGAAAAATGCAAGCACACTAAAAATGAAATAAATTATTACACAAGACACAGCAAAAAGAAACAGTATTTACAAAAGGTTGGAGAATATCAAAACAATGATTGCATTTTTTCAACATTAACAGACATGTTAATAAAGAGTTTGTTCCCCATGAATAGACTCTTAATCCACAAAATTACAGGGATGCTGAGGCATCTATAGGAAAACATTGGAAATAAAATGTCCAGAAGCAGTGTTGCTGGCAAATCTGCATTTTTCCTCAATAACAGTGAACCTGTACACACCTCTTTGTCAGTCAGAGATTTGACAGAAAAATAAAGTGGTTGTTGCTTTACAGTCCCTGAAGTTGCCAGATTTTGCTTCCTGTGACTTCTTTTTGTTCCTAAAATTAAAATTAAGACTAGAGGGAAGACAATTTCCTACTGGCAAAAAAAAAAAAAATCACAGAGGAAGTACTAGACATGGCAACAAAGAGATGAGTACAGGAAGTGTTTCCAGGAATTGAAGAAGCACTGGATCAAAGATACTGAATAAAATGGAATTGCTGTAAGTTGTGTAATAAGATTTTTGTTTTGTTTTTCTTAAGCCATTCCAGGAATTTTAGAGTGCCTCCTCATATACCATTCAATTCACACATCTAATGTGCCAAGTGAGAGGGTTTATTTTAACATTTCCTAAAGAAGATAAATGCATGACAGTACCATAACAGGAGTAGCATGAATTTAAGATGCTTGTCTGCCATTATTATTTATTTGTGGTACATTATGCATATACCTTGTGGCAGTCAAGAATTATGTGCATCTATACATGGCATCAAAGCAGTAAGTTATATTACTTTACAATTGAAGTTTCTAAAATATATGAACACTTTGCAGTGTCATTTTACTGAACAGCTGAATCATTGTAGCTTTTAAGTTAAGCATTGATGAGGTGTACTAATACACACATGAGAAAATCCTTACTAAATTTTCTGTAATTTGTATATAAATGTCAGCAGAACATGTATTTACGTTCAAACCAAGGGATTAAGTGCTGTAAAGCAACTCTAAGAGTGGGGTCACTGGATTTGCCACTTATGAATCAATGTAAAGCATTAGTTAATAAAATGTTTTCTAGTATTTTTTCTATCTGTCAGTGCTAGAAATAAAGAGGAAATGCGGAGTAAATGAAGTTTTGCCTTTTCAGTTATCTAAGCCATTACCTGTTTACAATAGAATTTCATTATATGATCAATTTATAGATATTTCTAAAGACATTTTTGTTACTTGCTGTCTTTTTAAATATATTTTGCTAAATTTAAGGTTTGACTTAGAATTAATAAATTAATCAGTGAGACATACACCAACA
Source organism: Polypterus bichir lapradei (assembly GCA_026402145.1). Taxonomy (NCBI): domain Eukaryota; kingdom Metazoa; phylum Chordata; class Cladistia; order Polypteriformes; family Polypteridae; genus Polypterus; species Polypterus bichir. The sequence goes on along the minus strand of JANRMT010062835.1, from coordinate 35,003,280 downwards.
CCTATTATTCAGATCAAATCAGATGAGACAATAAATCGAATTCAAAGTATTAACTCAGAAATACTGAAACATCCAAAGAACAGCTTTAATAAATGAACATCCGATTCTAAACTAAATTCAGACTGTTTTTGTTAAAGTAATTTTTAGCAATTTTAAAGTGATTTAAAAAAATAAAGTAAAATGTCCTATTGTGTATAGTAGTTTAGTGAGAATGTGTGCAGTTTATGAAGAAGTCAAGCAAAATGACACCTTTTATTGGCTAACTAAAAAGATTACAATATGCAAGTTTTCGAGGCATCTCAGGCCCCTTCTTCGGGCAAGATGAAGGGGCCAGAGTTGCCTCAAAAGCTTGCATATTGTAATCTTTCTAGTTAGCCAACAAAAAGTGTCATTTTGCTTGACTTCTCATTACATTCATAATGGCTAACACGGCACAACACCCTAGTACTGCAGTTTATCAAGATAAAGACAGCGTGCTTAGCAGTATTGTGTAAGTGGTCACAACAGATTGTTCATAATTGGATGTACCCCGATCAAATTTATGGTTGGAACCCGATCAGATTTATGGTTGGAAGAAAAGGAAATTTTATGAATACAAGACTCCCTGTTAAGTAAGTAACATCTGCGCAGGCTGTAATCTCAAAATGTAGAACTCTGTGAAGCAGGGGCCTTATAGCATTACTAATAATTAGGTTCTACACAGGGATTCATTTTTAAATGGGATGACTCCGCAAAGATGTGCAGTGTATTTTGGAGCAGAGTTGGAACAAAGTTTCATACAAATTGAAAAGTAGTGCATTTTACCATGAGGTGACTTCCACTCATTGTCTGAAAATGTAATTGAAATATATCTCTAATTATGTACAGTATATTTTTAAGATACTACCTATATCTTTATAGCAACTACAAAATCCAAACTGAGGGATTGTGGCAAGGTCTTTCTTTTTTCCAAGCAATATCTCTAATTAGCATAAAGTAAATTACATGTTTTGATAAGAGGTTATATTTAATGCTAAGTTGTTCAAAACATGTAAATTTATTTATTATTATGCAAATCTCTAAATGTTTGAATACTGACAATATTCCATATGTTAAATAATATGTACTTTATGGACAGATGAAATATACATATTTGCCTTAATTATAAGGGTGGAATTGATAGTAAAACCTTTGCCTTCAGATTTCCACATAGTTGTCAATAATTAACAGTAACTGGTGAACAGCTCAAGGTATAGAGGTAGGAATTCATACAGGATTTCCTCTCCATGGCTAAACAAACCAGTGCAAGTTTGTCTCTTTCTGATTCCTACTATAGTCTCATAATACATATGTTTGCAACACAGTGAAATCTAAAGTTTGGTTGTGTATTGAACCTTTCTCTCTGCTCTAGCTCTTTGAAGATCTATAATTTCTTTTATTTTGTCCATTGCCTTTTTCCATACCAAATAATCAGTGTTTCTACTGTGTCCAGTATCTTAAATGTCAATTTCTTAATATAATGTATATTGGAATGCACTGACAAAAGATTTTACAATTTCAGGAAGGTATTAATTTTAACAGTGTTAATTCCGCCAGGTAATATGAGATGAATATATAGCCAGTTGATGACGTGTTGGTTGACTCATTCAGGCAGGTTACCAAAGCTATGTTTGAATAGGGCTTTACATAATTTTTTAGCTGTGATTCTTCGGTACGTGAACTGTTGTGATAGAGATAACGAAGACTGTTCATGTTTAAGATGACACGCATAGCAATTCACAGGAAATAATATGGCCATATTTAGGTTAATCTTGAGTCAAAACTTTTGTAGAACTCTAAGAATGCATTTAGTACACGTAGATGTGATAAGCTATCAAAAACTTTTTCTGCATCCATAAATGGGTTCTTCTTTTTTTTCCCTTCTGTTCTATTTGGGGAGTGGGGAACAAATAAATGGCAACAGACAAATAAATAAATAAATACAAAAATTAAAAAAAATAATAAATGGGGACAAATAAAGATCCATCTG
>JANRMT010062835.1:34964832-34981272 GCA_026402145.1 Polypterus bichir lapradei | reverse complement strand
AAGATGGGCCCATAAGTAACAAAGACTGTTGAAAAGTTCAATATGGTGGCCGACAGTGGCATCATACCACCGAAATAAGTACGTCCATTGGTTTCGGTTAGCTCAGGGAAGCCGCCTACCAAATTTTGTGAAGATGGGGCCCTTAAATATGAAAGTTCAACATGGTGGACATTGTCGACCGTTATGTCCGTTACGCGTAGAATTTCGAAATGAAACCTGCTTAACTTTTGTAAGTAAGCTGTAAGGAATGAGCCTGCCAAATTTCAGCCTTCTACCTACACGGGAAGTTGGAGAATTAGTAACGTTGTAAATTTCAATATGGCGGCTGACAGTGGCGTCATACCACCGAAATAAGTACGTACATTGGTTTCGGTTACCTCAGGGAAGCCGCCTACCAAATTTCGTGAAGATGGGGCCATAAATAAGAAAGTTCAACATGGCGGACGTTGATGACCGTTATGCGTAGAGTTTCGAAATGAAACCTGCTTAACTTTTGTTAGTAAACTGTAAGGAATGAGCCTGCCAAATTTCAGCCTTCTACCTACACGGGAAGTTGGAGAGTGAGTTGAGTGAGTGAGTGAGTTGCCTTTTATTAGTATAGATAAATGCTTCTGGAAAAATATGTGTACATCATTATCAGGAAATTGTAGTGATTATGTGACACAAGTAATGTGAGATCCTCCAAAGGACATTTTTATTATTGTTTGCTGTTGCACAGCATTAGTCACCATTGGTCTGTATTATATTGTAAAAGTTCATTCTCCATGAAAACATGAGATTAAAAGTTCTTTTCAGTCATCACTACAAAACATGCAAGTAACATAAAAAATGTTTGGGTGGAGTTTTCCATTAATATGACTTGTTCATGTGGTTATTATTTAAAAGCCTATATATGTGAGACTGGCACACAACGTATATTTCTATACCACATTTTCATGCACAACCTATAGCTTAAAGTGCTTTATCAAGAAATTAAAGAAAAAGGTTTACAATGACAAAGAATGCATGAACAAATACCAAAAATAATAATACATTTTATTTATTTGTAGGCGCCTTTCTAAACGCTCAAGGACACTGAACAATAGATAAAAACCATATTATAAACAAAACTAAAAATACAAAAACTAAAATCAGACAGAGCAATCATAATCAAAGAGAAAAAGCAGTCTTAAACAGATCAGTTTTAAGTTTAGATTTGAAAAGTGAGAATGAATCATTATTTCCAAGCAGGGATGGTAATGAGTTCCAAAGCTGGGTAGCAGAGCAACTGAATGCCCTGCTCCCCATGATGGCAAGATGGACTAAGGGGGCAATCAAGTGGATGGAAGAAGAGGATCTAAGGGTGTGGGATGGAATGGCAACATAGAGGAGTTCGGACAGATATGGAGGGGCAAGGTTGTGGATAGCTTTAAATGTTAACAGCAGAATTTTGAAGTCAATATGGAACTTAACCGGAAGCCAGGGAAGCTGCTGAAAGACGGGAGTGATATGGTGAATAGAAGGGGTTCTAGTAATGATGCGGGCAGCTGGATTCTGGACCAGTAAAAGCTTATAAAGAAATTTGCGAGAAAGACCAAAGAAAAGGGAATTGCAGTAATATTGCAGTAATTCAAATGATATGTGACAAGGCTATGAACAAGGATAACATTTGTATGGGCAGTGAGGGAAGCGCGAATACGATTAATCTTATGCAGATGGAAATATGCAGACCAAGAAATGTTATTGATGTGGGACTGAAAAGATAGAGTACTATCAAGGATGACACCCAGACTTTTAACCTGTGGGGAAGGGAAAACAGAGGAATTATTAATAACAAATGAAAAATGATCAGTTTTGGGTAATGCTGGTTTTGTACCAGTGAGGAGAACCTCAGTTTTGTCACTATTTAATTTAAGAAAATTTGAAGAAAACCAGGATTTAATTTCTGCTATGCAATCAATAAGCGAGGAGGGTGGAAAGGAAAAAGTAGGTTTGCTAATGAGGTAAAGCTGGGTGTCATCCGCATAACAATGGAAGTTAATGTTATATTTATGAAAGATATTGCCGAGGGGAAGGAGGTAAATAATGAAGAGGAGGGGCCTCAGGACAGTAACAGTGGTAGGCTGGGATGTGAAAGTTTTAAGCTGAATGAACTGAGTGCGGCTTAAAAGATAGGATCTGAACCAGTCTAGAATCAACTGAGTGCGGCTTTAAAGATAGGATCTGAACCAGTCTAGTAGAGTGTGGGTAATGCCAATCGAAGATAATCTATTGAGAAGAGTAGTGTGACAAATCGTGTCAAAGGCCGCACTCAGATCAAAGAGGATGAGAATAGTGATTACAGTGAACCCTCGTTTATCATGGTTAATCCGTTCCAGACTCTACCGTGATAAATGAATTTTCGCGAAGTAGGATTCTTTATTTATAAATCGAATATTTTCGCAGTTAGAGTATAGAAAACCTGTTTACGACCTTCTAAATACGTTTTTTAACATTATTAGAGCCCTCTAGACATGAAATAACACCCTTTAGTCACCATTACACTCGTATTACCCAATATATTAGACAAAATAAGACATATTAGACGTTACAAATATCATATTACTAGGCGCACTCGCCTTTTAAGGCGACTGACTTTTATCCTCAATTTTTGTGTGCTCCATGTGTACATCAGGCATGTAAGTGTAGGGAAAGTCGTACAATGTCAGCCCGAATCTGTACCGCTAAAGACGGAGTTTCATGCACTAAATAAGCTATAGATGAGAATAAGCAAGCACCATCTCCCCTGATATTTACTACGCGGTGAGGCATTTGTACTCCATCAACATTAATTTCCAGAGACATAATTTTGTCTATTTTTCCAGCGCATCGCGCACAAAAGCAAGGGAACGATGAGAGCACCAGAACCCTGCTCACATCACGTCGCTTCGTACCTCAAGCCGCAAGTATTAAGTCTGTAGTAAGTCTGTAATAAGCGGAATACCGCTACGCTTTGCACTCACGGGACGGAAGGACAATCCCGAACGCTTTTATATAGTAGGTTATTCTACTGTACATTTAATTGCACACAATCACTAACCTATGAAGGCACGACCTCAGTAGGAAAGTCTTCAGAGGTGGTGCAGTATCTTCAGCAGGTGCGTTGTTGTCTTCAGTGAAGAAGTACTAGGAGTAGGCAGTGGGTGTCTGGGTGCGCGGCTGAAGAACATCTTGATAGGCAGTTGCTGGCGCTGTCTTTTCATATGCGTGAGGAGGCTTTTGTAGGGTATTGCCATCTTTAATCATATCCAAGAGTTTCACCTTCTCCTGGATAGTAAGCATCTTCCTCCGACGCTTAGTTTTATTGTCAGAAGGCTTAGAAAAAGCAGCACGTTTAGGAGCCATCGTAGGGCTTAGATAAAAGTTCTCAGTAAGCGCATGCGTAGTGACATAAGCGTGTATGAGAAAAAAATCGCGATAGAGTGAAGCCGCGAAAGTTGAAGCGTGATATAGCGAGGGATCACTGTAAACCAAAATCATCTACCATAAGGAGGTCATTTGTAATTTTAATAAGTGCCATTTCTGTACTATGAAGGGGGCGAAAACCAGACTGAAACTTTTCATACAGATTATTTTGAGATAAATGAAAATGAAGTTGAATAGCCACTGTTTTTTCAAGAATTTTGGAAATAAAGGGTAGATTAGAAATAGGACAAAAATGTTTGAAATTAGTCGGATCGGCACCAGGCTTGTTCAGTATTGGGGTTATTGCAGCAGTTTTAAAAGATGAACGAACAGTTCCAGTGGTGAGAGAGGAGTGAATAATAGCAGAAATAAAAGGAACCAAAGAAGGGAGGCAGGCTTTAACCAGAACTGTGGGAAGGGGATCCAGTTGACAGGTGAAAGGCTTAGTCTTACAGACGAGATTTGAGATTTCTGAGAAATCTCTGAGATTGAGTATGTGGATACAATTAAAAATGAAGTACTGGAGGAATCCGTACCGAGAGACTGGTGTATCCTCTGGATTTTTTCATTAAAAGTGGACATAAGGGAATTCCAAAAATCAGTTGAATAAAGGTAAGAAGGCAGAGAATCCAGGGGTTGTGTGATATTATTAAACAGTGAAAACAATGACTTGGTGATACCTTTATTGGAAGAAATTATGTGAGTATAGTAGTTAGATTTCATTTGAGCAATACAGTCCTTGTAATATACTTTATGGGTTTTATATATCTCTTTGTGAACAAAGAGTCCCGTTTTTTTATATAACCATTCAAATTGTCGGCCTTTGGCTTTCAAAAGCCGAAGTTCAGGAGTGAACCAGGAAGCAAAAAAAGAGAAAGAAACAGATCTAGTTTTTAACAGAGTGAGAGAGGTAAGAATACCATAGAGTCCAGTGTTATAGTGTGAGATCAGTTCTTCAGAAGTGGATAAATTATGAATGTCCATTAGGGTATCGGTACTAGAGGAGAAAAAAATCCAAGTTAATATTCTTAATATTACGGAAAGTCATGAGAAAAGGAAGCTTAGTAATGGAAAGAGCACGTTTAACACTGAATGAAAGAAGAAAAGGATAAGTTATGGGGAGTTCGTCTGCAGTACAGTCAAGTGGGATAACTTCCGAGCAGCAGATCAAATCCAAGATATGTCCTTTAGAATGAGTAGGAACATCAGTATGCTGCTGCATTCAAAAAGTCATTACTTGATTTAGGGGGGGCAGTAAACAGCAATAATAGTAGGAATATGTCCAGTCAATTGACACACAATAGATTCAAAAGAGCTGAAGGCAGGGAAAGACAACAGCAGGACTTTCATACCTCCTCCCTAGCCAGAGCCATGGGGTTGACAGATGTAAACAAACTCCATGGGAGTGGATTTGTTAAGTTGGGAAAATCATGAAGTTTTTGCCATGTCTCAGTTAGACAGAAGAGTCAAACTTAGAAGTGAGGAGATCCTGGATGAGATGCCACTTGCTCGTAAGTGAGCGGATGTTCAACAAACCGAAGTTGACAATGGCATTATCACATTTGGCAATGGTGTTAGCCGACCGAGCTAGGCTGACTAACGCACTGTGGTCAGCAACCCTGCCTACAGTATGTTATGTGGAGGACGTTGAGAATTAGACCAGATGGAGTTTATTATTTTCTAGTTGTCAGCCTGGAGACTCCGGCGGGATCCACGGTGGATGTATCTCCGACGGGGGAGGAATACGATGCCCAGGTAGAGATACAGTGCAGTCAGTGGAGTACTGAAGCAGGCCCATCACAGGTTGGATAGCGAGCGACAGGAGGGACCAAACAAACATGAACCAAATAAATATCCTACCAGTCCACATTGTAGGCAAGACCGCAGACAACTCAGACGTCCAGAGAACAGAACCAGGTAAGTCTCAAAACAGAGTTAGGCTGAAAATAGTCCATACACAGCCACACTGAAGTGTCAACAAAATCATCAGTCTAGCAGTAAATAACTGAAAAATAATGCTCAAAGAATAAGTCTGCCCAAATGAAAACAGTTGTTCAGTTCATAAGATTGGGATCTAATCATAAAAATAAGTTACTGTCGAGTAGTAGCAACCAGTCTCACCAGCATTCGCTCAACTGGAAGTTTTCACAATACCTAAATAAAATAATAAAAAAACAAATAAATGCAAACTTGCACAGCACAGAAGACGAGTATGTAATAGAAAAGGTTGAGTCTTTTAAGTATTGATTCAATTGCTAAAGTCAATTTTAAGGCTCTAATGAGGCTCTACTAAACATAAATCTGTTACAGTAGTTAACTATTATTTTCATGTACAGCTTTGAAAGTTTACATGTACTGGGTCTCATTAAAAATATGGCATGCCTGCATTTCTTCCAACATCACAGGCATTTGTAGAGTATTTTGATCTGATGGCAGTGGCTCAAGATATCAAAACAGAAAACTGGTTAAAAAAAAACTGAGAATAGTAATATTTACGAGTGATTGCAAATCTATCAAGTATATAATATTATAATACCTATTATAATCTATTAGAATTGGTGCCTAAAAGGCAACTGTGAAAAAGCCAAATTAAAAAAGTAGGTTTTATATTGTCATTAATTGCCTAGGGAAATCATTCCACCTTTATCTTAACTTTCCTTCTCCTTATTCTTCTCTGTCTTAGTCTTGGCCCTGTTAGCAACAAGAAACACAAATTTACTTTACCCAGAAACATAATTAAAATAATGAGGAAACTTGCAATCTTGAAGCAGCATGCTGTTTCAATAGTATGTGCCTCCTTTCTGTGCTACACACTGCATTCTGAAATGCCAGTCATTGCATGCATATTTGAGAACAACATTTTTAGTAAGTTTTTGTGGTATTGTTGTAGTTAATATTAAAATATCTGAATTTGTCCTCAGAAATTTCATTGCCCAATGGTTGCAGGTTTTTGTCTTTAAATTTTCCAAAATTTAAGTTTGTTATAATATGCTTCAAGCTAATTGTGATTAGGGTAATTTACTGAATGTTCAGTTTTATATTCACTTACAGTGGGGAAAGACTGTAATCATTTGATCCCCTGCTGAATTTATAAGTTTGTTTACTTACAAAGAAATGAACAGTTTCTAATTTTTATTGTAGTTTCATTTTAATGGAGAAAGACAATATCAACCAAAAATCCAGAAAAAAAGACATTCCATAAAAGTTATAAATTGATTTGCATGTCATTGATTGAAATAAGTATTTGATCCACAACAACCCAGCCAGAATTCTGGCTGCCACAGATTGGCTGTGTGCCCATGAGGCACACAGATTACAATTAATCAATTACAGATACTCCTGATCTCAACTTATGTGTATAAAGCACACTTGTCAACAGAATTGATTTCTTCCATTCCATCCTCTCCACCACTATGGGCAAGACCAAAGAGCTTTTAAAGGACTTCTGGGATAAGACTGTAGACCTGCACAAGGCTGGAATAGGCTACAAGACCATCAGGAAGAAGCTTGGTGAGAAGGTGACGACTGTTAGTGTGATTATTCAGAAATTGAAGAAATATAAAATGACCATCAGTCGCCCTCGGTCTGGAGCTTCATGCAAGATCTTGCCTCATGGGGTAAGGATGATCATGAGAAAGATGAGGATCAGCCCAAAACTACACAGGAGGAGCTTGTTTATGATCTGAAGCTACTTGGGACCACAGTCACTAAGAACACCACTGGTGACACACTACGCTGTAATGGACTGAAATCTTGCAGTGCTCGCAAGGTCCCCCTGCTCCAGAAGATTACAATCCATTACGGAGTAGCTGTTAATGTACTTGGGTAATAACAGCTTCATGGTGCTGGTTTGGCTTCTCTTTGCCTCATAAGTTTTAACTGAAAGTGTACGTAAAAGGCAAACAAGATCTAAGTTTCAGATGTCCCTTGGAAGTTCATGATTAGTTGCTAATAAATATTTATAAGGTGTTTATCATCTGTATCTGCTTTTATGTAATATACTATATACATTGGTAACATTTGTAATTTAGCAGGGAACATCATTTTTGCAAAAAATGGTTTTCAATACATTATACCAGGCTTTTTTTCTTGCTTTGTAAAGAAATCCATGCATGGATCTCAGCACGATCACTGAAGAGTAGCTTGTCTAAATCTACTACAATATATTACATTTTATGCCTAAATAACTTAGTTTTCAGTGGTATTTATCAGTGAATAAACAATATTCACTTCCATGTGCATTCCGTAGTGGTTTGTGATTTCGTTTTTTTTTTTATTTAATGCCTAAAATAGTAATGTGTGCTGTTTTTAAATTTCCTGGACCAGTAGCCAGAACCTTTCACTTGATACCTCACTTCTTCAGACATTTTGGTGCTGTTTTTAAAGCACACCAGCATGCCTCTCTCTACGTTTATAAATAATGCAAATGTCATTAATTACAATAAAATTTCAGTTGTCTAGAATCCAACATATATTGGTAGGTGGTGCTGCTGAAACTTTTTTCATTTCAAATGTCATATCACAGCATACAGGAAAAAGGCAATAACTGTTCTGAAAAATAAATAAAATAAAACAATCAAGTAACAGTGCCTTTTGTCAGATTCTTGTTTTATGTTGAAAAAAAGCAACACTAGCATTGGCCTGAAAACAATAGTGTGGAAATAAGAATTGTCTTATTCTGTTCCCATTTGCTGCATACTGAGTATACTCAACCAGCTTATAACTGGTGATTCAGTATTTTTAATTATTTCAGCACTGTGGTACCCAGTGGTACTAGGCTGTCAGAATTTTTACTCTGTTAGATCCGCAAACAAAAGCAGTGGGGGCACTTAGTGTGTCTTTCTATGGCTAAATCTTGCTATAATGCTGCTAGCCAAACCATGTAAATATGCACGAAAAGTAACCAATATATGAAAAAATAATATTTAAAAAAATGTTATAGATGAAATAATTAGTTTAGTTCCAAAGCCCCTTGTTTATAGCTTGTAATTATGAATGTGTCTTCCACCTAATGGAATTTTTCCCCTAAATATACATAGCCTGGCCAAAAAAAGTCACATACAGTGGGATGCAAAAGTTTGGGCAACCTTGTTAATAGTTATTATTTTCCTGTATAAATCGTTGGTTGTTACGATAAAAAATGTCAGTTAAATATATCATATAGGAGACATACACAGTGATATTTGAGAAGTGAAATGAAGTTTATTGGATTTACAGAAAGTGTGCAATAATTGTTCAAACAAAATCAGGCAGGTGCATAAATTTGGGCACCACAAAAAAGAAATTAAATCAATATTTAGTAGATCCGCCTTTTGCAGAAATTACAGCCTCTAAACGCTTCCTGTAGGTTCCAATGAGAGTCTGGATTGTGGTTGAAGGTATTTTGGACCATTCCTCTTTACAAAACATCTCTAGTTCATTCAGGTTTGATGGCTTCTGAGCATGGACAGCTCTCTTTAACTCACACCACAGATTTTCAATTATATTCAGGTCTGGGGACTGAGATGGCCATTCCAGAAAGTTGTACTTGTTCCTCTACATGAATGCCTTAGTGGATTTTGAGCAGTGTTTCAGGTCGTTGTCTTGTTGAAAGATCCAGCCCCGGCGCAGCTTCAGCTTTGTCACTGATTCCTGGACATTGGTCTCCAGAATCTGCTGATACTGAGTGGAATCCATGCGTCCCTCAACTTTGACAAGATTCCCAGTCCCTGCAATGGCCACACAGCCCCACAGCATGATGGAACCACCACCATATTTTACTGTAGGTAGCAGGTGTTTTTCTTGGAATGCTGTGTTCTTCTTCCTCCATGCATAGCGCCCCTTGTTATGCCCAAATAATTCAATTTTAGTTTCATCAGTCCACAGCACCTTATTCCAAAATGAAGCTGGCTTGTCCAAATGTGCTTGAGCATACCTCAAGCGGCTCCGTTTGTGCTGTGGGCGGAGAAAAGGCTTCCTCTGCATCACTCTTGCATACAGCATCTCCTTGTGTAAAGTGCGCCGAATGGTTGAACGATGCACAGTGACTCCATCTGCTGCAAGATGATGTTGTAGGTCTTTGGTGCTGGTCTGTGGGTTGACTCTGACTGTTCTCATCATTCGTCGCTTCTGTCTATCCGAAATCTTTCTTGGTCTGCCACTTTGAGCCTTAACTTGAACTGAGCCTGTGGTCTTCTATTTCCTCAATATGTTCCTAACTGTGGAAACAGACAGCCTAAATCTCTGGGACAGCTTTCTGTATCCTTCCCCTAAACCATGATGGTGAACAATCTTTGTCTTCAGGTCATTTGAGAGTTGTTTTGTGACCCCCATGTTGCTACTCTTCAGAGAAAATTAAAGGAGGAGGGAAACTTACAATTGACCCCCTTAAATACTCTTTCTCATTATAGGATTCACCTGTGTATGTAGGTCAGGGGTCAATGAGCTTACCAAGCCAATTTGAGTTCCAATAATTAGTTCTAAAAGTTTTGGAATCAATAAAATGACAACGGTGCCCAAATTTATGCACCTGCCTGATTTTGTTTGAACAATTATTGCACACTTTCTGTAAATCCAATAAACTTCATTTCACTTCTCAAATATCACTGTGTGTGTCTCCTATATGATATATTTAACTGACATTTTTTATCGTAACAACCAATGATTTATACAGGAAAATAATGACTATTAACAAGGTTGCCCAAACTTTTGCATCCCACTGTACTTTAGTATTTTATTGAACTGCCTTTAGGTTTGATTATGGCGTTGTTTCGATTAGCTTATGCAACATCTCAACAATTATTTTCATCCATATTTACATTATTTTTTTCCCTAGGATCCTGGATTGGTGACAGGAAAGTCAAATCTTTCTGTAAAGTCTTCTCCTCCACAACCCAAAGACGTTTGGTGGGTTAAGATCATGACTCTCTGATGGGCGAATTCATGTGTGAAAATTATTCTTTATGCTCTCTGAAACATTCTTTCACAGTTTGCGCTCGATGAATCTTGGCATTGGTATGCCTGCAATATTACTGAGGAAAAATATCAATTGATAGGATAACCTGGTCATTCAATAGATTCTGGTACTCAGCTGATTTAATTTTATTGCTGCATAATGTTGCTGGGCCTAGACCAGAATAATTAAAGCAATCCCAGATCATAATACTTCCCCAGAGGTGTGCACAGTGAGCACTATGTATGATGGGTTGATTGTTTTTTGTGCTTCCCTTCTTATCTTGATGAAGCCATCACTCTGTAATAGGGTATATATGGGCTCGTCAGACCAATGTTAACATTTTTTCATTCCTCCGCAGTCCAATCTGTATGCTGTCTAGAAAACTGTTATTTACTTCAACCCCGATGTAGCCTAACTAAAAAGTGGCTTTCTTGTGGCCACACTATTAATTAGTCCTAATCCTGCAAGTTCTTGTCACATTGTGCGTGTAGAAATGCTGTTACTTTCACTATTAAGCATTAGTCATGAGTTCCACTATAGATTTTTTATGATTTGACTTCACCAAGCATTATAGTGATCTCCAGCCGCAATCATTCAAGATTTTTTTCTGACCACATTTCTTCCGCGAAGTTGATGGTTCACCATTATCCTTCCAGGTTTTAATAATGAGTTTTTAACTGAATTCCATTAACTTCAGCAATTTCCTTACTTGTTTTCTTTGCTTGATGCAGGCCAATAATTTGCCCCTTTGGAAATGCAGTATTATCTTTTCTGCAACCACGGGAAATGTTTTCAAATATGGCTATTTAAGAATTGAGAAGCCACACACTTTATTGGTTAAAGGAATTATTGCCAGCTAAAACCCATAATCACTGCAGTAATGATACCATCATTGACTCTTACTTTAAGTATTTGCACATTTATATTTAAACAGCAACCTTTTTTTTGCCTAGGCAGTGTATTTAAAGTAGAACTTTTTCATGTCTGTGTGTCAAAGTTGTAATACTAACAAGCATACGTTGCATATATAAAACTTGCAATCGATAGGTTTGTTAGTATATCTTTAAACTGTAAAAATTAATGATGATGCGCTTACCATTGGCATCAGTCAAACTGGAGAATACTGGGGCATATATAACTACAAAATGTGCTAACAATGACAAAACTGATGTTAAAACTAACTTTCTATATAATGAAACACTAAGGTCACAGTGTCCAGTCCTTCAGAACAAGCTGATTGGTCAGTTTGGCTTTAGTGACGCAAGAAAAGAGGAAGTGCGAATGTGAAATGCGCAAGGAGGAGTAAAGGCACATAAATTGCGTTGAGAGAGTTGCCTTCAAAGACAGCAAGTGTAAAACCTTGAAAATAATGAGAGTTTAAGATGCAGGTTTTACTAGAATGTGCTCGAGAGAAGAGACATTCACATACATGCAAATATAGGGGAAAGGGGCAGGAGGTAGCAGATATTTTTTTAATTATTCTGTTGCTTGTCTTTGATAGTTTTGGTGGCAAGTTTAACATAGATTGAGAATGAGACAGCAGTTAGCCTTGTCAGAACATGGTCCATTAATCGCCACATGCTCAATAAGCTAAAAGACAGTGGCTCTCTACAGCTTAAGCTAGGAAAGGATAGAAGACATTATAGATTAATTTGTTACAAACCATAAGAAGTCAATATTTTTTCAAATATGAAATGCTGAGTGAAGAATGTTGTGTTAAATGCTAAATAATTTACTATGAGATATTCTGCAAGTAATGTAAAATGTCTATTAATATCTTAAGAATGTCTACTTTATTAACCTAGCTGTTTCTAAGCATAAAATATTAGCATTCTCATCCTTACGGTTTCACAAATACCTGTTTGTGTATTCTGTGGTAAATTGTAAAGTGAAACAAAAGCATGCTAATTTATAAGTTTTTTTTCATTTGGTATGTGTCTTCTTTCATTGTTTACTCTATTACTATTTATATTCTGTGTGCCGTATCTTTGTGCCAATAAGTCACTCTCTATGTGGCTTGGGCAGCTCTCACTCATTCCTTTTAAATGAAGGACATGCATTGTTCTTCGTACAATGGCCCATAGACACTGCACAGAATGATTTAAATTAGATGTGACATCGCCATAAGATGAGTCACAACTTGTGGAGGATGAGATGGAAAAGAATTTGCCTAGAATCACCTGGAACTGAACTGCGGCTATCTGCTATAGCTTAATATGCATCACACACATTATTGCTTCTGCATACCAAAAACATGGACTTTTTCTGATTTTTTTTTTTTTTTTTTTTTTTTTTTTTTTATAGTTTTCCCATTAGTATAGGACTGTGGATGTTTAGAATCAAGTCCAGCAGCATCTAGTACAAGTCGGAAAGCATCACTAGATTAGGCATCTGTCCAGCACAGTGCACACTATTCCACACACCCAAATACCTTTTCCAGGGCTTGTTTAGTTTTACTAATACACCTAAACTGTAAATCTTTTGGAATTTTTGTGGATACTGGAGTACTTGAGAAAACCTACACACATGCCAGGAGATAGTGCAAATTGCCTAGCCAGTCCTACAGAAGAGCAGCTTTGAATTATGTAATGAATATTTTCTTTATCCTTACTAACATTTTTGAGCACACTTTCTTGGAAAAGATCTTTGTGTTCTGTGACTTTCCATATATATATATATATTATATAAACAAACATAAATTTGCAACCAGATGGGTTGCATCTATAGCAAAGGAGTAGAAATTTTCCATAACGATGGAACTATGCCCAGCTTACTCGTGTGACTAAATAATACTAAGAGAGAATAATACTCTGCAGAGAGAGCTAACTTACTTTCTGATGTATTTCAGCAGACGATGCAAGAATTGATGGAATTCTTGTAATTATTTGTTAATTTCATTATAGTTCCATGTACTGTTTATAGAAAGCAAAACGTAAAAGAAGGTTCCAAGCTGATAACACATTGATTATGTATTGTAGGTTCATCGCTTTTAGAAATGCCTTTTCTTACTTAATGTCTTTTACCAGTCAGTTATTTCAAAAATTCATATACAGTATGTTTTCATTTCAGAGGCTTGTGTCTCAGTAACAGATTCATAAGAGCAGAAAAATAAGGATAGTCAAATAGTAGACCTGTTAATTAAAAGCACATAATGTCAGTAACAAAAAGCAAAAATTACTTTTTGCCTTAAGATACTAATTTTGCTCTGTTCACCTGTATCTCGGTTTTTGTATCTATTATTTTTGCTAATGTATATTATATGCATCTTTGCTAACACAGTTAATTTCAAATCAGCTTTTTAATTTAGCATGCACAAATTTTAGTTGTGGTTAGGAAAACCTCTGTATCTGGAGAAAAAGAAAACAGGCATGAAGAATATATACACTCACCGGACATGTTATTAGGTACACCTGTTCACCTGCCTGGTCTAATCAGCCAATCGCATTGGCAGTAACACATTGCATTTAGGCGTAAAGACATTGTCAAGACGAAGTTTAAACTAAGCATCAGAATGGGAAAGAAAGCTGATTTAAGTGACTTCAAATGTGGCATTGTTGTTGGTGTCAGATGGCATGGTCTGCTGATCTACTGGGATATTCACGCGCAACCATTTCTACTGTTTACGAAAAAGTGAAAATATCCAGTGAGCAGCAGTTCTCTGGGCAAAAATGCTTTGTTGATACCAGAGGTCAGAGGAGAATGACCAAACTTATTCAAACTGATAGAAAGGAAACAGTAGTTCAAATAACCACTTGTTACAAGTGAGGTATGCAGAAGAACATCTCTGAACGCGCAACACGTCAAACCTTGAAGCAGATGGGCTACAGCAGCAGGAGACCACACCAGGTGCTACTCCTATCAGCTAAGAACAGGCAACTGAGGCCACTGACTCGCCAAAATTGAACAACAGAGGATTGGAAAAACATTTCCTGGTCTGATTAGTCTTGGAATTATGTTGCAGCATTCAGATGGTAGGGTTAGAATCCGGTGTCAGCGACATGGAAGCATGGATCCATCCTGCCATGTATCAACGTTTCAGGCTGGTGGTGGTGTAAAGGTATGGGGGATATTTTCTTGGCACACTTTTGGGCACC
Source organism: Polypterus bichir lapradei (assembly GCA_026402145.1). NCBI lineage: Eukaryota > Metazoa > Chordata > Cladistia > Polypteriformes > Polypteridae > Polypterus > Polypterus bichir. Next base: position 34,966,821 of record JANRMT010062835.1, on the reverse strand, counting down.
TTAGTACCAATGGAGCATCATTTAAATGCCACAGCCTACCTGAGTATTATTGTTGACCATGTCCATCCCTTTATGACTGCAGTCTACCCATATTCTGATGGCTACTTCCAAAAGGATAACGTGCAATGTCACAAAGCTCAGATCATCTCAGACTGGTTCCTTGAACATGATAATAAGTTCACTGTACTCAAATGGCCTCCACAGTCCAATAGAGCACCTTTCGGATGTGGTAGAATGGGAGATTCACATCACAGATGCGCAGCTGACAAATATGCAGCAACTGCTTGATGCTGTTATGTTAATATGGACCAAAATCCCTGAGGAATGTTTCCAGCATCTTGTTAAATCTATAGCATGGAGAATTAACAGCAGTTCTGAAGGCAAAAGGGTGTCCAACCAGGAACTAGCAAGGAGTACCTAATAAAGTGGCTGGTGAGAGTAAATGGTACACAGACAGGGATTGGGCCTGCATTCCAACCTAATCTTCTTTATCTATAAAATGGCACAGCAGTGCTGATTTAATACTACCATTATGTAAAATTGTATTTCAATACATACATAAAACATACATCTGTAATATATCTGCAAGCAAGGCTTTGAGTCCTTGTGACTGACATGGAAATGGCTATTGGATGGTGGGATATTTGTAATTGCTTTGTATTTATCATATTAGATTTAAATTATGCCTTGCACCTTATAGATGTTATTTAAACCTGACTGACTTTAAAAATGCACTGTATGTTTATGTTGCGCATCGTATTGAGATGACATATCAGAATATCTTTTATTTTTGCAGGGCTACCATAGAAGAAACATATGCAAGGTCTATGGCTAAACTGGCCAAAACAGCTAGCAACTATTCTCAATTAGGGTGAGTAGTTTCACACTTTTTAATTCATACACTGTACAGTGCATCCGGAAAGTATTCACAGCGCATCACTTTTTCCACATTTTTTTATGTTACAGCCTTATTCCAAAATGAATTAAATTCACTTTTTTCCTCAGAATTCTACACACAACACCCCATAATGACAACGTGAAAAAAGTATACTTGAGGTTTTTGCAAATTTATTAAAAATAAAAAAATCACATGTACATAAGTATTCACAGCCTTTGCCATGAAGCTCAAAATTGAGCTCAGATGCATCCTGTTTGCCCTGATCATCCTTGAGATGTTTCTGCAGCATAATTGGAGTCCACCTGTGGTAAATTCAGTTGATTGGAAATTTATTAAAAATAAAAAAACTTAGAAATAACATGTACATAAGTATTCACAGCCTTTGCTCAATACTTTGTCGATGCACCTTTGGCAGCAATTACAGCCTCAGGTCTTTTTGAATATGATGCCACAAGCTTGGCACACCTATCCTTGGCCAGTTTCGCCCTTTCCTCTTTGCAGCACCTCTCAAGCTCCATCAGGTTGGATGGGAAGCGTCGTTGCACAGCCATTTTACGATCTCTCCAGAGATGTTCAATCGGATTCAAGTCTGGGCTCTGGCTGGGCTACTCAAGGACATTCACAGAGTTGTCCTGAAGCCACTCCTTTGATATCTTGGCTGTGTGCTTAGGGTCGTTGTCCTGCTGAAAGATGAACCGTTGCCCCAGTCTGAGGTCAAGAGCGCTCTGGAGCAGGTTTTCATCCAGGATGTCTCTGTACATTGCTGCAGTCATCTTTCTCTTTATCCTGACTAGTCTCCCAGTTCCTGCCGCTGAAAAACATCCCCACAGCATGATGCTGCCACCACCATGCTTCCCTGTAAGGATGGTATTGGCCTGGTGATGAGTTGTGCCTGGTTTCCTCCAAACGTGACGCCTGACATTCACACCAAAGAGTTCAATCTTTGTCTCATCAGACCAGAGAATTTTGTTTCTCATGGTCTGAGAGTCCTTCAGGTGCCTTTTGGCAAACTCCAGGCGTGCTGCCATGTGCCTTTTACTAAGAAGTGGCTTCCGTCTATCCACTCTACCATACAGGCCTGATTGGTGGAT
>JANRMT010062835.1:34887324-34950353 GCA_026402145.1 Polypterus bichir lapradei | reverse complement strand
AGACAGAAGCCACTCCTTAGTAAAAGGCACATGGCAGCCTGCCTGGAGTTTGCCAAAAGGCACCTGAAGGAGACTCAGACCACGAGAAACAAAATTCTCTGGTCTGATGAGACAAAGATTGAACTCTTTGGTGTGAATGCCAGGCGTCACATTTGGAGGAAACCAGGCACCGCTCATCACCAGGCCAATACCATCCCTACAGTGAAGCATGGTGGTGGCAGCTTCATGCTGTGGGGATGTTTTTCAGCGGCAGGAACTGGGAGACTATTCAGGATAAAGGGAAAGATGACTGCAGCAATGTACAGAGACATCCTGGATGAAAACCTGCTCCAGGGCCTTCTTGACCTCAGACTGGGGTGACGGTTCATCTTTCAGCAGGACAACGACCCTAAGCACACAGCCAAGATATCAAAGGAGTGGCTTCAGGACAATTCTATGAATGTCCTTGAGTGGCCCAGCCAGAGCCCAGACTTGAATCCGATTGAACATCTTTGGAGAGATCTTAAAATGGCTGTGCACCGACGCTTCCCATTCAACCTGATGGAGCTTGAGAGGTGCTGTAAAGAGGAATGGGCAAAACTGCCAAGGATAGGTGTGCCAAGCTTGCGGCATTATATTCAAAAAGACTTGAGGTTGTAATTGCTGCCAAAGGTGCATCGACAAAGTATTGAGCAAAGGCTGTGAATATTTATGTACATGTGATTTCTCAGTTTTTTTTTTAATAAATTTGCAAAAACCTCAAGTAAACTTTTTTCACGTTGTCATTATGGGGTGTTGTGTGTAGAATTCTGAGGAAAAAAATGAATTTAATCCATTTTGGAATAAGGCTGTAACATAACAAAATATGGAAAATGTGATGCGCTGTGAATACTTTCCGGATGCACTGTGTATATATATCATATATAATATATATATATAGGCCATCGGGGGGAAGCTGCCCAGTCACCCGACACAAAGGCACGGACACATGTTCTGCAAGCACATATAGGTTTTTATTGTGTGAATCTGTTCCTATAAGCATTTCCCATGGCACAACCACAATATGATACAGAACAACAACAGTCTATATTTTTCTGTTTCTCTCTCACACCACTGCCTTTTCCTCTGCTTCTCCCAGCAAGCTTTGTCCACCTGTTAATGGCTCTGGCTCACAGAGTTATTAAAGGTAGTTCCTTTTATGCTATCCCTAGAAGTACTTTCAGGCTTCCCGAAGACTTGGCCTGGGATTATTTCCAGGTAAGGCCCCACGAAATAGGATTTGCTAGTCCCCAAAGCACCCACGGAACCCAACAGGGCTGAGCCAAAGAACCCCAGTTCCCATGATACCCTGTCAGAATCTGGGGTTTTATTGCAACACAGGGGGGCAACCATCCAGTAATCCTTTGGGGGTGGTCCGGGTGTTGCAGTGCCCTGTGCATGCTGCCTCGCCCTGTCCTTCCACATTGAAGGCGTTCAGGCTGGCTAATAAATGTATTTATTTTTTATTTAAGTAGTACCATGAATGGTGAGTGTTCTGTCTGTAAACACTAAACCATTCCTATCCAAATATCTATAATGATTAATTTAAAAACTAGTTATAATATTAGTATTTAAATCCATATAGCATATACAGAAGTGTTTCAGATACTGTCTGTACATTTAAATACAAGGTTATGAAATGCAAATCTTCACTTAACCTAGTATTTAACTTACCAGTAATTTAAAATTTGGAACCCTTTTGAGATTATGCCAGACCATTCACATGCTTTTACACTAGCCTCAGCATAGTGATGACAGCATGCATTAAATTATTATTTTAGTGATAGTAGTTAAGTCTGGGCAGTAAATTATAAACATCTGAGGCTTCCAAGTGTTTAAATATGAGGACTTGCTTCTGTACAGCTTTGTAGAGTTCTGCCAAGACTTTTGTGAGTATATAATTTTTAATGTTACATTCTCATTGAGAAAAACAAAAAAGGAATAAAAAAATAAAAATACTTAACAATATTTTAATAAACTTGACTGACTGCATAATTAAAAGAGTGCAGTTTTCTTGAAAATACCCACTTTGAAAAACAGTAATGGTAAAACAGAAATAGAAATGTTTTCCTTTTCAGTGGGATTTAGTGGAGTTACCAGTCACGACTTAAACAGCTCTTAAATTACACTGAATAGATGCTACTGCTCTGTTTACTTGAGAAGAGGATTAAGCACAATTTTGTAATGCATAATGTGCCACTTATATAGAGGCAGTCTTAATACAGAAATACAGTATTTAATGAATGCTTTATTAAATGGGTGTAGGAGGTTGTACCCATTAAAAGAGTGGTGAAAAAGTATTATTAGGGCATTTATCCAATAAAAGCTGTTATACACTTTTTTTTGTTTTTAACAGAAAGACTCATCTGAACTCTCAGCATAGTAATACTAGTCAGAACTTAAATTAGCACACTAGATAGATAGATAATAACTTCATTAATCCCAAGGGGAAATTCACATACTCCAGCAGCAGCATACTGATAAAGAACAATGTTAAATTAAAGATTGATAACAATGAAGGTATAACAGACAGACAATAATTTTGTAAAACATTAACGTTTACACCCCACCCCGGGTGGAACTGAAGAGTCGCATAGTGTGGGGGAGGAACGATCTCCTCAGTCTGTCAACGGAGGAGCACAGTGACAGCAGTCTGTCACTGAAGCTGCTCTTCTGTCTGGAGATGATCCTGTTCAGTGGATGCAGTGGATTCTTCATGATTGACAGGAGCCTGCTCAGCGCCCGTCGCTCTGCCACGGATGTCAAACTGTCCAGCTCTGTTCCTACAATAGAGTCTGCCTTCCTCACCAGTTTGTCCAGGCGAGAGGCATCCCTCTTCTTTATGCTGCCTCCCCAGCACACCACCGCATAGAAGAGGGCGCTCGCCACAACTGTCTGATGGAACATCTGCAGCATCTTACTGCAGATGTTGAAAGATGCCAGCCTTCTAATGAAGTATAGTCGGCTCTGTCCTTTCTTACACAGAACATATTGGCAGTCCAGTCCAATTTATCATCCAGCTGCACTCCCAGGTATTTGTAGGGCTGCCCCCTCTGCATACAGTCACCTCTGATGATCACAGGGTCCATGGGGGGCCTGGACCTCCTAAAATCCACCACCAGCTCCTTGGATTTGCTGGTGTTCAGTTGTAGGTGGTTTGAGTCACACCATTTAACAAAGTCTTTGATTAATTTCCTATACTCCTCCTCCTGCCCACTCCTGATGCAGCCCACGATAGCAGTGTCGTCTGCAAACTTTTGCATGTGGTAGGACTCCGAGTTGTATTAGAAGTCCGATGTATATAGGCTGAACAGGACCGGAGAAAGTACAGTCCCCTGTGGCGCTCCTGTGCTGCTGACCACAATGTCAGACCTGCAGTTCCCGAGACGCACATACTGAGGTCTGTCTGTAAGATAGTCCACGATCCATGTTACCAGGTATGAATCTACTCCCATCTCTGTCAGCTTGTCCCTAAGGAGCAGAGGTTGGATGGTGTTGAAGGCGCTAGAGGAGTCCAGAAACATAATTCTTACAGCACCACTGCCTCTGTCCAAGTGAGAGAGGGATCGGTGTAGCATATAGATGATGGCATCCTCCGCTCCCACCTTCTCCTGGTATGCGAACTGCAGAGGGTCGAGGGCATGGCGGACCTGTGGCCTCAGGTGGTGAAGCAGCAGCCTCTTCATGGTCTTCATCACATGTGACATCAGAGCGACAGGCCGGGAGTCGTTCAGCTCACTAGGACGTGATTGAATTAGGGAGTGGCATCAGCATGTATACCCAAGAAATCTTCTAAACAGATTTACGTGGAGGAAATTAGTTTTCGAAGGCAGTACCCAAAGTGGAATGATTTTTAAGTTGTATATAGTATTGTACAATATTTGCATAAACCAGCATGTCAAATTTCTGTGTCCAAACCCTGTCAGTGCTGTGGCGAATCTGGGGTCATAGTGTGTTAGAATGTCCCACTTGTTAGAGCATTATTAATGAAAAATATTAACCAAAAAGAAAACAAAACAAATATTGGCTAATTTTCATTTTTCTACAAGGCCACCAAATTTCCATGAAATCCTCTTGAAATTTTTGAGTATTTAGGTTTTTTTTTTTTTTAAATCCCTTAATATTGATATATAAAAATGTTCTTTCATAGTAGATATCTACTGTCTGTGGCATCCGGCTGGGGGTGGAGCCGAGTCGGGACGCCCAGGAGGACCGGAGGAGGGCTTGTACCTCCTCCAGACCACGAGGGGGCGACTGCCCTGGTTGTATTGGGGGCCAGGCGGCGCCCCAGTGCCTGAAGAAACCTGGTGTGGCGGAAGTGCTGGGGGGAAGAAGACAGGGGACACCCAGAGGGCTTCCGGGTGCACAGCCGGCACTTCCGCCACATTGGGGCGTGTCTGCGGAGACATGCCGGGAAGCAGCTGGAGCCCATTCGGGTTCCTATATAAGGGGCCGCCTCCCTTCATTTAGCGCGGAAGTCGGGTGGAAGAAGGACAGAGCTGGAGAGAGGACTGGAGGCGGCCAGGAGAAAGGCATTTTGACTGTGAGGCCTGGACTTTGGGGGATCGGTGCTGGAGGCACTGGGAAGTGCACTGTGCTGTAAATATTTGAATAATAAATATGAGTGTGTTGGGTGTTAAATCTTTGTCCGTCTGTCTGTGTCCGGGCCAAGTTTCACATGTCCTAGATGTACCATCATGCCAAAATGAAATACTCTATGTGTACAACATTTTATATACTGCAGGTACAATATAATGTAGCAGTATATATATGTTTTACATTTTTTTTTAAATTTTGTACAGTGTATTAACTTCTATTTAGGAATTTATTTAACAGGTCATATCAGACTTAAATAGATATTATGTTATTGCAGTTCTTCTTTATTTCCTTCTGATTAACAATTTACTTTTTGCTTACATTTTTTGTTTTGGTTTTTCCTTCTGAAATAACAGTCTCTATTTCTGCATTTTTTTCTGATACAAGGACCACTCCCAAATAATTGATCCTTTCTGTTGTACTGATATTAATGTAATTTACACAGAGATTATAGTTGCAAAATATAATCCTTTCAGTTTTATGTATGTTCCAGATTTACTGGAAACTTAAAACTATTCAGCTTTTCTCCGTCAGTAATTAATGACTGATTAATATAAGTTCTGAATTGCTTTAAATCTATTCATTAAGTTTCTCATCTGCTCTTAAAGACATTTTTGTACATTTATTACACAGCATGTGGCCAAAACAAACCAAAATCTTAATCCTGTTATTTTGCAGAAGTATTAACTAAATATTTTGTAAAATGCTTTAATTTTATGGAGGATCTATTTAATACAATTAATGATGGAATTTTCTAATATTTGTATTGTTTATTATTAGAAATTCCAAGATATTGAAGAAGCCCATGTTCTACAGATGAAGGAAATAATACAGTGCTATTCAGTAGCAATAGAGGAAACACATTTACAAATTAGTCAAGTGAGTACATTTTAATCATTTTGCTTATGTTTCATACTTTGCAACTAGCTAGTAATATTGACTTCACAATCAAAATTATATTTCATTCTTGTTGGAGACCATAATGATACCTGCATTCCACCTTGTCCATTTTTCAGCAGTCTTTTCTTTTTTCTTATTTTATGATGCTGATATTTTTGTTTATTACAGCAATGCCTATCTGTAAAGTTTCCTTCACACTGTACTAATTGCTAAAAATTCAGATATAATTTTTGTACCAAGCACCAGTGTAAAGATGTTCTATACATACATTTGTGACCCCACATCAACTGTGGAATGGTTTGAACCAGAGCCTCGGAAGCAGTACTTTCCACACCATCCAAAGAGACTCCCACATTAAAGAATGGTTTTCAGCTGTTGCAAAGTTTAGTAGAACCTTGTAAAACAGATGGGTTTGCTCATACATGAAGAACTTTCCCTCTTTCTTTGAAAAACCTTCATATTATGCTAGCTTCCTCCCCACTTTGCAGGTGACAAGGAAGGAATAAAAAAAGCATATACAACAGGGTTATAAACGAACAGAAATAAGAAGTAAAACCATTCCACGAGAGCGCTTGAACACATGCTGGTGTTTGTTGTCAGTTTATAGCTGTCAGAAAGTGCAGCTAAAGCAAAGTTTATTAAAGTTGAAAGAGATTTATTTTATTGGTAAACTATCATAGATTGAATAAGGTGTGGAAAAAAGGCTGGAGCTAATATTTATTTTCAAGTTCTTTTTCTAAGTTTATAAGATACTCCTCTAATGAAAATAATAACATATGGTGTACATGTTAAATACTAAGCAAATATACGAAAATAATATAAAAGAAAGATGATTTCTTGTTACTTCTGCTCGAAGAATTACTGTTGGAAGAAACAAGTGTAATTCTGTCTCTTTTTTAAATATCATCCATGATATTTATAACATATTTTTATACTTGCTTAACTTGGGTTATGGGGGCATCATCAGGATCAGGAGACAAAATTGAAAATGGCACAGATCTATTGCAGAGCCCACTCACAGACAAAATCACTCTTGTACTCACTATGCCATACTCAAGATATTGATGTAAATGTTAGATAAAATATTCTGGTGTGCCGATAAGTTGCTGTATAAATAAAGATACTGCATTTAAGCAACTGTATTATTCGAGAAAAGAATTCAATTCAAAATATGGACATACAGAAAGAAGAGAATCCTGAAGAAAAAGGTTTTCCGTTTTTAATAATGAACTCTGAAAACTTTTATTATAATTAATCTGCTACTATATTTGTGTTTTTAATCATGGTAGTTTGGAAAAAACAATTAGTTGTGATAACTAATAAAACAGTTTTTTCAGACCTTGCATAAACAAAACACATTTCATGAAAAAAGTAGAAATTAAATTCCATCACTTTGAATAATTGAATGATATAATTAATGTATAAAATGAATATAATGAAAGTTGCATATTATTTGTTTTAGGTTCACAATGAGTTTGTAAATAATATGGAAAACACTACAGTTGAAAACTTAATACAGAAATTTGCTGAGACTAAAGGGACAGGCAAAGAAAGACCTGGTAAGCCACTTTGTTGATTAAGGTAGTATTTTGAGAGAAAAAATTTCTCTCTATCCATCCATCCATCAAAATCCAAAATGTTATGTATCAAACCTTATTATATTTTTTTCTTCAGCATGTGTACAGCTTCTTTCATGTTTTTACTTCTATTAACACTAGAATCCCTGAAGCCTACGAAAAAACTTTAAATCCCGGGACACCTTAACTTCCTTCCATTAGCATCTTTTGTTTTGTAAATGTGTCGATCAGCACAAGCAGAAAGCAGACTGCTATCCCATCCCCCCACCGCCGCAGCTCAACTCGGACAAAAAGTTCTGCCAGCTCAAGTCTGTTATATGTGTGTGAGGTGTCTAGAGTTGTATAGGGTAAATAATAAATTGTTATTTGGAACACAAGCATTTCATATGCGTTCCGTGTCTACAACAATCTGGGTAAATGTAGGATGACAGGAAATACTTCAGGAATTCTAAAGTTAATTCCCAATGGTAAAGCCCTTCGCTTACACACACACATAGACACATACAGTTATAATAACTATAAAATTGGCAAATTGTGCACCCCCACATGAAGGAGCTGCTTGCTTAAATATAAGTCATAAGGAACATACTTATGGTCTATAAAATGTAATGACATACTCCTGTAAGTCTCTTGATTTCCATGCCATTATAAAGTTTACACAAGTGTAATAATTTTGCCATGACCCCATAAATCTAGTTTTGACCGCATTAATGTAGCACTCAGGCAAAGCTGTATTTCTTGTCACATGGTAAATGGAATGTCAAAGCTGCCTGCCCTGTGAGGAGATTAAACCTATTGAAGCTGATAGGTTTATTTTTTTCCTATTCATGCTTCTATTTTAGGTAGAAATTACTCAACCATTTCATTCATCATTTGAGTAAATCTATTAGTTTTAAGATTTGTCATTGGTAATTGATATAAATATCCCACTTACTATGGTTTTACGTAAGAGTAATTTTGCTAGAAAGCCTGCATAAATATTAATGAAATTTATGATTTTAACCATAACATGTATCTTGACCTTCATCAGTCTGCTAGTTAGAAAGTTAAATGTACATATGGCATAACATTCAAATACATTCTTGGACTTAGTTATTCATTTTCAAAGTTTGAACATTTTAATTTTGTATTTACTATATCAAAGATATATATCACAAATTTTGTAACACTGAATCATATCTCAAATTAACAGTAACAATAGAATGTAAATACACTTATTAGCAGAATACATCAATGATTTTTAATATTAATTTACAATTTTATGATGTTTGACTTGTGGTAGCTGAAATAGCTTTCATAGATGAGTAATGCAAAAATTACATTTGTTGTACTGTTCTTAGTTTTTGTTTGTGTATTGTTTTATGGGTATTTGTAATTCTTATTTCTCCAACATAAAATTTTTGACTGAAGTACTCGAAAGAGGTAAAATCTGTTATGAAGTCTCAACTGTTGGGTGCAATGGACCATAATGCATAGTGAATCATTGTGGGTCATTCCTGATAAATTCCAGTGTTCAAGAAATGTTGAATTATTAGAATCTGCAGATGATGCAACTATGAAGTTGTTTTTGCAGAGTATACTGCAGACGTTGAATATGTTTATTCCCTGATGTGCATGATAGCTTATGGAACCATGTTTACAGAGATTCTTTCCTCTTTCATTCATTTCATGATTAGTTAAGTGACTTTGCCTCATTTTTAATTTTATGGTTATTAAGATTATTTAACTTACTTGAGACAACAAGCAGCAGAAGAAGTGAGCTGGTATTGCAGAGGTTCATGCAAGTTGTTGATGTGACTGTGGGATAAACCCACATGTCCAATTCTACTGCCTTTTGCAGTATATATCCAATAGTTGCTCCTTAAAGCAAAACAGACACAAATTACTGAAAACAGGAAAATTTACAAAATATACAAGGTGAAATAACCTCTCTTAAAAATAATTTTGAAAAAGTAAATTATTCAGTAATTTAAGTTGCACAGAATTTTTGCATTTTTTTTTTTTAAGATGGACAATTTTGAAATTTTTTAAATAATTTGCTCAGTATTGTCTATTAGACATATCTCAATGAGAACTCAAACTTTCTTTCCTGGAGAATACATATATCAAATTGCAACAAAATTCGTTCACTGGGAACTGAATTGCTTTATGTTGACAGACAAACAGACATGACGACAGTATGTGCTTTATACTGTACATTACATGTGAGCACACCAGATAATAAATTAAACAAGTGCTTTATTTTATTTATTATTAAATGTGGGAGTCTAGAATATTCCAAATCTTCATATTCTCACTTGAGTAGTATAATTTCTGAAATGTAATTTTACTCATGCATCCATTTACTTAAGTAGTCTCTGAAGTAGTATAAAATCCTCAGATTGAAAGGCCATTTATTTGCTGGCTGCATCATATTATATTGCTTTCAATGGATGAGGCCATGAATGCAATATTAGAGCATGTAATTATTTTTCAATTTATGTATTGTCTGTCTTTGAAACTCTCCAATTCATTTAAGAAAGTGGTATACTATTTAAAACATTTTAAAAAGCAAACCTACAATTTTAGTTAATAGGCTTATAACCCTACATAGAATGCCTTTTAGCTGTCATCTTTCTTCTGTCTTAAATCTGGGTATTGGCATATAGTGGCTGGATGACAGTTATTTTAATTATGCATCTTTTACACCATTTATGCAGTTTCAAATGTAATGCAATGGTCTCCAAGTTTGGTTTTTCCTCAGCCTGTTATACATTATTAAGTAATACTTTAGGAACTGTAGCTGGTATATTCAGAGGCAAGTACAAAACAGGCAGATGTGCAAAATTCCCCACACTGATCAGCTTTTATATTTACTGAGAAGTTAAAATTATTGCACAATTAACTAATGAAGAGCATATTTGGGATGTTTCTGGTAAGCTTGTTAATTGCATGCACCTGACGTGATCATATTGTGTAGATCCCCCTCTCTGCTCTAGCTGGTGTGCATCTGTAGCCATATTTTAATATGAAGAGGTATGCTTGGGAACACTTTCTTGTAATGAATCCTTTGATAGCGATAAACACATTTATAAGTAAACTGACTAGTGAGTTTGTTGAGCTCTGGACAAGGGAAATCAGATTTTTCTAGGTATCAGGGAACAAGTAATATGTGGTCATGTAGCTACAGATTAAATGTAACTGTTTAGTTAATGATTACCTTATGAAAGATTGTTAGTAGATAAGCTTATTCTATTTTTTATATATGTTACTCCAATATTATTTTTCTTACATTGGAATGTTCAAAGATTCTTAACACATTTGCAGTATATTATATTAAATAGTTTATACCATTAATATGCTTCTGTGCTATTAATGTCCTAGGATGGTTTAAGTCACTTCTTTTGTGTGTTTGTGGTTTGATTTGATTTCATTATTTTGTTGCAGCTGATTAACTGCATGTTTGTTTTTAACTTGGGTCCACAGGGGAGTTACTATTTTTTTTCCCCAGTGTGTGCGTATAAAGTCATTGTTTTGTATAGATTGTAAGCAGTTTTCTGTGTAGTCTCGATGTGCTGTGAGAATAGTACACGTCTTTGTTAAATTCTGTAACCTGTCGGTGTAGCACTTATATAGAATAGTGTAAAAGTCTATACCAAAATGCCAAGGTAAACATTTTCAGTAATATGTTATTCTATATCTCTCAAGGATATCTTGTCACTTGGTTTTTTCTTTTCAGTCGATTTACAGCATTTAATTACATTTAGTTACTAAAAAGAGATGATTTTTAACTGTTAAAAATAACAAAAATATTACATAAGCATCTAAATAAATGTCTAAGGACAGTCAAAGCATTAAGTATATTAGTATATCACACATGTATTTTTGCATTAATTCTAGTTTTGATCAGTATTCTAGCAATCAAATAGTCACTTGTGGTTTGCCAGCCCTTGACTGACTTTGCATAAGGCACTGAAAATAAAGCATGTTTGTATGCACACATAAGTTGACCTTTGTGTTCAGGCTCAGCATCCAAGCATCAGGACTGATCATTTGTTTTGACAGCAGAATTAATTGAGGCTAAAACAGTCGAAATTCCACATGTATCAAGCTGTTCATTAGAAATTGCACTCAGGCCTCAGTGCTGTCAAAAAAATAACCTCTTCTACTATGATGAAATAGCAGAATGATGGCTGGTCCAGTGCTTTTGAGAGAGAGGTTGAATAAACTTTCTACTGCAGAAACAATTCCAAAGTGACACACTGCAAGGGGGGTCAGAATGTGCATTGATATCCAGCAGAGCTGTCAACTGGCTCAGAGCCAGGCACGCAAATCCTTAGTCGCTCCAAGCACCATGTGAAGCATATGCAATTAAAAAAAATGTCCTTCTTTCATGCACAATTTCGTGCCTTTCAACAAAATTTCTCATTTAATTGTCAACTTGCACTTTGTATAAGGTAGAAGATAGAGTTGACTAGTTTACATATATGTGTGTGAATTTGTGTGTGTTTACATATAATATGTAATGTGTGTGTGTGTGCGCAAATGTACATATGTACACATGTATGTTTTAGTCATATAAAATTGATTGTCTGTATGCATTGATTTTAATATAGTGGCAGTTATTAATACTTAGAACAGAGAATTAAGATGAAAACCTCAGTATATAGCAGTTGACGTTTTTGTACAGAGAAGACTATTTGGTGTTTGAACATTATTTTTTATGTTGTTAATGAGTATATTAATGAATTATTACAGGTATTTTTACAGTAGAATTTACATCAGAAACTGTGAAACTATTTGCAGTGTTTATGGGTTTGTGGGAAGAAATACAAAGGTCTCATTTTGTATGGGAGAGAGGCACTGTACATTGCCTTGCATCATGCACTTCACTTGATGATGCCTGTCTCTTGTGCTTATTGCCCTAGAATAGCTCTTTGAACAATGCATTAATTCTACATTTCACTATGATTCTCAAGGGGAGCCATATTGAGCTGCTGTTGTATTCTTTTTCCAGTATAGAAGTCAGTTTAATTTTTTCAGGTCAGTTTATAAATGAAGAATGTTGCCTTAGGCCAGTGTGTTTGTCTTACCAGAAACTCTACCATTTGCTGAATAATTTCTTCAGCTTGTATGATGAAAATTGTGTAGTAGTGGGATTAGCAGTTTTTCCTCTTTCTTATTAATAGGTAGGCTTAAAATAATTATCTTTTTGTTCTTAAATCTCATGTGCACAATGGGATACCATCATTTGGTATATTTTAACCCTGCTTCTAAGTATTGAACTGCCTTTTGGTTTCAGCCATGCAGATATATTTAAAAGTTTAGAAACCACATAATGCATAACCCAGTTTAAACATCCACCCACACAATCTAATTGATAGAAGGTCCTTGCTGACTGATTTTTTTTTTTTTTGTTTTTTGTACTGTTTTGGATCTATAAATATTTTTACTGAATTGTTTTTATAAATAAGGTGAAGTGTTTAGCCACAATCTGTAAATTTAGGGATTTATTTCTCAATGAAAGTGTAATGTCATAGTTGCTAAAAGTAACCTGAACATAATACCATAAACCCACTGAACTCACCTCTTAAGGAGCCAGTGCCTGTCTTGACAGCAGTGGGTGCAAAGCAGGAACCAGTTCTAGACAAGGAGCTGATTCATTAATGGGCCCACTCACGCAAACACCCACATTCACATAGGTGCGAATGCTGACCTACATTGTTGTCATGCAAATTGTGATATTAAGTTTTTTGCAAAGTTGTTAATTTGTACTTGAGTATTATTTATACCATGTTTTAGTTAGCACTTGTTTAATATAGTAAGTCTACTGTTTAGCTCACAAATCTGTATTAAAGTAACTTTTGGAAAATATTATTCAGCTGAATTTTGAAAAGTCTCCAATATACTATCATTTATTCCATATACATGGTTCTTGGTGCATTAAAAAAAGCATTTTGTGTGAAATGCAGCTTTTACCCATCTGTGCCCTTTGAACTCATTTTTATGTAACGGCTGGAAATTACCATATTATTTGCCTTCATAATTTATAACACTTTTTTCTTGTCTCCTCTTAATCTCCACTTTCATCACATGAAAATATTTCTGTTTCATAGCTTATACCCCCAGGTCCTAGAATTAGTATAGTTGCTCTTTTCTGGACTTTCTCTAGTTTTTTTGTAATAAAAAACCTGCAAATAATATTCCAGATGAGCTCTCAGAATATATTTGTTTAAACTTTGTAGACTTGCAGAAAGATGTAGATTTGTCGTATATGTAGTGTGTCATGTAATCTAACATACAATTTCCCTTCTTTTAACATATCTGTACCCTTTCTGAATGTGGACAGTGATGAGTTCACTATGATTCCTTATTCCTTCTCATAATGATCACATTTGAGCTTTGGTAGTAATTAAAAAACATTAGTTACAGTAGACAGCAAAATTATAAATCTGCATAAAGCACAATCTGACAGGTCTGAGGGGTTATAAAGTTCAAATGATTTCTGCTGTTGAATATTTAGCAATAATAGCAGTATAGATTCATATAATGACAATTTTTCCATCAGCAAACAACCTCAAAATATAAAATTTTGCATAATTGGTAAATTACTTGGTTCACCTAATACATTTTTCATTAGCTTAAATTGTGCACCATTGCAATTTTTTGATTTTTTAATTATTTATTTTTCATATACAGGTATGCAATTAAAATGTTTACATTTGTTTTTTTAAAATGTTTTTACATTTTAATGATCACGAAAATTAATGTCAATTATGTAACAATGAGTGATTTAGATAGTTTTAACAATTTATTTAAAACCATTCTTGTTTTTTCACTAGAGAAGTTTGATTGTCCTGTGGTACAATAAAGTGAATCTTGAGGTCACAGCATCCTGTAGTTCTAAAACGTTTAGTGACAAGCTGTGAAACTAGGTTACTGCTCTTTGTAATCCCTCATATTACATGATAAATTCATTAGAAGGTCAATGTTTTTTTAGGCTGGGAAAATGGAAGTAGCATAACAACTGATGTTTTATAATCACTCACTTTCATGTTCTGTATAGGACCCATTGAGTTTGAAGAATGCAACACAGCTAACGCAGTAGAAGGTATGTACAATTTGTATGAAATGGTATTTCATTTATACTGTACATGCATACTGACTTCTGTTTACAGCATATATATCTAAGTCTGAACTGCTAAATTTCAATTATTGTTAAGTTTTCTTGTTTTGGTAATTCATTTACTCATCTTTGGTTAATAATGTTTATCATTATGCTTTGCTTCTGCACAATTAACAAGGAAAAAAGAGAACAAAGTACACATTAAGGTCTTCATTACATCACTACACTGATCACCTCTTTCAGCCTCTGAAAGGTTAATATATACAATATCCTACCAAGACATTAGAATGCTTCTGTGGTGGCAGGAAAATAGGTTTGTGGTATTCCTCAGTTAGGTCTAAAATAATTTTGAACATGCTTTCTGCAAAATAAGTACATGGAAAGAGCCTGGAGAACCTAATTGGATTTAGCTTGGATTAATTTTCAAGAATACGATTGTGCAAAAATTACAAAAGTTTAATGGTTGCCAAGGTCTTCAAAAACATTTAGGTACATCCATAACAATGAGTGTTAGAAGGGAAGTTGTGAGAGTCTCTTCTCATTATGGTGCTGTAAAGGAAGATAAAGTAATCCTGGTCTCGGATTGTTGTAGTGGCCGTAGGCTTTTGCTCAAACCAGTATCATAATTTGGTGTCAATTTTACAGTTAATTGACCTCTTTGTTTAATCT
This sequence comes from Polypterus bichir lapradei, assembly GCA_026402145.1. Taxonomy (NCBI): domain Eukaryota; kingdom Metazoa; phylum Chordata; class Cladistia; order Polypteriformes; family Polypteridae; genus Polypterus; species Polypterus bichir. The sequence continues at coordinate 34,935,488 of JANRMT010062835.1, read as the reverse complement.
GACAATACGCACTAGCTATCAACTGTCTTCACAGTTAATAATATTGTTTTTATTAGGAATTGAGCGGTTTGGATACTACTCTGCCTATTTTATTCTTTTTGTCATAGAAAAGTAAAGTATAGGCAGGAAATTGTAACAGGTACAAGGGGCAACATATTTAATTAAAATGCTATGTTTCATAAGTAAAAAAAAAAAAAAAAAACATTTAGGAAATTGATTAGAACAAATGATGATTTGACAACCCTACCCTAGAAAATAATATTGGCACTGTATATCCATAGGCAATTAAGTATTTCTTTAACAGAAGCCGAACTGCATGCTGTGAATTTCCATAGTCTATCAGGGTGTACTGAAAAAAGTGAGAGGTGGCAAATTTGTGCAGCTATAAACTCACACAGCTTTCTGTTTCAGACAGTTGCTATGGAGAAAAGTACAGGCAGTTAATTTAGTGTGTACAAAAATGACAAGGAGGTTCCACTGCATATTTAAATGTCATTAGCTTCACATTTTGGGTCTTGTGATAACATGCATGCTACTTTTTAAATGCCTGTGAATACTTTGCCTCCAGAGCCAGAGATGACCATATTGAACTGGATGATAAACCAATTGATACGGTGTATAGATGGATTTAGAAAAAAGATATTTTACTGATGTTAGAAAATTAATGGAAACTTATGAACACATTTTAAACATAAAGATGTCCCATCACTAAATGTGATTTTTGTTGGTGTATTAGCATCTTAAAGATAATATCTTGTATGTGAGCCATCTCTTTTAAAAATTATTATTATTAGTCATCTTCTTCTTTCGGCTGCTCCCGTTAGGGGTCGCCACAGCGGATCATTTCTTTCATATCTTTCTGTCTTCTGCATCTTATTCTGTTACACCCATCACCAGCATGTCCTCTCTCACCACATCCATAAACCTTCTTTTAGGCCTTCCTATTTTTCTCTTCCCTGGCAGCTCTATCCTTAGCATCCTTCTCCCAATATACTCAGCATCTCTCCTCTGCACACGTCCAAACCAACGCAATCTCGCCTCTCTGACTTTGTCTCGCAACCGTCCAACTTGAGCCGACCCTCTAATGTACTCATTTCTAATCATATCCATCCTCGTCACACCCAGTGCAAATCTTAGCATCTTTAACTGTGCTACCTCCAGCTCTGTCTCCTGCTTTCTGGTCAGTGCCACCGTCTCCAACCCATATACTATAGCTAGTCTCACTACCATCCTGTAGACCTTCCCTTTCACTCTTGCTGATATCCATCTGTCCACAGATCATTCCTGACACTCTTCTCCACCCATTCCACCCTGCCTGCACTCTCTTTTTCACCTCTCTTCCACAATCCCTATTACTTCTTACTGTTGATCCCAATTATTTAAACTCATCCACCTTTGCCAACTCTACTCCTTGCATCCTCACCATTCCACTGACCTCCCTCTCATTTACACACATGTATTCTGTCTTGTTCCTGCTGACCTTCATTCCTCTCCTCTCTAGAGCATATCTCCACCTCTCCAGGGTCTCCTCAACCTGCTCTCTACTATCGCTACAGTTCACAGTGTCATCAGCAAACATCATAGTCCACGGGGACTCCTGTCTAATCTCGTCTGTCAACCTGTCCATCACCATTGCAAATCAGAAAGGGCTCAGAGCCCATCCCTGATGTAATCCCACCTCCAACTTGAATGCATCTGTCACTCCTGCTGCAGACCTCACCACTGTCACACTTCCCTCGTACATATCCTGTACAACTTTTACATACTTCTCTGCCACTCCCGACTTCCTCATACAATACCACAGCTCCTCTCGGCACCCTTTCATATGCTTTCTCCAGGTCCACAGAGATGCAATGTGACTCCTTCTGGCCTTCTCTATACTTCTCCATCAACACCCTCAGAGCAAACTTTGCATCTGTGGTGCTCTTTCTTGGCATGAAACCGTACTGCTGCTCACTAATCATCACCTCACTTCTTAACCTAGCTTCCACTACTCTTTCCCATAACTTCATGCTGTGGCTCATCAGTTTTATCCCCCTGTAGTTACTACAGTCCTGCACATCCCCCTTATTCTTAAATATCGGCACCAGTACACTTCTTCTCCACTCCTCGGGCATCCTCTCACTTTCCAAGATTCCATTAAACAATCTGGTTAAAAACTCTACTGCCATCTTTCCTAAACACCTCCATGCTTCCACAGGTATGTCATCTGGACCAATGGCTTTTCCATGCTTCATCCTCTTCATAGCTATCCTATCTTCCTCCTTGGTAATCCGTTGCACATCCTGATTCACTATTTCCACATCATCCAACCTCTTCATTTATAAGCCTCTCAAAGTACTCTTTCCATCTGTTCAACACGCACTCCTCGCTTGTGAGTACATTTCCATCTTTATCCTTTATCACCCTAACCTGCTGCAGATTTTTCCCAGCTTGGTTCTTCTGTCTAGCCAATTGATACAGGTCCTTTTCTCTCTCCTTAGTGTCCAACCTCTCATACAACTCATCATACACCTTTTTTTTAGCCTTCGCCACCTCTCTCTTCACCTTGCACTTTTTATCTCCCTGTACTCTTGTCTACTGTCTCCATCTCTCTGACTATCCCACTTCTTCTTTGCCATCCTCTTCCTCTGTATTCTTTCCTGTACTTCCCCATTCCACCACCTGGTTTCCTTTTCCTCTTTCCTCTGTCCAGATGTCACGCCAAGCACCCGTCTTGCTGTCACCCTTACTACATCTGCTGTAGTTTCCCAACTGTTTGGTAATTCTTCACTACCACCCAGTGCCTGTCCCTAAACTCAACCTTGCAGTCTTCCTTTTTCAAATTCCACCATTTGATACTTGGCTCTGCCCTCACTCTCTTCCTCTTCTTGATCTCCAATGTCATCCTACAGACCACCATCCTATGCAGCTTAACTACACTTTCCCCTGCCACCACTTTGCAGTTTTCAATCTCCTTCAGATTGACTATTCTGCATAGGATGTAATCTACCTGTGTGCATCTTCCTCCACTCTTGTACGTCACCCTTGTTCCTCCCTCTTCTTAAAATATGTATTCACCACAGCCATGTCCATCCTTTTGGCAAAATCCACTATCCTCTGACCTTCTTCATTTCTCTCCTTGACACCATACCTACCCATCACCTCCTTGTCTCCTCTGTTCCTTTCACCAACATGTCCATTGAAATCAGCTCCAATCACCACTTTCTGTATCTTGGGTACACTGTTCATCACTCACTCCAAAAATCTTCTTTCTCACCCATTGCACACCCAACTTGCGGGGCATATGCACTAACAACATTCATCATCACACCTCCAATTTCCAGCTTCATAATCATTTACTCTGTCTGACACTCTTTTCACCTCCAAAACACTCTTGATATACTGTTCCTTCAGAATAATCCCTACTCCATTTCTTCTCCTATCCACACCATGATAGAACAATTTGAATCCACCTCCGATCCACCTGGCCTTACTCCCCTTCCATTTAGTCTCTTGCACACACAATATATCAATCTTCCTTCTCTGCATCGGCTAACTCTCTTACCAGTCATACTGCCAACATTCAAAGTTCCTACCCTCAGTTCCACTCTCTTTACCTTCCTTCTCTCCTCCTGCCTCCAGACACGTCTCCCCCCTCTTCTTCTCCTTCTTCTTCTTCGGCCAACAGTAGCCCAATTTCCACAAGCACCCTGTTGATTAACAGTACTGGTGGCGGTTGTTGTTAACCCGGGGCTCAACCGATCTAGTATGGAAATTTGTATTGTTGTCCGCATATTTGATTTGACAAAATTTTACACCAGATGCTCTTCCTGACGTAACCCTCCCCAATTATCTGGGCTTGGGACCGGCACAAAGAAATACACTGGTTTGTGCATCCCCTGTGGCTGGGTTAAAAATTATTATTAATAATAATAATGCATTTTATTTATATAGCGCCTTTCCCATGCCTAAGTTGCTATTAAAAAAATTAAAATTTAAAAAACTATTACCTAGGGTTCAGGTTGATGGATGAATCAGTACTGGCTCCAGTCCACTGAAACTGCTATGGGTTAATCTGGTTAGGCAATGTATTCATATTTAAAACCAGTGATTTGAGAAATGGAGAAGGAACAAGAAAAAGTCATGTCTTGTCCTTGTTTCCATGGCAGTGACATAATTATAAGAGAAAGAAGATGCACTTTCATCAGTTCAAGCTAGAGAGGTGAATACCTGTTATTAAACCCATTTGAATAACAAAGCATTAATAAGTTTGCAGTTTTATCGATATCGGGCAAAACTGTCTTGTAGACTAAATTGAAGTGTGATTTTTGGCCATACCATCCACTCCAATGTCCAAATTAAAGTATGTGCAGCTTAATTGCCACTTACAACAGTTACTAACAACACATGGACATTTGCCACTTTTGTTGCAAGGGATTACACATGAATTGCCATGTACAGATACTTTTCTGTTTACATTGTTTTGCTATTCATTTCTGTATAAAGAGTTAAATTTTGTTTTTCCAGATTTGTATTTCATTTAGTTTATATATTTTTCCAATAAATAAAACAAGCAGTACTAGTAGTGCACATTTATTACTGCCTGTAATTGTAGCCTCTCCATTTATCAGTTCATGATTCTGTCAGTGCACTTTTGTCTTGCATGCTTTTGTTGTTCTACCATCCATTAGCCATTGCTAACAAATACTAATTCACAGGTTAAGGTATGATAAACCTGGCTGGAGATCAATGAAAACAAACTGGTCATATTTCAAGGCAGGTTATTGATGTTCCATTTGGTAATTGAGTATGATAATTCTATACCTATATAGTCTATTAGGAATGCAACTCAAATGTAGCTACAAAAAAGCCATATTAAAATAATAGGGTTTTTGTAGTTTTTTAAAATTGTACACAGTATTTGCCTGGAGAATTTCTACATGTAAAGTATTCTAGATTTTAGGTTCATAATAGCAAAAGGCCACCTAACCACTTCTTTTAAGCTTGGCTCTTGGAATTGTAAGCAGACCTCCATTTAAAGAACTTGGAGTGTAGGGGGAACAGGCATTCCAAAACATAGAACAATGCAAGATTATTTAATTATTTATAAAACCATTAGTATTTTGATGTCAATTCTTGACTACACAAGTAACTAATGTAACAATGTTAAAAGTAGTGGGATGTGCTCAAATTTTCTAGTTAAGATTCTGGCTGCTGCATTCTGCACTAACTGCAACCAATTTATGTCTTTCTTAGGTAGTCCTGTTAGGTTTACATTAGAGTAATCTAGTCAACTAAAAACAAAAGCGTGAATTAATTTTTCATCGTCTTGTAAAGTTATAAAAGGTCTAACTTTTGCTTAAGTGAAAAATGTACTCCTCGTAATCTGGTTAATATTTGATTTAAAGTTTAGGTCAGAGTCAATAATTACCCCTAAATTCTTTACCTCCAGCTTCCTGCAGATATGTTGTTTAGTTTCAATGCATGAGTAATGTTTGTTGGTGTAGAAATGTAATATAAAACTTGTTCTTCAGCCTTTTGCATGGACACAAAATTGCATTTAGTCTGTAGTGTGCAAATACCGACAGCAACGTTAAAATTGTTAACTTGGCTTCATAAAAAAATTTTCTTGGTAAACCTCAGACTGAATCTGAATGTTGTGTTTGATAATTAATTAAACTCCCTACTGATTCAGACTTGAAATCTTTCTCATTTTTCATGTGAGGTACTCTAAATATATTTTTGCTTACATTATGTTAGAAATGATGTGTTTTATTATCCATTAGTTTGAGATTGATTGCTTTTACAAGTAGTAATTTTATTGTTAAACTAAAAGCCTATAGCATTAAAAAAATCCAAAACCATTTGTTTATGTTTAACATATAGAATTACAGTAAATTTGTCAGTGAAAACACTGGAAATCTTTTCTTTGTCCTTTTGCCTGTTAAATAAAGGTTCAAGTGAATTACCAAATTACAGATTTTAGTTTTTATTGCGTTTTTAGAAAATGCCCCAATTTTTTTGGAAATGAGGTTTATATTTTATGCTAACAAATTTAGCAGTTTTAGGAAGATTTATGTTTGAATGTATATTGAAATAATGAAAATGATTACTATGTTTCAGGAGCAAAGCCACGTAAAAGAAAAACTTTTGGAATACCAGGTCGAAGAAAAGAGAAGGATACAGATTCAAAGTAAGCGTAATGAACAGGTGATATTTTGTAAGTGTGTGTGTGTGTGTGTGTATATATATATATATATATATATATATATATATTCACTCACTGGCCACTTTATTAGGTACAGCTTTTGAATGGCTTCTTTATGCAGATATCTAATCAGTCAATCACATGGCAGCAACTCAAGTTTCAAACCAAGTATCAGAATGGGCAAGAAAGGTGATTTAAGTGATTTTTGAATGTGACATATTTGTTGGTGCCAGACAGGCTGGTCTGAGTATTTCAGGTGCTGCTCCACCTGGATATTCACACACAACCATTTCTACGGTATACAGAGAATGGTCTGAAAAAGGAAAATATTCAGTGAGTGGCAGTTCTTTGGGTGAAAATGTCTTATTGATGCCAGAATTTAAAGGAGAATGCTCAGACTGGTTTGAACTGATAGAAAGACAACAGTAGCTTAAATGACCACTCGTTATAACAAAGATAAGTAGAAGAGCATCTCTAAATGCAAAACACATCGAACCTTGAAGCAGATGGGCTACAGCAGCAGGAGACCCCACAGGGTACCACTGCTGTTAACTAAGAACAGGCAACTAAGGCTACAATTCATAAGGGCTCACCAAACTTGAAAAATAGAAGATTGAAAATCTGATTTTTGCTGCAACATTCGGATTGTAGCGTCAGAATTTGGCGTCAAAAACATGAAAGCATAGATCCATCCTGCCATGTATCAACGGTTCAGGCTTCAGGTTTTGCCCAGAGGGGACTGGGCGGTCTCTTGGTCTGGAATCCCTGCAGATTTTATTTTTTTTCTCCAGCCGTCTGGAGTTTTTTTTTTTTTGTTTTTTCTGTCCACCCTGGCCATCGGACCTTACTTATTCTATGTTAATGAATGTTGACTTATTTTTATTTTTTATTTTGTCTTCTATTTTTCTATTTCTTCATTTTGTAAAGCACTTTGAGCTACATTTTGTTTTTGTATGAAAATGTGCTATATAAATAAATGGTGGTGGTGTAAAGGTGTGGGGATATTTTCTTGGCACACTTTGGGCCCCTTAGTAGCAACTGAGAAATCGTTTAAATGCCATAGCCTACCTGATTTGCTGACCATTTCCACCCCTTTTGTGACTGCAGTGTACCCATCTTCTGATGGTTAATTCCAGCAGGATAATGCCCCATGTAATAAGATACAAATCATCTGAAACTGGTTTCGTAAACATGACAGTGAGTTCACTGTACTCAAATGGCCCACATAGTCACCACATCTCAATCCAATAGAGCATTTTTGGGATGTGGTGAAACAGGAGATTTGCATCATGAATGTGGAGCCAACAAATTAGCAGTAATTTCGTGATGCTGTTGTGTCAGAATGGACCAAAATCCCTGTGGAATGTTTCCAGCACCTTGTTGAATCTATACCATGGAGAATTAACAGCAGTGCTGAAGACAAGAAGGTGGTCCAACCCGGAAGTAGTAAGATGTACCTAATAAAATGGCTGGTGAGAGATGGCTGGTGTGTGTCTATATAATATATTTTAATTATACTCATACACACTATATAATAATGTACCTATACCCTTTTTATGAAATAAGACATTTTTGTTTTTAAATTACATTTAGGCTCCTAATTAAGTAAAGCTTTTCATTAAAAATGTTAAATGTTCATCATTACAAGTGCTTATGGAATAAAAACCCACGTAATAATACAGCCTTCAAAGAACTGTTTCTGAAATATCTTCCTTAAATGACTGGCATAGTTTCAGGCTGGTTTCCCCCTCACTCTAGAACAGTAGTTTTACACTCAACTTATTATATGTTACATCACAACAAAACTGTAGGTTGACATGCTTCCTGTGTACAACATTTGTAACATCTCTTGGACTGTGTATGCTTTCTACAAAATTAGAATATCATTTGCCATTCATAATTTTTGACCCAGAGCCCACTGTGTTTTCTGGGTTTCAATGTTATTACATTATTTTTACTCAACAATTAAGAAATACAATTACTACAATTTGTAAATTTGAAGGAATTATGAATTTACATCCCTATATGCTATAAACCACAATCAACCTCTAAAATCTATGTGGATTATGACAAGCACAGAGTGGTACATTTAGTTACTTTGACTGAAACTTTTATCTAAGGTGACTTATAACATTTGAGATACAGTTAGCTGCATTTCTTTTGTTTTTCTAAGCACTGGCAGGTTAAGTGACGTGCTCATGGTCACACAGTGTCAGTAATGGTGCATGAACCTCAGGGTTTGAAGTTCAAAATCTTAACCACTGCCCCGCATTGCCTGCAGAATGTTATATCATAGTCTCATCTTCAGTTTTACATTCAACTAAATGTGCATAAAGAATTTTTTTTGTGAAATTCAAAACGCACATCATCCACCCTCAGTTATTCAGTGAGGTAATATTTTCTGTCTCCTCTATTAAAAAGGCATGAACTATGATCATTACCATCTTTTTTATTTCTTGAAGTTTACATTTTCATGTACATTTTACCAGTAGGCTTTTTTGAAAAGAAAAGGAATATATAACACCTTCATTGTGAATATTTGCAATATATGTAATTCTTTGGGTTCCCTGTTGCAATTGATTCAACTGCCTTTTTAATTGTGTGTTCAACGTTTTATGCAGACTTACTTTAAACCCTTAGAAACCATTTTATTCTTTCTGATATATTCACACACATTTCTTGAAATATATTTTTTTCAGTGAGTCTCCAGAGTCTGATAATATAGTAAGTATATTTAATTATACCAATAACATAAAACATGTACCATATGCTGCTGCAGTTTTCTTTAAATTAAAAGAAAATGTACTCTCCTAACTTTCATGCTGAGTTTAAAAAAAGTAAAAATCATTTGATTTGTTTGAATTCTGTGTAATATGAATGAATTGTTTGATTTGTAAATTTTAAAACTAAAGATCATTTATAACCTTTGAGATGCATGATCACTTAAATAGATTTCTTTTTCATGTTTTTATGAGTGTTCTGTCACTTTAAATATCTCTTCATATGTTTTGCGTCTATTTCTAAATCTGTACTGCTTTATGTTCTTAATCAAGAAGACATCAAATGGAACACCATCTGGGTACTATGGGAGAATAGATATACAGAATGCCGTAAGTAAACTCTTTAGGTGCCATCAGCTTCTCTTATTAGAGAACTTCTTGTCATTATTTCACTTCTACTTTCTCTTTTGTAATCAGTTGCATGAAATTAGAGACATTATGGTTTATGTTAATGAACAGCAAATCATTATAATTATGTGTCATTTACAAACACATCCTTGTCTTCAGATATTCTTAAGTCCTTAATAGTAGTATAAATTTTAGAAAATGTTAATGTCACCATGAATTCTCACACAGACTTTAAGTTGTAAAGTAGCGTGTCATTCTTGATGGATCAGTAAGTTATGATTTTGAAGGTTTTTCATGGGAGCCAATTTAGTCAAAAGTTATTAAACCAAAATTATGAAAACAATTGAAATCTTCTATCTTTCATAAGTTTAAGTGTCTATAAATATACCTGATTCCTCTTTGTCATTCTATGAACTTAAAAAAACAGTGTTTTGTAACTGTATGGCTAGCCCAGATGTGCTGTAAAACAACAGTCTCAGTCACTAAACGTGAAACAAGTTTTTATTTTTTATTTGTTAAAAATATGGCAAATACTATTGTTTTTACATTTCAGATTTTTCAGTTCACTAATAATTTACTCTAATATTAGCAGAAACTTGGAATACTGTCAATGGATTAGCAAAATGAAGAATACAAATATTTGGGTATAATTGCTTTTATTTCTTCTAAGACCATACTGCACTATTTGGTAAAATTTTAAATCTATCCTTATCAGCAGTTTTGTTCATATGTTTTTTTAGCCACTATTGTGCTAAAAATACATATGAGTATGAGTAAAACTATTTTGATACAGGTAAAATCGCACAGATACCGAATATCTCCCGAGTTTAAAATGACAAAATACCTAGTATAAAAAATACATTTTACATCTGACCATTTAAACTATGTTCTAATATGTTAATGTAAATATACAAAGCATTTTTTTATTTTCCGCTTAAATGTAGTACTATAATACTAATAATCTTACATTCTTCAGACCACCTAGTGCTTAATGCAGATTTAAAATAATTTGGACTTTATTAAGCAAATAGTGAGTGCATGTGCTTCAGTTCAGTTTGCTCTTACTTGTACGTGATGCTGCTTTGTCTCTACCATTGAAAGCTAACAGCTTCTTTTGCTTGCTCATCTCATGCTTTTCGTTGTGACTTTTGGTAGTTGAAACTTACTTTCAGATATAAACATTTGTTCTTTTTCTAAACCTGTGAGCTAAAAAAATAAGAATTATTGCTAATCTTAAGACATGGGTGTTCTGGTGGAACTTTTTGGCTTTTACTTAAAAAGAAAAGTCCTGCATGCTTTAGGTTGAAGAGGAATTGCCAATTAAGAATGTGACAATTTTTCAAAAAAAAAAAAAAAAAAAGTGCAAGTATTCTTTAGTCTCAATAACTATTTCCTTTTGCTTGCAGAATATTCCAGAGGTAGATGAGGAAGGATATTGCATCCGTCCAGAACTGAATGAAAATGATATCCTTTATTTTGAATTTTAAATATAAAAACAACTTCATTTGTAATTTCAAATTGTTTTAGGATAAAGGTTTTGTATTCTAAAAGTGCTGCAATTTTATTTCATTATAAATTGTTGTTCATAAATTTTAATACTGTGTACATTTCAATTGCAGGTATATATTATTCCAGTAAAACAGCAAATTAAGTTTTACATTTTGTTTCTGTATGCTACAGCAATGAAATTCTACAGTACAAATAAAATAGAGAAATTAAATTATTACTCACACAGAATGTGCTTTGGAAAACATTTAATTCTTAAATAACTTTATACTATGCTTAGTCAGTGTTTTTAGGAATGAGTATAAAGACTTTTTTCCCCCTTTATGCCTTCTGGTATTGAGTATGAAACTTCACAGTTTCAATTAACTAAATAAAGAAAGTGTCAAGCACCATGACATAAAGCCAGTATTTTTTATGTTATGAGGCATTTAAAATTTATGAATTATATATTAATTTATTGAACAGATATTTTATATGAATAAGTGTGTGTTTGTGAATAATATTTAGAATTAAAATTACATTTTCAGTTGAACCTTATTTTCCCCATCCAGTTACAGCTGTGCAAGATTTTTATAATTTATTCAGTGTGTAATAATTATGTGCAAAATCATCCTGTTTGATTGCAGGAAATGTACTTTGGACACCTGGTTTTCTATCGTTTTACTGACTTTCATAAATATGGTTATAATGTATTGGTTGTACAGTGGTTGTAGAATTTTTAGATAGTACTGCTCTTCACACAATATATTAGTTTGCTTTCCTTTAATTTAAAGTGAATTTAGTATAAATGAAAGAAATAACTAAAATGAAAGAGATGCATACTACCATTTCCTCTTTTTTCATTGATAGCACTTCCATTTTCTTGCTATACCACTAGGTGTCAGTGTATGTATGAAAGTTGAAATCTCATAAATTGCTGTACAGCAGGATAATCTATGGTTAAACTCAACGCATTCTGTAAGGAATCAATTAGACTGTTCCCTTATTTATCAAAACTAGTCAGGACCCTTAACTTTTTTAAACAGCATGAAAAAGGCAACAATTTCTATTCATCCAGTGATTCTGAAGATGAAGATGAACCAAGAAAGTTCCATGTGGAAATCAAACCAGTGCAGCCCAATAATGGCAACCATCAGAGTTTGTCTTCAATAGACGAACTAAAAGCCTCCATAGGAGCCATTACACTCTCTCCATCTGTCTCAGTAAGGAGGTTTAATTCATATACATTGAACTTAGTATGTTTAAAAATATTTGAGCTTAGGATAAATAATTGACTTGCACTATCATTTTAATGAATTGAGAATGGACGAATCCCTGCAGAATTTGTGTTAACCTTTATTATAAAAGTACTTGTTAAAGATGATATAGTTTCTGAATTCATTTGGGAAGCAATAATAATTTTTCAGAAATATTTGAGTAGTAGACTAGTGGTCTATTTTGTGAAATAAAGATTTAAAAAAAAATGTAAAATGGAAAATGTCTAAAAAGTAATATTGACTTGCTACCAAATACACACCTTTAAAATTTTATTTATTTATTTTAAATATTGACCAAAAAACACATAAAATGAAAGTATGTAAAATTTTTGGCACAATGTTAATAGCACAGTAAGTCAATGATATTTGTACACATATTAACTCACTTTAAAATTTAGCACTTGGGATCAACTTGTATGTTAAAAGGATTAAAGCTCCCTTTACAGACAATAATTTTTTCTTTAACATCTTTAGATTATAATACTTTTTAATATTTTTGTTTTCTTTTTCTCAATACCTATCGTAATCTTAGTTATTTTAAAAATACTTAGATGGCTACTTTACCTATCAGACTTGAAATAAATTTGAGTTCTGAATTATATTGGATCTAAATCTAAAATGTCACATTAAAATCTGTTTCTAATAGATGAAAGTTTACAAAAAATGACTCGGGCGATACTGGGACAAAATAAATGTGATAACAAACAGGCAAAGTCATGTATACACAATATTAACAGAAAGTTTGTAAATCCAAATTAAAAATGTATTAATCAGTAGTCAAAACAATCACCAGTAGTAACTTTGTATTAGATAAAAATGGAGGTCTTCAAAGGAATCCAACTATTAACCATTCTTTGTAAATTCTCACATGTTAAGTGTGAGTAGATGCTGTATGTATGCAGTATAGGGAAGCTGCTTACAGCTGCTTGATCTTGTTTTAGAAATTGAAGCTGTGCAGTCATAGTAAACTGTTTTGTGTTTGGTATTTTTTAAACCATTTTTTTATATTAAGGTATTTTTCATAGCTATTTTTTTGATCCAAGGTATATTAATCTCATTACCATAAAACATTATTAATATTTTGTGAAAGTATTTTTAAACTACAGGCAGTTAGACCCAAGGGTATAAGTGACAAAAAGTAATTATATTGTGTAAAGTTTAATAGCACTTGTATGTTTTATGCACTTGGAGTCAGCAGGTGACGTAAAATCAAATACATTTTTATGTTCCAAAAACAAACTCAAATCCTAGAGGGCTACAGCAGCTGCAAGTTTTTGTTTCAGGCACTTTCTTAATTTGTAACTAATTAATACTGCTAACTCATTTTGCATTAACTTTAATTTATTTGTTTTTTGTCTTTCACAAACCTTGATTACTTCCTGTTTTCCTTAAGTAGCAGTCAAAGATGACCAGTTAATTCAGGGTTCTCAAACTCAGTTTATGGAGAGCCGCCATTTTTTCTGCAAACAATTTCTTCATTAGAAGACAATTCTCACTGTTAGTGAAGTACTTTTTTTATTGTCTGACTTTGATAGTGTGCTTGTTTTACTGCGCCAAACTGTGGATTTTCTTTTTTCTGAGAGCACCATCAATGTGTGTTGAGGCCTAGATTGCATAAAAGTGTAAATTGGAACAAGTTACAGCAGATGCTCAACTGTTTGCTTGCTTTGCATCTCTTTATTGTTTGGCCATGGGAAATGAGTATTCTGAATCTTAAAAAGCAAGGCTTTTTAAATGACTAAAGAAGAAATGGGTTTCTGTCACTTACTAATTAAAAAAGTCATTGGAATGAAAACTTGCAGCCTTACAGGAACTGGTTTTCTAAATGTTAATGAATTGTCTCTGCTGCTATTCATAAAATAGCATCTGCAGAAACTGCACACCTGAAAATGCCATTGTACACTCTGTGATTAAAACTACTTTTTATCAGCATACAAGAAACATGTTTTATATGCATGGAGTTGTTTTAAAACATTGAAAGAATAAACTTCTACATATTGGCTGTAACTATTGTGCAAATTAATAGGGGGCTATATAATTTTATTTTTTATTAATAATCATATTTATAAATGCACTACTGTTTATGCAATAAAAGGTCATAATCCATTATTGATCTTTTTGTTCCCTCCATCCCATTATAGCAGGCATTAAGTTTTCCATAGTTAATGTTTTTGGTCATTAAGGGGGGAAAAAAGAAGATCCATTAATTGTAAATTAACTATCCGAACTATTCAGCTGTAAACATTAACATGATTTTTTTAGAAACATGGAATGAATATCAGTTTACATAATCTGATTTAAGCATTAGATTAATTATTCTATATGATTATTAATATGATGTATACACCTTCTAGAAAGTGCCACATAAAAAATGTGAAAAAATGCTCAAAATACTTTTCAGCAGTAACTTGCAATTAATACTTATAGAAATTATCCATAGTATTAAATATGCAGTGAAATAACGTGTGTGGCATTACATAGTGATGTCTGATTCTGTCCCTTGAGTGCTGATGAAAGAGGCAAACATGCATGTCAGTATTTAAAGAAATATATAAATGTTCCTTTCTTCTTGGGTTGAGTATTTCAAAACAGTCTAAACAGTTCCTTAAATGGGATCAATAAAATGTCTTTACTATAACATTTTCAATTAATAGAGTATATTAAAATATTCAAAACCATATCAAAATTTTATATAGGTTTAAATCTGGAGCACATAACATAGTTATTTTTTACTAAATGTGCTGAATATCTCAAAGTTTAATGGGTCTTAATGTGAGTACTTACTTGTATCTTTATAAGTTGTAGCTTTGTTAGACTTTTTGCATGAGTGCTCAGTATTTTAGAAAAACGTGTTACTGAGCAAGTGAGAAACAGTGGATTTTTGCAGAGAATGTAACACAAGTTGAAGGAAGTGACAAAGCATGTCACCCAACAGTTGCACTCAAACTCGACTGCAATTATTTTAAGATCTGGTAAATCTAACCACTTATAAAGCAGCAAGTAAATGCTCAAAATTGCTGATGTATCCTACACTTTATGAATTAAAAAAGTGCCATTTTGTATCGATATGGATGAAACATGAAATCCCACAAAATCTTTTTTATAACACTGAATGTATTATATTGAGACATTAATTACGTAATATATTGTTTTGTCATTATGTTGTTCATTTCACATGCTTAAGTGCCTAAGAACACTTACACACTTCATTTCTTGCTTTCTTCCTTGTATCTGCTGTGCTCTAGCTCTTATTTTTAGGCAGAAAACGGCACCCTTTAGAAGATTATTCCTGGCAGACAAAAACAAGAAAAAAATAAGAGAGATTGTGTTGTTTTGCAAAATTACCACTATCTTTTGCAATCTATTATATTATGCAAAACATATTGCCTGGTGTGATCAGTATTATTGTGCATGCACATGCCGTGGATGTCCTGTGATGGCTAGTAATGTATAATCAAGTGGCAAGAACCAAACAAAAGTCAAAGCTACTGTATACATTTAATTCTACATGAGCTGAGGGGTAAATTTTATGCACAGTTTAGGGTCATGGGGAGCCAGTGATTATCACAGCAGCACTGCGTGTAAATCATTAATGTACCATGAAATAAATAACATTCATCCTCTTTTTCTATTCCCAAATAAAACCCCTAAATATTCAAGGTATGAACAGTGTTTCAAAGTATCTATAAATAGCTAGATTAAACCCATATAACAAATTTATTTATAGCTTTCAATTAGTGTATTGCACACAGTACACTCTTTTCTCATTGGTTGTGCTACTGTCATCTGAAAAGGACAGACATGTCGACCCCCATGGTTGATTTTAGCCTTATATCAGATAGATAGATAGATAGATAGATAGATAGATATTTTATTAATCCCAAGGGGAAATTCACATAATCCAGCAGAAGTATACTGATACAAAGAAACAATATTAAATTAAACTTTAATCTGAATGAAATGAAATGTATGGCTGTAACGTTTGTCTAGTTATTGTCCCTTGATTGCTTGCTACTTGCTTTCTTCACCTCTCCCTTCATGCACATGCCCAATGTTAGTGGCAGCAGCAGGTTGTTTCTTGCCTAAAACTCTGTGCTGCTGTGATGATCACCAGCTTTTCTGTGCCCCTAAACTGTGCGGATTAAAATTACCCCTCAGCACATGCAGAATTAAGTGTATACCTACGACTTTTGTTCATTTCTTTTGATTCACTATATGCATTTATTTAAGCTATCCATTGGTAGCCATCACAGAATGCAAGTTTTTTTTGAGTGGCAGGTATAACCTTTCATAGTGCTTTTTGTGCTGCAAGATTTCAACAATCTAAAACATTTACTTTTCTGATAATTTTCATAGTGAGCTTTTCAATGCATACAGCTATTTTAACAGGATGAACATGTTTGCACACATAATTTTACCATCTGTGAAGGGATGAATTTATCCAAGTACTACTGAAATGTTTCAGCATATCACAGCAAAAGAGGACAGCTAATGTCTGTTCATTTTTACAATAATGTATAAATAAAAACAGTGATAAATATTTTTGTAAAAACTATTAATTTGTGATATATTACTGAATTCCCAAAAACAGTGTTATATTACTAAACTGTTAACATTTGTGGTTACGCATTTCAGCACATTGTAGTTTGCGGAAAATTTTAAATAGTCTGCATAATTTATGTTTTGAAAGCTATACAGTTACTGGCAGTATTAAATTATCAATCTATGCCACTAATGAAAACCATTTTGTTTTTATTTTAGTAAATGTATTAAATCATCAAGTACACAAAATGATCAAACATGCCAAGTATACCTAGTTGGACAAATATTAGACCAATTAAGTTGATTAATCTGAAATGAAAACCAGACGATACTGTGACTTTCAAGGACTTCTGTACCTCTGAAGTGGACAGTCTGCTTCAGAATTAATTTTGTTTTTGATATTAAATTGTATTTAAATGCACAGGGTATCTGTTGCTTGTGACTTTAATACTGTGTAGTATTGCATGTTACTAGGACCAACACTGTTCACAGGTTAGAAATGATCGAATTGTTGATCAAATGATGTAAAAAGAAATGGTATTTGAAGATTTACAATTTATTTTTTTCTTCTTTCCCTACATGTCAAAAATCAGAGAAGTAGCCCTGTAAGTGAAAATAGTTTGTATCTATGATGCTTTTGCATGATGAAAGCTTTTTTTGCAGTCATTGATTTACTGTATCTTTTGACCATATTATTAGTTTTAATGCCAAGCAGTTTTATTTTTTACATCTTTATGTATTTTTTTTGCATTTCATTCAAGTGTTTCTTACTGTGACAATTTACTCCTTAATATTCTTTAACTTAAATGGTGTAGCTGCTTTTTGTGTTGCAAGGCTTTGCTATGCTTAATGAAGCTCACATTTTACGATGAAAAATAACTATCAGTTTCTCCCTGACTACCATAAAACAATATGAGGCTTCTGTTTTTAATCATTTTTCAAAAAAAATAAATTGCAGTGTTACTCTTACTCATATTTAAATGTCTACATATATGTCATCCTAAACATTAATCTAAGTACAGTTTTTCA
Source organism: Polypterus bichir lapradei (assembly GCA_026402145.1). Classification (NCBI taxonomy): domain Eukaryota; kingdom Metazoa; phylum Chordata; class Cladistia; order Polypteriformes; family Polypteridae; genus Polypterus; species Polypterus bichir. Next base: position 34,917,837 of record JANRMT010062835.1, on the reverse strand, counting down.
ACAAAAAAGTAATAGTTTAAGTTTTAGTGTTTCTGATTATTATGCCATCCTCACTGTTTTATTGACTACATTTGTTACAAACTGCAAATTCTGCAGTTTTGCAAAAACTTCAAATATACTAAAGCCAAATCACATTTTGCATAACATAAATCAAAAGCACACACAGGCATTTATCATAAAACAAAAATGTGTTACATTTACTTTTGGTTTTATATAAATAAAATTACTTATTTTTGTTTAAATAATGTGTAATATTTGATAATTTTATCATTGTCCTCATCCAGCATACACAGACTTACTGACTGATTTATTTTACCTTTCTTGCATTCACTAGTTTTCAAATGTAGATAAGAAAAAAGAATGAAAGATATTGTAACCTTAATAATACCCACTTTCTTTGCCAATTCCACTTCTGTCAAATGTCCAAATTCTATAGGAACTGCAACTGGGAAAAAAAAATCTGAATTTCCTTTTTATTTATTTATTCTTTAAGTAATGCTTTTATTATGAAAGACTAAAATGCTTACCATATTTAACACCGCTTTTGCAACAGTATATACTCTTACACCCAGAAAGTGGCCAAATAAGTAACCTGATAGTTCCAGGGATTTTTACAATTAAACCAAGAAAAAGGATTTATTAGATAAGATGATTCATTTACAAGTATACCAAAAAAGATTTACCAGATAAATGATTCCCTTTTATGTGTTATTATTAAAGTCACCATCACATTGATTGAAACTACTGTAGTAGATTTGCTATAGGAAATATCATATGATGAATACCACAGAAACTGACAACTTTGCTTCTATTTTTCACCTCTACTTAAAAGAGCTGTGTGTGTATTTAAAAGAATTGTGTTCCTAGTAATTGATTAAAATGAGGATTGATTTAAAAGCTTCCAGCTCCAGACTGTGAATGCAAACCCCTTCCATATGCTTTTTGACTAGTTTTGTTGGCCATGTGAGGTGTTAACACTATTTGACACTAGTACTGTAAGCCTATTTCGTAAACTAACATTTTAAGGCAGTTTGCAGCAATTTCAGTTTGTGATGTTAGTGGGATCTCTCATGTTACGCATGAAGTTACACAAAATGTGCTTTTATTTCCCATGCATATTTGTACTGGTCCAATGCTTCTGTGGAGGGTGCTTTTGTACTTTTTACAGGATGAATGGATAGATAGATAGACCCGTCAATAGACAGATAGGAATTACAGTGTTTTCTTATGTAGCATGTACTTTTTCCATACAAATATTAGGAAAAAAGTAATGGATGTTATACTGTCTGCTTTGCATATTTTTTTTTACATTGAATAACACCGAATCAATAAATTAAATAAACAAGTATACATTATTAAGAGAAAATTATTTTGTATTTTATTGATTAGCATGGTTAATCTTACATCAAAAATCAGAAACCCTTATACTGTACGTGCATATATGTCAAGAGAGGCCCACCAAATCAACATACTAATTAAAAGGGCAGGTTCAGTTATGGGATGCACTCTGGACCCCTTGTGATAGTAGCAAAGGAGGTAATTAAAACAAACTGAGTAACCTTAATAAACAATGTTACACATCATCTCTTTCACACACTAACAGTAAGGACTTTCAGCCAACAAATTATTCAGCAAGAGTGTCAAGAAACACTACTGGGGATCCTTTATATAAACAGAAAAACACCTGCGTAGTGCCTCACAGTATCTGAAACTTACAGGCCAAAAGCTTTTGTTTCTTATATTTATTTTTTAATTTATTTCTCTTTTAGACATTCTGTTTGCATGTTTGGTGGGAAAACAAACTGGAGAAGCAAAAAAAAAAAAAAATGTGCAAAATGTACACTAGGCCATAATTGGAATACAGTATTTTGGAATTCTAAGGCAGCAGTGCTGATCAAGCGGGTAGTGTAATGTAGTAGCTCAAGCACTGAACGTTAAATCACAGGGTTGTCAGTGTTACCCCGTGCGAGTTATAAACCATCCTATTCTCCAATAAATACAGCGCCCTCCACAATTATTGGCACCCCTGGTTAAGATTTGTTCTTAGGCTTCTCATAAATTCTTTTTTTTCCCCAAAAAATATAGGCTCACAACACAAAAAAGAGAAAAATCCAACCTTTAATTGAAATAGTTTTTCAATGGGGAAAAAATTTCACATTGAGAAATACACTTTTTACATGAAATCATATGTGCCACAATTATTGGCACCCCTGCTGTTAATATTTCGTACAACCCCCTTTGCCAACAAGACGGCACTTAATCTTCTATAACATTTCACAAGGTTGGAGAATACAGAGACAGGGATTTTTGACCATTCCTCTTTGCACAATCTTTCTAGATCGTCCAGAATCCTGGGTCCTCTCTTCTGCACTCTCCTCTTCAGCTCACCCCACAGGTTTTCAATGGGGTTGAGGTCTGGGGACTGAGATGGCCATGGAAGCAGCTTGACTTTGTGTTTTCTGAGCCATTTTTGTGTAGATTTTGCAATATGTTTAGGGTCATTATCCTGCTGGAAGCCCCAATGACAACCCATCTTCAGCTTTCTGGCAGATGCTACCAGATTTTGATTTAAAATGTCCTGGTATTTCAAGGAGTTCATGATGCCTTGCACCCTAACAAGGTTCCCAGGTCGTTTGGAAAAGAAACAGCCCCACAAAATCACAGATCCTCCACCATCATTTACAGTGGGCATGAGGTGCTTTTCCGCATACTCATTCTTGGAATCACGCCAGACCCACTTAGAATGTTTCTTGCCAAAAAGATCGATTTTAGTCTCATCTGACCAAAGCACACTGTCCTAGTTGAAGCCCCAATACCGCTTAGCAAACTCTAGACGTTTACGTTTGTGATTGTAGGTGAGAAAAGGCTTTTCCTTGCATGTCTCCCAAACAGCTTGTTGGCAAGGAGATAGCGTCTTATGGTTGTCATGGAGACTTTGTGACTCCAAGATACCACTCTTTGGTGCAGTTCTGTAACAGTGAGCTTTGGAGATTTTTTTTTAACATTTCTCACCATCCTCCTCACTGTGCGTGGTGGCAAGATAAACTTGGGTCCTCATCCAGCCTTGTTTGTCACTGTTCCCGTTGTTTTACTCTTCTTTATTATTCCTCTGACTGTAGATACAGGCAGGTTTAGGCAAGTAGCTTTTTTCTTGTAGCCATTAGCTGACTTATGAAGGTTGATACACATCTGCCTTACTTGAACGGCATGTTCTCTTGTCTTTCCCATGTTGAAGAGTGGCTAAGAGCAATAAGACTCTGTGTCACTTCATATTTATACCCCAGGGACACAGAGAGTCATTAATTACTAATTAAAAGTTCTAATTTACTCTGTAAAAAATGTATTTCTTAATGTGGGGTTTTTTCCCAAATGAATAAATGCTCTTCAATTAAAGGTTGAAGTTTTCTTTTTTTTGTATTGTGAGCCTATATTTTTTTGGGGAAAAAAAAATTAATTAGAAGTTTAAGAACACATCTTAACCACAGGTGCCAATGTGGAGGGCGCTGTAAATAAATAATGCACATGTATATAGCAGGGCGACATGAGGATGTTACAATTTTCAGGGTGTTGTGGGCGGTGAGTAAATGGAGCAGATGTATATGTAATGCCATGGCAGTTTTGTATATTAAATAGCAGTTCCAGCGGCCAGTCTAACACTATTTTAAAGTGGTTTGGTAAATTACAGTCTGCTGATAGTTCATGAACATACGTTATTTGTTAGACCATTGAGAACTGCAAGAACGCTAGAAAATATTGTAAGGGAGAGATGTATTATAGAACAAAGTCCTCAGCATGACATTAGTTGATAGCATTAAGCATTTCAGTTAGTTGAAATAAACAAACTACATTAATTAATTTTCTGACTACTATTAATTCTTGTCTAACGCAAACCAACCATTCATACTATCCTTTACAAAATAGTCACATATTATAAACAATTTAATACATAATGGATTTTTTGAAGTTGCCTTCCATAAATGTGTCTGCCAGATATGCTGTAATAATAATAGTCATTCAACCACTGTGCTGCCACTTTGCCATGACTGCAAAATTTTAGAATCTAAATAGCTAACTGAAATTACCAGTATGTGTGAGTAGTATACACCGATACAAGACTGCATTCTTTTTCCCGTGTTTTTCTCAACACCCATTAAGAATAATAACCATAATTTGGTAGCACAATTTGCATTTTGCCAAATTCACATTTAGTGAAAAATGAAGGCACCTTGCTTTTCAATTAAATATTGTCCAGTATCACATCAGACGTGTACAATTTTTGCTAAAAGAAAGTTTTCCCATGTGGGGCTATAAATGATGCAAAACAATTATATTGCTGTCCAGAAGTCTAAATAATACCCTTCTGGGTTATTTTGTATGAAAATACGACAAAGTCTAAAAAATAAAGGGACTTAACCATCTCTAAGATATAATTAATGTTACCAATTTAGCAGTTTCATTAGACGAGATGCCTAGGCCATGTAAAACAGAATGTTGACTTGATATTTGTTGAACAATGAATGATGCTCACATTGCTCTTTACTAAAGTATGGAGAAAACTGAATCTTTCCTTTTTATGCAATAATTATAGAATTTAGTTTAGTATATGTTGGGGTATTAAATTTTGAATTTTTTCCATTCATTCACCCCTTGTGTTTGTAAAAATATCTTGAGTTTCTGTTCTGTCCTTTATATACTAATTGCTTTTAATGCTTTCCAGGCTCAGATGAAAAGAAATTTATCTAGTAAGTATAAGTGTTGTTTGTTGTTATATTTTCAAGTGTATATGAGTCTTGTACATTGCAAAACTGATAAGTGTCAATGAATACAAGTGTGACTATCAGCATTTTATTCACCTGATTTGGTAGATAAGTGTATGTAGTAAACTTAATGATTGTCTGAGATGAAAGACTGAAGTGTATACATGAAACAATGTAAAAAATAAGAAATACAGGGGATATTGGATTATCTAAAAGCGAAACAGACAAAGAGAGGCATTACAAAACAACTGTGCCACTGAGCTCTTCTGAAGTAATTCATTAAACTCACATCTATTGATTAATTTGAAAAATGAAAAATCATTTGATTTTTTTTTAATAATTATAACCCAAATTAAAAATACGGAAGTACAGTGTGAACACAGGCTTATTGCACAGCTTACAGTGCAATTCTACCCATACTTTCAAGCAACAGTAATATTCATCCATCTGTCTAATAATTTTCTGAACCTGCTTCAGTTCCCACCAGAGTATTTTATGGCTCTTGACATACATACTTTTTTTTTTTCTTATTTAGCTGAAGAATTGAAGTCTCGACTCACTGGATCATATAATGAGTAAGTTAAAGAATTTATACCTTCTTACCCAGTCTGTAAGAACTTATAGAAGGATTTGTACATGGCCAAATGTTGTATATGTTGCAGAATAATTTGAAGAGTCCTTTTTCACCTTCTTCTTTTCTGACTCATATGTAGAACCAAGCGAGTCAACAATGACCTCCTGTCTTTGGATCCGTTATTTGGTCCTCCACTTGAGTCTTCATCCTCGTCTGCTTCTGCATCATCAACAGGTTAATACATTTAATTATATGATTTTATTGAACTGTTCAATTTTAAGTTTTTATATACACAATTGTAATAATAATACTGTGAAAGTAGTTATTTGTTTCATGAAAGAGAAACCAAAGTTTAAAAAAATACTGTTCTTCACCATACATCAGATAGCTCAGTTCTTAAATGCTCTACTAGAAGTGGTGGGCAGTCTTCAGGTGAGGTATTCTTGTCATAGTGTTTTGTGCACATTAAGGGCAATATTATGTATATTTTACAATTTCCCCAGCTAATCGCTGTGAATATGTACAGTATACAAAAACAATACTTGGCAAACTGCGGATAGCTAAACACTGCAAAACATAAATGCTAAAGAAAAGTGAATGCTTTTTCAAAAAAGTTCCGTTTCATTAATTAAAGTATCCAGCTGATAAATAGTATAGCTATCCTCCTGTTTTCATTACCCAGTGTATTTAATTCACAGCAACAAATTATAATTATGAAGCTAAAATTACAAATATTGATATTGAATTCACTGTAATATAAATTTGTGCAGTTTTTAAGCATGTGACAGTAACCATTCATTATTTAACTGTACTGCGCTAGACTACTCTACTTGATAAGGATCTATAGGAAGCAAGCATATGATACTGTTTATTTGTAAACTCAGATTGAAAAAGATCACATAATGAATATGAGAAAACTTTTTAGACCAACAAATTGTAAATGAAAACAGTACCTTCATGCCATTTCTTAAAAATTCTGGCACAACCAGTGGCTATTTTTTTTTTTTTTTTTTCAACCTTATCTGTGTCTGCATGGGCTTTCTTTAGATACTGCAGTTTTTTCCCACATTCCAGTTTCATTTTTGTGGCTGTAGTTGTTATCTCTAAGATGATACGATATGAATCGGTGTGCCTTATGATAGTATTATGTTCCATCCAAGATGTACTCATGACCTGCATCCAGAGCTCCTGGGATAGCCCTTGCTACCTGGGATTCTGAATTGAACTGATTGGGGTAAAAAAATGGACAGTGGGAAGTGTTGTAATGCAACAAATTAGTAATGTCTATACAGTATATGTAATCTTAATATACCTTTTCTGTGTTGACTTTTCACATTCTCTTACTCTTTAGATTGTTTTTTTTTCTCTTGTGTTACAGTTTCCTTTCACGTCCTACATATCTGCATGTTAGATTAATATGTGATTTTTAGATTGGTTTGGTATAAGTGAGTGCTCTTGAAATCATGAACATGTGCTGAAATGCATTTGCTCATCAGCCAGGGTTACCTCCTACCTTTGTTGCATTCTGCAACAAACCTAAACTGAAATAACTAGGTTAAATAGTTGGGAAATGCAGAGATGCATATACAGTGCTTGTGAAAATAAATGTGGCCAGTGTTTTCAGGTCTTTAACTTAAATCAATTATTAGATAAAGGGCACCTGAATGGATAAATAACACGTTTTTAAACTTTAATTTATTTACTGTCACTCATATTTAGATTAGTCTTCTAAAAGGAGTATCTTAGACCCCTTGGGGTTGGGTAATGTACAACTTTTAAGTCCTTTTAATCATTTTTGCTGAAGACACCTATTGGTGTTACACAAAATGTAGTGTAAAATGGCCTAAAGGCCCAAAAAAATAAGGAATAACCACAAAAGGCTAGAAACCTTGCATAATTAGGCATTAAGACGAGTCAAACAGTATATCGTATGGGTGGGGTTTCTAATACCTATGAGTCAGGAAACACCAGACAAAAATAACAAGTAATTTCAAATCATTCTTAAATAATTCTTACGAACACAATATAATTAAGTAATAAACCAAAGCATTCTGTATAGCCATTATTATGATAGATAAGTATAAGATGTATTTCTATCTGCAATTCTGGATATCCTAATTTTGTGAATAAAATTGAGATGTAGTATGAAGGAACAGTTCTATGAATATTCTTACCAGCTGTATGTGTGTGTTTTTAATGGAAAGAAAATAATGTTTTAAGACAGTTTTCCAAAGGTATTGACTGTTTATCAAAATTGCAGAGGACATGTTTACTTATTTAATTTTGTTTTACAGTTGATTAGAGGGGTATAGCAAAATGATAGATTTCCACTTGCAAAGTGTGAACTCATGCCGCTTTACTTATGAGCAAATTGATTATTTTCATTGCTTTATATAGTAATGTTTTTATGTTGGAAACCATTTTAGTGTACTCATACTGTAAATGAAGTGGAAAAGGGGAAAAAAAATTTTTGGCTAGTTTTTTAGGGAAAGCGTAACTAAGGCAAACTCTGATTATCTCTTCATCCCTGAAAGAGCAACTGCCAACGCGAACACTGGTTCCAGCCTTTCAGTGGAGCCAGTTGATTGCAATTTATAATTTTTGGAAGAGCAGAGAATTTGCAAGGACCACCAGAAGTGATTTTATGGAAACTTGTCTTTGATGCACACTTAAAATTGGACCCAGTAATCAATAGCAAATGGTGTTGTATTCTGCCAAAGTAATTGAAATTAATTGCTGGATTGTTGCCATGTCCTATCTGTGACACTAACATTCTGACGGCCCGCATTATCCTGACATATTAATTGTGTTTCTTTGTTTGACTGATTGGTTTACATAGTTGTTTTTTTTTTTTTTTGGCTACAAACTGCTTTAAAGACCATATTTTTTCTTATTTATATTTTAATACAAAGTACAAAAGCAGTTTGCTTGGTATTACTTATACAAATTTTTTAATTTAAATATACTGATTTCTGTTTAATTGCCTGAATAATATACATGGTGTAATTTAAAACTAAATGTGCTGGAGTTTGCAAATGTTACATTCTTAATGCATTTTTTTCAACTGTTACATTGTACCTCTTTCCACTATTCCCTTTTCCTTCAGCTGACCTAGTGGTACCTAAGGAGAACTCTTCTCTCTCAAGTTCTCCCAATCCTTCACCTTGGGGTGCAGTTGATGAAGTATTCTCTGGATCTTGTCCAGGTGTAGGGCCTAGGAGCCCTTCCACAGAGCAACATGACTGCCCTGATCTCAACACTGTTAGTAAACCCCCTTCTGAAAGTGCGGATTTTCTGTCTTCAGTGTGTTGGTCTCAGAGCCAATGGATATCATTTAATGATGAAATGATCTCTTGTAAACACCTGAAAACTCTGAAAGAACGCCAAAGACTTCAGTCTAAACAAAACATAAATTTTCCATCTCCAACGGCCTTTTCTTCTACTAATTTTTTTTCTGATGACCCAAGTGACCTTAACAATCCCACATGCAATTCCAAGTTGTTTGTTGAAGAAAATGTCAGTCGTTCATCTCAAACTTCAACACCTGCTCTTAATCACATACATGATGGTAACAAAAAGCATGCAGTGTGCGATGCTGTTCATTTTAGTAGGATCTATAGCAAAAGCATGAGACGTGTGCATGTTAATAGTTAAAAAAATGCAATATATTTTTTTTTATGTCTTGTGTCTAGTGTTATTATACTTGGAATTTTTTTTTCTTTTTTTAAATATATTTTCTATAGGGCATGGGAATTATATATTACAAATTGTCTAATTTTTTTTCAAATTAAGTTTCCATTCCTGTATTTTGCACAGGTTTGTGTTTTTTGGGCATGATTTGCTTGTTGCCTTTTATGGTTTAGAATTTACACACATACATTTAAAAAAAAATAACTTAGAGGTTATGATTTTCTATTTTCTTGCTTTCTTTTAGTAACGCAGCCAGCAAGACCCACCACTCCACTTGCCTCCGGGGGAATTGTACCACCTCCACGACCATCTTCAAGACCAAAGCTCTCTGCAGGAAAACTTTGTGGCATTAATGAAATAGTAAGCACAAATACTCAATTAAAACCTATCATCAGAACTTAACATCTCCATGTTTATTTAACCTTATTTCCTTAAAAGAGTTCATAATAATAGTAATAATAATAATACTTTTTATTTATATATCAACTTTCCCATACTCAAGGCATTTAAAAAAAAAAAATACAAAATTTTTAAATCTCAAAATTATATTTATTATGTAACAACCCTCCACCCCACCCAGTGCTTTTCATCTCCATAAGTGATGGGCCACACACTCTTGAAGATTTCTTTGGAATCAGTTTTTTAAATCTTGGCTGCAGTTAATTTCCCTTTTCAATACATGTTTTTCACTTTTTACATTTTCTCTGTGAGATCAAATGTAACCAAAGCAGTTTATTATTCATGCCATACAATAGTCAACAAAAGTGCATTTACTCACTGTTCCCTGCCATTCTTTCCAAATCAGTGTTTAATAAAAGGAACATTTTATTAGTGAAATAGCTTGGGTTTGGTTTGATCTAACATTTTTAACTCCCTGATTTTACTTTGTACAGTTGTATTTCCATTTCAGTATGATTTCTCCAATTTCCCAATATGGACTGAGCTTTTACTGGCTGATAGAACATGTCAGTGGTATTCACACTATCCTACTATTGACAGTGATCTGGAAGGACTATGCAAAAGGGAAATTGTGTTCCTCATAAAACACATCAATGAACTAAGGCATATGAACTTAATGTTAAAGTAATATTGAAGGATCTTTGACTCTTGTATACATACCTTGGGTTGCTAGCAACCTGTGATATCATGTTTGCAGCTCTCATGGGATCATATGATACAGTGTAAACACATTTCCCCAGATATGCCTCTATAATTTAACTGTAAATTGTAAACTGGAAATTGTAAAAGGAAAGACAAGGTGGAAAGGGGCAGCTGCTACCTGCAAAAAGTGAAACATCAAAAGTCACATCACCTGGAACAGCTTCTTGAAGAAGCAAAAGCGGACATAAAACGCAGAAGGTGTCAAATAAGTTCAGTATCACTGGACTGCAGGAGCCACATTGCAGTGATCACTACAATGTAACTGTGGTCTGGGATTATTGTGCTGAGTAGCAGTTTGATTATGTAATATATTTATATATTAAAAATTAGAAGTGATTAAGTATTAAACATTAGTTTAAAAGGAAGTGAAGTGTTAGGCAAAGAAGTTTCAATAAATGCCTTGAAAGTTATGGTTATTTGTGGTTTGATTTAAATATAAATATATGCAAGTCCTCCAAAGACCCTAGGTATGTAATATTGTTTGTTGAAAGTCTATACAAGGGTTAAAGATGATTTATCTTAAAACAGTGAGTTTAAACACAGTAGAGAGATTTCAGGGATTGCTGCTTTTGTTATGTTACAGTATTCTTATAGTTAAATGTTCAGCAGCCTTACAACTTGTGGGTAGAAACCATCCCAGAATCTACTGGTGCAAATGGTCCTGTACCAGTTGCCAAAAGGTAGATGTGGGGAAAAAAAAGCTATGCAAGATGGTGTAGGTCTTTAATTAAAATGTTATACAACACTTGCTGCCTTAGAAAGGCTATGTCATGAATATGAGGCAACTGGGCACCAGTTATATTCTGTCTGCCTCCACTACCCTCTATAGTGCATTACAATCTTAAGCAGAGCCTTTGCCATACTGAAATATGATGTAGCCAGTGAGGAAGGATCCCACTGGGCACCTGTAGAAGTGTGTGGGAATAGATGAGAGAAATACCAGCTGTCCTTGGATGTTTGAGGAAGTAGTGGAACTTTACATGCTGAGGTCTATTGATTAAGGACTACAAAAAAAATTAAAAATACCATCTTTTAAGTCCTGCGTTCATTTAGGTTTCTTGAATTGTTTAATTTGCATTTACATTTTTAAGAAGGTGGATGCTTGTTTAACAAGTAGTTTTTGATGGTATGATAATGGTTTATTGGTACTACAATATTTTCCTTTTGCCCAAAAAACTTGTATTTTGTCAGTATTTTGTATTCATGTTAGTTTTGTGAAATTATTAATGTACTTTCTGGATGAATTAAATACTGTTACATTTCTTTTTAGGCCAGACCATTCAGTCCACCAAAAATTTCAAATTCGAGTCCACCCCCATCTGCACCTTTGGCTCGTGCAGAAAGCACATCTTCAATATCTTCAGCTGCGTCTCTCAGTGCTGCAAATACACCTACAATTGGTGAGTCTGTTCTTCAATTTTCTATGATGCATGAGGAAGTATCTAAATGTTATTATTTCCTTTAAGGTTTGTAGTAATATTTAGTGATATCCTACTGTTATAATGTAAAACATTTGTGACCCAACTTTCAGACTATGATTAAATATCTGTAATATGTCCATTGGGCCTGTATAAACAGGGGAACACTGTCTAGCTGCCTATTATTCATAACACAAAGCTAAGTCCAGATATGGCATTCATCTCTACTTTTATTCGTTTTCTCACCTGATTAATCCATTTTATGGAAGATGATGCCAAGACAAACAGAGGAAGGCAGGTAAAACCTCTGTGTTAGATACCAATCCATCAGCTTGCACACTCTTACTCATAAAGGGCCAAACTAGAGTTGCCAATTAGGCTTTTAATTGTCGTTGGAATTTGAGAGTGAAACCAGTGTATCTGGAGGAAAAAATCCATACAGACAGTGGTTGGGATGGCATTTGAACCTTGCATTCGGGATTTATGACTCAGCAGCCCCATCAACTGAGCCTTTTTGTTGCACCTGGTAAAACAGCATTTATTTGTTTTGAATTTACCTGCATGTTTCATATTGCACAAATGAGTGTGTGACCACAATCTGACAATCTGTTTATTCTGGTATTGCAAACTTTTTTGAATTGTTAAGATTACATATATGACAAGCGACACATAAACAATTGAGTAGCATTTTAGCATTTCTTGATTTTTATATACGAGGGGGTTTCAAATAATTCCCATAATTGTAAAAAAAAAAAAAAAACTTTATTATACAACATACAGCAATTCACTTTTCAATACTATCAATATAAACCCCTTGAGATATAATAGACTTGTCCTACCTAGTGCTTCTTCCATTTCGGAACTCCTGTTTTGTTAAAGTGTCTAGAGCCTCCTGCAGTTTATTTTCCTGCATATACAAAACGCAGGGCCAAATTAATTAATAGGCTACTCCAGCCTGCAGTCTAGGTACCCTGACTGACTGTAGGACCCTGCCATGTGGGTGGCATTCATTTATTTAGTGGCATTTCTATGACTTCTTAGGAATTTTAAAATATTGTTTAATTTACAGATGTACTTTACATTGCGTAACAGGAAAACTCATCAAATGCCACTAAGTGCTTTCCATTTTATTCTTTTAATGGGTCACTGCCTGAAGGTAAAGTACAGAAAGGTGGGACGTTTATATTAACAGGAAGGTCTAAAGGGGGGAAGATGCTGGACCCAAGTTAGTTAATTTGCCCCTGCCAAAATGGTAGCAAATCATTTTCAGTCTCAGTTTTAATTTAGGCATAAGATAACGTCACAGGGAGTGAGATTTAGCTGATACGGGAGGTGTGAAGCAACAACATTGTTTTTGGCCAAAATCTGTTTAAAAATGCAGATTCACTTGTGCCGCTGCTCCGGACATTTTTTCCTGATGCTTTCTTGCTGATGCCTATGGTATAACAGGTCTGTGTTTAACATTTTAGTGGCCTGTTTGTAAATAAATAAATTATTGAATGGTCCGGCTCAATCTCTGTGGATTTGCATGCATGTGCAGCTGTGGGAGATTGGTGAGGTAATTGAGGCGAGATGTACCTGTAGGTGAGGCTGCAGTTCATCTCGGTTGCTTCATCTGCCTTCTGTAATGTGCGATTGAGGTGCTGCACCCACAGAGGTATATAAGGGGGAGACAGCACATGAAAAAGGGAAGGAAGAAAAAAAGAACTAAGAGAACAGTGCAGAGAACAATGAGAACAGCATCTTGGGGTAGAGGCAGGACCAGCCAGCCAGCTAGTGTAGTGAAGGATCAGCACTCTAGAGGTGGATCTATCCCACTGAGTATTGGTGAGGAGTGGGTGTGATCTAGTGGGAGTCCTACCCCAGGGCTCCAAGGTACACGAGGGGTGCAAGAAGGAAGATGGGAGGGCAAACGACCTCAAGCGGTCTGGCTGACGCCACTCTAGGCAGCTGAGGCGGGGTTGAAAGGTGCAGACTGTGGCTGCTTGTGTCTCTGTCGGCTGAACGAGCAATGGGTGAGCCAAGGAAACAGAATTAGAGAGGTGCTGTGCTTGTCCGACAAAATATTAAGAACACGATGGCTGATCATTTTAATCTTGCTTTACTCTGGATTTTTAATCTCACAGATTTTCACTTGTTTTATTAGATTATTTATTTATTTAATTTATTGGAGTTTTTGAGCATTGCATTTTGTTTTTAATATTGTTTTTTTTTTTTTTTGACGGTTTTTAATAAAACTATTTTGGCAGCTTTATGCACCTCCCTGTTGTCTGACTGTATGCATCCTCATTGGCTAGGCTCATCCTTTGGTTACGTTACTGACAGTGTTGGGTTCAAGAGGCTCCTTAGAGCAACTGGGAGTGTGGAGCTGACCCACACTGTCACAATACCTCTGCAGTTTAGTGTAATGTTGCTGTTTAACATTCTGTTTCAAGGGGAAGCTCTTCATTAACAAGTACTTTAATGTTGAAAAATGCAATTATCATTGTTTTGATATCTGAAATGGCCTGACAAATCTATCCATCCATTCATCTATCCATTATCCAACCCGCTATATCCTAACTACAGAGTCACGGGGGTCTGATGAAGCCAATCCCAGCCAACACAGGGCGCAAGGCAGGAAACAAACCCCGGGCAGGGCGCGTGCACACACACACCCACACACCAAGCACACACTAGGGACAATTTAGAATCGCCAATGCACCTAACATGCATGTATTTGGATTGTAGGAGGAAACCCAAGCAGACACGGGGAGAACATGCAAACTCGACTCAGGGAGGACTCGGGAAGCGAACCTGGGTCTCCTAACTGCGAGGCAGCAGCGCTACCCACCACGCCACCCTGTCATTCAACTTGCTTCTTTAAATTTTTTTCTATTGCTTTCAATAAATAAATTACATTGTAATTATGGAAACTCACTATTTATAATGATTTTTGTACATGCTGCCTGTCTTTTGATTAGTTACATTAATGTTTCTCACTTATTTAATTGATGTTTGACCCACTTTTTCATATTTAAGTGTCTTTGTGACCCATTTTATCCACCCTGGTGAAGCTAAGATAATCCTCAGAGTCCCCCTGTTAGTGAATGAAAGAGTGAGGTGGGGGGATGTTTGGAATTTGCCTGCTGATGAATCTAATCGTCAAAGTGGAGAGTGGAAATATATTGCGTGGTCATGCCAATCGCTTAGACAACCCTACATAACCAATGTCAATACACTACCATTAAAAACAGAAATAGAAAAATGACATACTGAGTTAGATAGTTTCTTACTCCCTTAAACCTCTTCAATAGCCAGGTTTTCATCCAAAAGATTTTATGTAAAAAAATGATAAAAATTCTTTAAAAAAGGCTTATTGACGTAGGCAACTGAAATGGTAATTGTTGGTAATATTTAACAAGTATTTTTCTTGTTCTATTCTAGCAGACACTTGAAATGTTGCGAGAAACTGTACTGAAAATGTTTTTAATGTTAAAAATAGAGCATTTACACACAAATTTTCTGTTACGGCAGAATATTCATTACGTTCCTCTCGAATAATGATCAAAATAGTATTTCCAGCAGCTTTCCATAATGTACAATGTTAATAAAATAACCAAATTTTCTCTTGCGTTTTATATTACATTTTATATTTACATTACAGTATTTGGTCAACAAGCTTGGTAGTATACAGTATAGTATATAGTATGTTCAATTAACATGGATTATGTGTATCCATAAACAGCTAGAATGTAATACTTTTTTTTTGTTTTAATAAAGTTTTCCATTTGTCTCTCATTCCTGTACTGTATTTCATTTTTTATTACATTAATATGACTTTAGCCTTTTTGTACTTTTTGATAACTTACTTAGATTATTTTCCATATTTTACTAATATTTATTTTACAGGAATATCTCGTGGCCCCAGTCCTGTCAGTCTGGGTTCTCAGGACTCTCTACCAGTTGCTGCTGCCTTTACAGAATCTGTTAATGCCTATTTCAAAGGAGCCGATCCCACTAAGTTAGTTTCATTAAACTATTCATTTACTATTATTTATTTTTAAGAAAAACTGCATTACTGCATCTAATTAAGCCATTTAATTCTAGTCCTTTTTGTCATCATAACTGTCCTTAAAATTATATGTGTGTAATGGTGAACCCAGAATATATAGTGTACCTATATATTATAAGTGTTGTACATCTTTGACACAAATGATGCTCTAAATGCTAATAATTGCTAGCGCTTAATGCAGCAATGAAACCAAATGTTTTTTTTTGTTTTTAGATGCATTGTAAAGATAACTGGAGACATGACTCTATCCTTCCCAAGTGGAGTTATAAAAATATTTACAAACAATCCATCACCTGCAGTACTAGGTTTTAGATTAAAAAACACCAGCAAGATTGAGCAGATTCTTCCAAATCCTCAGCTTCTTTCCAGGTAGATTATTTAAATTAATCAATATGTAAACTGTTTTATTCATTTAATCCCTTTAGATTAAGTAAATAAATGATAATGTATTGAAAGAGAATCTGAAATTGTATTTCTATTGGTGCTTGTATATGTATAGTACAGTGTGGCATCATTTAGCCAAGGCATGAGTTGCATATACTTTTGAGTGCATGATAAAGAAATAAATAATGTTGAGGTGTTCATTTTCAAATTTGTTTTTTTTTATTTCTTTTGTAACCATATTTTTCATATTGACAGGAAGTATTTTGAAAACAGAATATGTCAATAACCACTTGTGTTGTTTCTGGAAAATAAAACCACTTGGTCATACATTTGTTTTTTCTGTAATTAGTGATCTGTCACAAAGTGACTCAAACACCAAGGATTTCTGGATGAACATGCAAGCCCTTACTGCCTACCTCAGAAAAATGTCAGAACAAAATCCCACTGCATCCTACTATAACGTCGACATCCTAAAATATCAGGTAATATACTGCATAGTTATTAACTTTAATGCAAGATTAAAACAATTCATTAATAGCAAAAATTGTCATTTTTAACTAATTATATTTTTTATAAATATATACAGTATAAGCATGTTTAAAATCTTACACAGTAACTGTAATTAATTACTTTATTGGGAAAAAAATTGCCTAATATTTGCTCCATTTAATTAATGCATGCAGTAACAGGCTCAAGAGCAAGTTTTTTGGCTCTTTTATTATTATTTTTTTATTTAAACCTTTGAGTCTTTTTATTTGAATAGTTCCATTTCACTATATCTCACTGCTTTCCATAATTGTGCAATATACAGTTGACTGTTTAGATAAAAAGTAAGTATAGTAAAGTCACATTTGTATTGTTTACTTGTGTGTTTGTGATTTTAAATCAAAGTTTCATATGTCAGAATAGTACAGAAAATTGTCTTCCATTTTTTAATATTTATTTAGAATATATGATAAATTATTGCAAAATGATTTTTTATTATCACACAAACATAACTAGAGGGTCAAAAAGGCATTTGTAATAGCTGAAATGATGCTGTTGCATTCTTTTTACAAATTTACAGTGTCTTGAAGAAGCATTCAGCTCTTAGCACTTTATTTCACTGTCTGACAGCCTGAGGTTTTGATGCATTTGATTTAGAATGTATATTTGTAAATTACACATTCTTCTTTACAGAACCTTTCCAAAAATGAAAATAGTAATCAATATAATCCTGTAAACAGTGCTGGTGCTAGGTTATTTTGTGCCCTTGGCCAAGCTTATTACTGCACCAACCGACTGTTCAGTAGCTAATACGTGCGGCTGGGTTCTACCCAACCCACCCCTTAAGATATGCGCCCTAGGCGGATGCCTACTTCGCCTTAATGGTGGCACCAGCCCTCCCTTTAAATACAAAAATGTGTAACATCATAGCCTTTATGTTCTGGACCATTGCTAACAGTTTTAACAGTAAATGTTTGGATAAAACTCTTAGTAATTGCATGCATTGTTATAAATTAATACTAGCCCATTCCCCACTTTTAAAATTGTTACACTATGTCAAGTTGATTGGGAATGAGTGGTGGACAATGATTGGTTTTTGGTTAGCATTAAGGTAAGAACACTGACTTTGCCATTGAAATGAATCTGTTTTATTCATTTTAGTTCTGCTCCTTTCTCATAAGTGCCTTTTGTGTGGTATTCTTATAATCAGTACTTAAAGACATTAATTTCTATATATCCTTCAGAGTCACTACTCATCTTGCAATTCTGACCAACAGTAGTGTCCTTGTTTTTCCAGGAACTGAGGCAGTAGTTGTGTATATTGTCAACTTTACGCAATGAATTTCGCATTTGACTTCAAAGGATGTTGAATGCCTTAAAAATATTTTTATACTGTTTTCTAGATGTGTGCTTTATTTTCAACATATTTAACTCCTTTAAACATCTCTGCTGTATTGTCTGACCATATACTGGGAGGATGCAGCTTTATCTTTAAAGGGTAAATGTAAGAGAGATGTTTCATTAATTTCTCACATAGGTAGATTCTGTCAGCAAGTAGTGCTGCTTGCTTAAATAATACATTGTGTCTGAACAAGTTTAATGGTACAGCAATAATACAAGAGGAAAAATACTCTTAATGTGACGATTTCCACTTTTTCATTTTCAATTTCATTTTCAAATTATTCCAAGTTTTTGACATGTTTGTTTTGAAATCAGTATTTTTTTTAGATTACTGTTTAAAATCATAAATTAATTCATATTTAAAATTTGGAGAACAAATTGGAAGGTAAATACTTTTTCAAGGAATTGCAAAACGAAGAATAATGTTTAGTGTAGGCTGATGGTTTGTCTTTTGACTCTGCTTCTGCAGTTAATGAAATAAATTATAAAAAGGTGAGTCATTGAGTATATGTACAGAAATACACAGAGATAAAGCATTATCTGAAATCCAAATTAATTGTGTAAAAAATAAATAGAAAATTTGACCTTACAGTAAGGCACTGTAGATGACTATACAACTATAAACAATACAGAGTATTAGTCTCTGTCATTCTTTTACCGTGAAAAATATTTGCTGCAAATGAAAATTTGTACAGAGTTGGAAGAATCTTAATATTCTGTATTCTACATTTTTTCATAGTCTAAAACTTTAAAAAAATGTTAATATTAAAACACTGTTTTCTATCTCCCTTCTTTCAGTGCTGCTTCTTTATTGTATTGGGTATGGGTTACCCTGGGAAGAAGCATACTTGGATCTTTAGTGCTCAAAAATCACTTCAGTCAGCTTTATGTTCTCATGTTAAATCTACATAGGGAGTATACTAAAAACATCTAATACAAATGTTGCTTCCTTACAAAGACTGGATTAATGTATGTTGTTTTTCAGTTTACTTTCAAAAATTACATTTTTAAAATCTGTGAGATCCACCATGTTCTTTGAACCTTTGCCTTATAGGTTTCTTCCAATGGTATCCAGTCCACTCCTCTCAATCTGGCAACATACTGGAAGTGTTCTCAAAGTTCTACTGATGTAAGAGTTGATTACAAATACAATCCAGAGTCAATGGTGACTCCTGCAGTCCTAAACAATGTCCAAGTGCTGGTACCAGTTGATGGTGGAGTAACGAATATGCAATCTCTTCCAGCAGCAATTTGGTAAGTCCTTTTCTTAAAAACTAATGATTATTTTTGATTACAATTACATGCCAATTTGATGATATAATAAACATGTACAACTTTGATTTTATTCAGAAGTGGCCTATTGTTGCAGATTTTCTTTGTGCCAACCTCACATTTTAATTGGACTACAACCTTAATTAAGCATCTATTATTTCCCAGTCCAAGACTATAAACTGTTATATTTGTGTAGAAATCTTGCAAGCAAGTGCATTTTGCATGGGGATCATTTTGACTTCCTTATTTTCCTTTTTAAAATATCTTTCATGTTCTTAATATTTTAAGCATTTATTTCATAACGAGTACACAAGTGCAAATGGCATTGATGCAGCTTCTGCCTTTTAGCGTGTAGTGTTTTTGGACCTATTTCTTCTCTATTCTTTTTGTTATCTGTCACAATATGGAGGCAATTAAAAGAGCATATCCGAGAAGAAGAAAAGTAAAAAAAAAAAAAAAAAAGAGAAAGAATAATATAAAGTTTTTAAAAGTATTGCATAAACTACAAATCATTCCAAAATCTTACAGATATGATACACTTTCACACCTTTCTTAATATAGAATATAAAAGTAGACAAAATGTGTACTGATTAAAAAAAAAGATACTTTAAAAAAAAAAAAAAAAAAAAAACAATGATGCACTAGTCCTGAAACTATTAAGAACAAAAACCTTTCACTACAGGGACTACCCAGGACTGAAGTTGAGAAACACTGATAGAGAATATATTATGTGCCCAGGTTCATTAGGTCTTTTGATACTTAACTTTAAAGCATCTAGTTGTAATTATTGACATCATTTGTATAGCCTGTTCACAGTTATTCTTGAAAAGTAAAATAAATGATTTCTTTTGTGTTAAAAATGTTTATTCTTAATACACATATACATTTATTATCAGTTACAATGACAGCAAATAAACTATATCCTTTAACTGCTGAATTAGCTTGCTTATTACAAGAGAAGGCATTTCTGTTATACCCTATGTCATACGAGCTTCAGTTTACTTTTAGGAATTTTAAATACATTTGTGTTGTTTATAATTTATTGTAGGAACGCAGACCAGAAGAAAGCTTTATGGAAGTTATCAGATATCTCAGAGAAATCCGATAATGGAGGTATGCTAGACATCTAGAAGTAAATGGTGTAACTAATTTAGGTAAAATTGAATTACTGTAACCATAGATTTCAGGTAACAGATTAATAATGTTTAAATTAATATTGTACAAAAGAAAAAGTTATGTTCATTGTGATAATTACATGTCTTGCTGTAAAGAGTAAGAATTTACCTGTAGCTTATTTGGTCATGAAATATGAGTCATAAAAATGCCTGTTTTGTATAAAAGTATTTTAAATACATCAACTTTACACTACACATTCATATACCAAATGCCTTGTAGACACTTAACATCTACCTTCCTTATGTCTATTAATGCTTACATTTATGGTCTCTAACAATCAGTTCCATAATACATTCATTACCTTCCAAGGGAGGTATTTTGCATGTTCACTTAATTTCACCTCCAAATTTTTATTAAGTCTTATATATTGTACCTGTATTTTGTTTTGATGATCCTAAGATTTTAATGCATATAACACTATCAGTCTTACAATAGCCCACCGAATGGGATTTTCTCTCATAATTTGGTTTCCCAAACTTTGGTCAGATATCTCTTGACCAGTACTACTGTGTCTCTGTCACATCCAGTACTATGCACTTGGGTAACATAATTGTAATTTTATTAATTTTTATTAATTATAATTCCCATGACAACTACATCTACAGTATTTTATTATTTTCACAAGTACTATACTACTAAATATACATAAAACATACAAATAAATTAGTAACTTTTACTCACCTGGACCACAGTTTCAGCTCGTTGCTTCAGTTATACTGTACAGTGCACAGTGCAGAGGTCAAGCGAGTGCTTCCTTACTTATAGCTATCTTAATCCCATTACTATACATACATTTTTTACTTAAATAAAAGAGCATTTACCAAAAGAAAAGTAGGCGGTATTAATCAGCCTTTTGATTTATTTTAATACAATGCATATCATTTAAAAAAAATAGTTTTTGTTTCGAAATTTCTTTTTTTTTTTTTTTGGTTTTGACTACAGTTTTGGAAGACCTTTGCAATGACTTACCTAGCCCTTAAAAGAAATGTGTATATCTTTGCACTTTAATTATTAAAACTGTCTAAAAGGATACATATCCCTGCCCTACTCAAGCGCAAAAAAGTTTGTATCATTAAAAATAAGCAACTCGGGAGTATGTATGCTTTCTCAAAAATTGTGACTTTAAATCCCCACAAGATCAGGTTTCTGAGTTATGCACTACCATGCAGAAATTGATTGAGGAACTTGGAACTTGCAGCAATATTTAGTGGAAAAAGCTATACATATGCCAGTAACTATGCTTGCGTGAATTATAGATTGACCACCCAAAATGTTAGTAAGAGGATTCCAATGGCAGATGAGGATTTTTAAATCCATGCAGACTAATATTTGATCTCCAACCCAGTAGTCCTGATAGGGAAAAATACAATATCACTTTTACTATTTGCATCCTTATTGGTAAATATTGTAGCAACAAGGAATACTTCTTATGGGAGTTTCCTTTAGTATTCAAAGATCTTGAAAGAAAACTGTTACCCACCATGGCATTATTATACATACAACAGGGTATCAGTGAAGGATGACACAGTAACTTTTAAGACTCTAATAGCAGACTTACAGTGCATCCGGAAAGTATTCACAGCGCATCACTTTTTCCACATTTTGTTATGTTATAGCCTTATTCCAAAATGGATTAAATTAATTTTTTCCTCAGAATTCTACACACAACACCCCATAATGACAACGTGAAAAAAAGTTTACTTGAGATTTTTGCAAATTTATTAAAAATAAAAAAATTGAGAAAGCACGTGTACATAAGTATTCACAGCCTTTGCCATGAAGCTCAAAATTGAGCTCAGGTGCATCCTGTTTCCCCTGATCATCCTTGAGATGTTTCTGCAGCTTAATTGGAGTCCACCTGTGGTAAATTCAATTGATTGGACATGATTTGGAAAGGCACACACCTGTCTATATAAGGTCCCACAGTTGACAGTTCATGTCAGAGCACAAAACAAGCATGAAGTCGAAGGAATTGTCTGTAGACCTCTGAGACGGGATTGTCTCGAGGCACAAATCTGGGGAAGGTTACAGAAAAATTTCTGCTGCTTTAAAGGTCCCAATGAGCACAGTGGCCTCCATCATCCGTAAGTGGAAGAAGTTCGAAACCACCAGGACTCTTCCTAGAGCTGGCCGGCCGTCTAAACTGAGCGATCGGGGGAGTAGGGCCTTAGTCAGGGAGGTGACCAAGAACCCGATGGTCCCTCTGTCAGAGCTCAAGAGGTCCTCTGTGGAAAGAGGAGAACCTTCCAGAAGGACAAACATCTCTGCAGCAATCCACCAATCAGGCCTGTATAGTAGAGTGACCAGACGGAAGTCACACCTTAGTAAAAGGCACATGGCAGCCCGCCTGGAGTTTGCCAAAAGGCACCTGAAGGACTCTCAGACCATGAGAAACAAAATTCTCTGGTCTGATGAGACAAATATTGAACTCTTTGGTGTGAATGCCAGGCATCACGTTTGGAGGAAACCAGGCACCGCTCATCACCAGGCCAATACCATCCCTACAGTGAAGCATGGTGGTGGCGGCATCATGCTGTGGGGATGTTTTTCAGCGGCAGGAACTGGGAGACTAGTCGGGATAAAGGGAAAGATGACTGCAGCAATGTACAGAGACATCCTGGATGAAAACCTACTCCAGAGCGCTCTTGACCTCAGACTGGGGCGACGGTTCATCTTTCAGCAGGACAACAACCCTAAGCACACAGCCAAGATATCAAAGGAGTGGCTTCAGGACAACTCTGTGAATGTCCTTGAGTGGCCCATCCAGAGCCCAGACTTGAACTTGATTGAACATCTCTAGAGAGATCTTAAAATGTCTGTGCACCGACTCTTCCCATCCAACCTGATGGAGCTTGAGAGGTGCTGCAAAGAGGAATGGGCGAAACTGGCCAAGGATAGGTGTGCCAAGCTTGTGGCATCATATTCAAAAAGACTTGAAACTGTAATTGCTGCCAAAGCTGCATCGACAGCTCACTGGGACCTTCAAAGCAGCAGAAATTTTTCTGTAACCTCACCCAGATTTGTACCTCAAGACAATCCTGTCTCTGAGGTCTACAGGCAATTCCTTTGACTTCATGCTTGGTTTGTGCTCTGACATGAACTGTCAACTGTGGGACCTTATATAGACAGGTGTGTGCCTTTCCAAATCATGTCCAATAAACTGAATTTACCACAGATGGACTCCAATTATGCTGCAGAAACATCTCAAGGATGATCAGGGGAAACAGGATGCACCTGAGCTCAATTTTGAGCTTCATGGCAAAGGCTGTGAATACTTATGTACATGTGATTTCTCAGTTTTTTTTATTTTTAATAAATTTGCAAAAACCTCAAGTAAACTTTTTTCATGTTGTCATTATGGGGTGTTTTGTGTGGAATTCTGAGGAAAAAAATGAATTAAATCCATTTTGGAATAAGGCTGTAGCATAACAAAATGTGGAAAAAGTGATGCGATGTGATGAGACAGTACCATTTAGAAAAACAGAATATGGAAAGTTAAAATAGGATAATGGGGAACAGTCAAAATGACATAATCAGGAAGTTTTTTTTGTTTTTTTTTTGCTTTGAACCCTAATAACAGAAAAAAGTGTAAAGAGCTAATAGGCTTGTCCAGTAAAAATTGCTTCCTGAAAATAAACACACTGAAGCTCCTATGGAGTTAGGAAGGTAATTGTAAAGTGGTGTAGAATACAGGAGGGTTTGTGTTTTTATTCTGATGATTCAAGTCATTTAGTCAGAAAAAGTCCCAAGCTCCAGGGAATCTATTCAACTCATACTAATACAAACTTTCTTAAAATGTACTGGCTGTTTTCAACACCAAGGTTCCATCCATCCAGATTTTAAGTTTTACTCACAATTGTCAGTCTCATTCATACCTAGGCAGTTGTTGATTTTGGTAGTGCATCCACATTTAAGTATTTTCTTTTTCATCTACTATGCTTGTATAAAATATTGCCCAAATACAAAATCAAAACCTGAATGGGAGTAATGGTTGTCCTGTTGGTTGTGGGCTCATTGAGCACATTGTGACCCCGCTCCTTTACTAGTAATTCCATGTATTTCTCATAAAGAAGAAATTTCTTTCCTTATAATCATTTCATCAACCACCAAAACAAACTAAGAACAGAAAGAAATCTGGCCACAGAGTGAAAATTTAATTTGGTATTGCCTTTAAAGTATTAAAAAGGCATTCCTCACGTTATTCAGTACTGAATACACCAATGTGGTATTCAGAATTGGTTGATGTTTTTAGTAAAACAAAGTTTCTGGAGTTACCGCTGCAAAGGCACTGTAAGCATACCATCAATATATTATTCTGCATTCCTTTGCCTAAAGAAAGGGTCTATGTATTGTTTGACCCCCAAACCAAGGCAGTCAATATATGCATAAAAGAAAAAATGTAAAATGGTTTCATTCAGCAAGTTACCTTTTCTATAGGGGCACTTTCCTTTGGGACTATATACTTTAGCAATCCCCAAGGAAATGGCAGGGTTACAGCAACAGACAGAAAAAGGTGCAAATATACACTAGGTTATGACAATATTGTTATATGTATGTTAACAAGAGCTAAATACACATGTAACAAGAATTATCTGTATATATGTTGTCAAAGTGTTTATAAAGTACCATTTAGGATACAGGAAACAATACTACCTTGGTAATGGGGTGACTCATTATAGAGCCTGATGGCTGAGGGTACAGACTGCCTCACATAGTGCTCTTTTGAGCAATGTAGTTGTCAAAATTTATTACTGAATGTGCTCCTCTTTTTGGCCCAGACCTCTTTCAGGGGGTGAGAGTTATTGCCCAGGATAGTAAGCAGCTTCCTGAGAGACCTCTGTTACCCCGCTTCTCCAGTGAGTCCAGCCTGACTCACAAGACTGAATATGTATGTATATGTGTATGTTTTACACACACACACACACACACACACACACACACAATGTGTGGCAGGAATGCTTGACTATAGCCTTTAGTGTATGTACATGGTTTTGATACGATATATTTCAATTATGTTTTCTTTTTTCTGAAGTTTTTAAAGTTTCAGTTGTCAGTAGTAGGAATCTCAGTATTTCTAGACTGGCTGTCAATAAAATAACTCTTGCATTAACCTGAAATGAATTTTCCTTGTCTTACACTTTTTAGCTTGCTTGTTTGTGTTTATTTGAGTTAAATGTGCTCTCTCACCATTGCAGATGAACTTTACCTATAATCAACAATGTCAATTGGTGATGACTGTGACATTAGTTACTACCATCTTTTAATATTTATAGTGCCAAACAAGTGTTCGGTGCACCTTATGTTTTTAGGGAACACACATTAGGATGAGTTAGGTTATCAGCATTTGTGATATATGTCTATATTTGTTGTAATTATTCATGTTATGTTAATTTTTTACCCTCTGTTTCTTTTAGGTTCAGGAAGCCTCAGGGCAAAATTTGACATTACTGAGGGACCTTCTAACCCATCAACTCTTGCAGTGCAATTTTTAAGTGAAGGGAGTACACTGTCTGGGCTGGATATAGAACTTGTAGGTACTGGCTACAGACTTTCCTTAACTAAGAAACGATTTGCAACAGGTAAGAATAATTGTATAAATTTATACTGATCTTTGCAAAAAAATCATGAAATCTATATATTTGATGCATGATTTCATTTAACATACATGTGTAGTTTTTAATATTATACTGAAAACAGATGTGCATTCTGAAAATCAACAAGTTTGTTTTATCAATCAATCAAAATCTTTATTGTCATTGTAGCAATGAGACATTGTACAACAAAATTTTTAGGTGCAATTTTCCAGTGCAGAAAAAATAAAATAAAAACAAACACAATTACTCAAGTTACAACTAAAATAAGGGAATAAAATAAGTATCTAAAGTTTTTTACATTGGTGCTTAGCATACATATACATTTATTTCATGAAATGAACCTACTAAATGGATGTTGGTAGTTGTGGTGCATTAGATTACAAGCAAATAAGTTTCTTGCATGAAAGGAATCCATATATATTGCTGCAGAGATGGTCCAAAGTCTGAGTGGGAGTATCATACTATGCTATGTATCAGTAAGGTTGTGCCATATATGAAACAAATGTACTGTTTGAGGCAGAACATCAAAAGCACCATCCTACATTTCTGTTCTGTTCTGTTGCACAAATTAACCAAGTATGCAGTGTTGTTTGTCAATACCATTTCTAAGCTTCCCCACTGCTCTGTGGCAACAAAGAAAAATAAAGATCCAGTGCAGAACACATTCAAACTGACTCACTGTTACTAAAGAAACTCTGGGAATATTGGCAGATATCACTTGTTATGAATCATTAGCCACAGGGAAGAGAGCTGTAGAAAAGTCAGTCCAGACTTTGTCAAGTTTACCCTACATGTTGGACACTTGCAAAAAGTTACAGAAAACATTATGATAAGCCATTGTTATTCAACTACCAATAACAGGTTATTATAAACTGTCATAAGTAACTTCATAATTTTAAAACATACATTTCAAAATTGTTTACATATAAAAACTAATGTCCTTTAGATTAGGATGTGAAAATCAATTGCATCAAATGTTTAATAAATGAAACAAGATGCGGCTTTTTTGAAAAACATGCATTTTGAACAGTCCTGTTGTAACCCACATGCCCTCTTTCATCTCAGGACATTGCAAGCATAAAGTGCCTAGTATGTCTTTTCTTTTTGTTCCAGTCCATTAAAATCTCTTGGTGAGCACAGTAGCACTATCAAGCAAATAAGTAAGACTTTCATGTTCCATACAATAGTTTGTATGTCCTTCTGGGAAATTCTTTGTCAATTCAGTGATACAGTTCAATAGCATGGCCCAATTCTACCTTTAGGTCTCTTTGCAGTTGGTCATTACTGGTACACCACTGATGGTGAAATGTGACACTCTGCCTGACATGTTCTGCTGTACTCGTATCCCTAATACCTAAGGAGCATTGCACTTAACCTCCACTCCACAAGTATGCAAGGCATCTCACTGTGCCTTTGGTGAACAGCTACCCCAGACCTACTTCCGGTACTATGCCCTGGCGCCCCTTCTCTGAATGAAATTTTGCATTTTCTCATTTGAACCATAATGAGAGTCTATTGTACAGGTCTTTTCCCTAGCCTTTCTCCTTAAACCTGTTTCTAAATATTATTTTGCAAGTACCACAATGTTCCCAGAAATACGCTTTTAAGAATTATTGGGGCACTAAGTGTTTCCACCATGCAAAGGCCACAATCCTAGGGATTTATCCATACTACTACTTTTTCATTTAAAAATGCAGACATTAGTCTCCATTTTTATCTTTCGTTCACGCTTCCCCTGGTGTTTTTATTCCCCAAAAACAGAAACTCCAGAGCTGTAGAATTCTGAAAACTCCTACTCTTCATTTTAGTGTGGACAGTTACAAATGTAGGGTTTTAAAAACACAGACTCTAATCTCTTTCTGATTTGTTCATGCTTATTACGTGGCCCTTTCCTATTTGGATTATGTTCATTACGATGTCTCATTCCCTATTCAGTCATCCTTCATGGAATAAAACCTTATCCCTACATAACAGACTTTGATGTGTTGCTTTCCATAGCACTTGTTGTGTTACTTACCTGTATCCATCTAAGTTCAGTACAATTTGAATGCTGCATACATACGCAAAAGGCTAATGATTATCAGTCACTACAGTTTTACAGATAAATTCTGTAGCTGGCAGCATTATCGTCCATTCAAGAATTTGTTTCACAGGTGCGCTCATGTAGGAAAACATTTAGATCATATGCAGTTTTGCTCATTTTAGTATGAATGGAAATGGTTCTTGTTTAAAAATGCCTTAGTGGGGTTGTAACCTATATTGGGTAGCTCAAGAGAATGGAAAAAGAATGTAATTATGACATTTAAGTGTATAATAATATACAGAATCATTATTTTACATTTCAGTCTGCCTGCTTAGCTATAATGAAACATTAATTTTCTTTGTACTTATTTTTAGGGCGGTATATGGCTGACTCTTGATGTAACTGAAAGCATGGATTCTGAAAAGCACAAGTCACTGTAGCACCTGTAACTTTGATTTGTTTATGGTTATGATTGGGAAAATAGTTTCTAAAATCTGTCAATTTTTATGCAATAACATTATTTCAAAAACATTTGCTAAAGGAAATTTACATTAATGTAAATTCACCGTTTTCTGGAAGAAAAAATATTTTTACCACATGAAATTAGCACTGAAGTGATTTTGAACACTTTTTAAAATGGCTTTCAGGAGATTTCTAAAAATTCAAAATTGTATTTGTATTTTTTTAACTTAGACTTTTATAAAGTCAGACCTGTACTATGTAGTCAAATCTGTATAGATATTAATATGTATTGTAATTATATTATGTTCTGCTATTAAAGAAAACTGGCACTAACCATCTTTGCTACAATGTAATAAAATATGTAAACTTCTTAATTTGTATAACTTTGCAAAAGACAATTTTACTAAATTTAACAAGAAGATAACTGCAAGCGTGTTTGTAAATATTTGAATAGAATGAAATGTTTTGTTCTTCCCGTGTCATTCTTTATTGTGCAATCATACGAGTTTGGCAAATGCAACATCTTTGGAATATGTTTGGCATCTCTGATACCAGTAAAATTTCAGATGTAATTGTTTAATGTGCAATGTCTGTGACATAAGATGTGGCATTTAAAAGTTCATATTTAGAGAAGTCTTGGTCAGTTATTTTTTTTCTTGACTAGATTGTCAAATTGGTGCCTCTGTGTTTTTTTTTTTTTTGTTTTTTTTTTAATACATTTTTATGTCTCTTTACCTGTGTCTAAAATGTGCCTAACTTGATTTTCTTTTAGTACTTTATAGATTGTACAATTTCTTTAGCTTTAAACCTTGATTCAGTTTTGATAAAACATACTGTACCTGTCATGGTGAAAAACTGGATTTTGAAGTGAAATAAGAAATGCCACATCAAGGATTATATCAACTATGTTGGTGTGCTCTTCATTGTCAGCATCAGGTTTTAAACATGTATTCTATCCTTCAGGTTACCACTACAAGAGACACTTCTATTAATAGTTGTCTAGTAGTCAGCAGTGTGTAGTGCACCATATCAAGTGCCACTGAAATGTAACTTTTAGTAAATGATTTGTGCAAAGACTGTTAATTTTTTCTACTCCTGGTCAGCATTTTGGAAGGTTACAGTATAGTTAACGTCAGAACTGTTCTGGTTTTCTTTATATGCATTAATTGTGCACATTTTCCTTCTTTTATTTCAGTAGTCCTTCCTGTCACTGTAATTATTTTTGTTGCTGTAGGAAATGTATAAGTGGTGACGGTCCTACACTTTTAGATCTGAGGGCTATCTTGAAATCTAAAATGCACTTTTATTAACTATACTCACATGTGTGGGTATTTAAATGAGAGACCAAGCTAGATTAAAACAAGTATTAACTCAAGCACATAATCTATGCTACTTGCAGTTTTCTGTGTGCAGACTGCATTTCATCATATGCAATACACATAACAAAGAAGAGCATACACATCATTTACAGTTTAAATGCTGGTAGTTTCTAACAAAGAAAGTCCAAGAATTGACCTTTGTTTTATTAAATCTCTTTGTAAATTAATATACTGCAACACTTCCCCTTTAAGGGGTCTACAAACACCAAAATTTCAGATCTTTGAATGGGGAAAATAAAACAATAATAATAAATTGTGTCATCTTCCAAAGCATTTTAAAGGGAGCAATGGATGTAAACTTCTTTTATTGGTGGGGGGATTAGGGGTATAGGTTGATTAATTACACATATATAGTCAGTATACCTTTGGAAGAGAAATTTGTAAAAGACTAATTTTCAAATTTTTAAACAATACATTAGCACTGCCATGTGTAAAAATGGATTTTTAAATGTTAGTTGCAAATATTGTTACAAGTTTGCCCGTCCTGTTTTTTAAAGCAGACTGCATAGGAAATATTTTTGGGCGAATAAGCCACTATGTAATATTGTTGCTGTTGCATTGCATTCTCGTTGAGCAACAATATTATAATGTAATTATGCAGCTTGAAGGGAGGCTGGAGTAGGATAATGCATGTTGTATTAATTCAAGGTAGGCATTAACGTAAATGCTAGAAAATAGTCAT
>JANRMT010062835.1:34848216-34882324 GCA_026402145.1 Polypterus bichir lapradei | reverse complement strand
TATATATATATATATATATATAAAAATCATTTTTTGTTAAGAAAATGCAAATACATGTGAAAGACTGTTTGAGGCAGTGCCTCTGAAAAGATTTTTTTTTTTTTTTTTTGTGTTTTTCATATGACATCAAATAGTCTGAATGCAGTACTGTCTGACTAGAAGGGCTTCTATCTCCCCTGTCACAGTAATATTGTGCAGAGAACAGTTAACAAGAATTTTGTATAGATAATTTTATATTTGAATACCTAGCTCCATATGTTTTACATCAAGTAGACAATGCAAGAATTAGATTTATATAACAGCAATATTCTTTGATAGTTGTTAGCAATGGTCATCAGGGACAAATTAAAAAATCTAATTTAGCAATAAAGTGTTTGGCCTTTGTTTTGCTAACAGTTACTAATAGAATAATGGTAAAAGGGCCAAGAGGAAAAAAAATGTAAAAAAAAAAGATAAATGATAAAAAGGTCAGTTTAACTGGAAACACTATTGGATCCCCATCAGTTACCTGCATTTGTATGATACAGAATGACCTTACAGTATATGTCCATTTTAGTCAAATCAGACTGGCTTTGGAAATGTATGTTTTAATATTTTTCTTGTAAAATGATCAATTTGATCATATGTTTACAACTGGGAACCCAACCATTTTTGTGCACAGTTAATATAAATACCTAAGAGAACTGAATATATTAAGCAAGCTGGTCTTTGCTTTCTTACACATTATTTGTATGCACCTCACAAACATTAAATTTCACTTAGAAATTAACATTGTAAGATGTTTCTTGGTGAATGTTTAAAATTTAGCAAACACTTTGTTTTCTAACCAAAAGCAAAACAAAAAATTTTGTAAATACAATTTATTGAAATGTAAATTTTTTTCTGAATCTTGTCACCTGTCTTCACTTTATAATTCATTGTGCCTGTAATAAATGTATAATATATACATGCTATATATGTATGTCTGTATGTATGTTTTCATATATATGCATATATATATATATATGCATAATGTAATAAAAATATAAAATCCATTTAAAATTTTGTTTGTCTTTATTAGGTAAACTTTCTAATGACAATAAAGGTCCTATAAAAATGTTCTATGGACCTATGTTATGGGATTTAAAAAGCATACATTATTATGTTTCTGGCCAGAGTGGTAATTTGGTGCGGGTTTGAATTTGGCACATATTTACCATCTCTGTGCAGTGTGAATGGATTCCCCTCAATATTAAAGATTTGCAGGTTGATGTTGGAATCTAACTTTTCCCTCTTTTGGGTACATGAGAGTGCCCTGCCATTGACTGATACCCACTCCAGGACTGGTTTCTCACTTGTACCCTTTGTGGGTAGGATGGGTTCCAGCTTCTGTAATCCTTTCGCAAAACATTCAATGTATGCCATACATCGCCATTCCAACTAATGAAAATGCTTGCATATTGTGCACAAGATGGCCCTTTCTCTTTATTAAAGACCTTTACTTGAGATCTCCAAATAGCTTGCATTTCTTTATGTTATCTTATTTCTAATTACACATTACTAGTTATCCTTCATTTAATGATGAGATGCTTTTCATATGTATTCACTCATTTTCAGCCTCATCATTGCACAAATATTTTACATCATCAATACAGAGTAGCCTCTAGCAATCTGTAATTAATGTCTACAATGGACATCACCCACCCAGATCCACCAGCACCCAACTGCACACCCTGCCCCAACCACAAGATATCAAAAGGTGTATTCAGTTACTTGAGTGCAGCTTGGTCACAATGACACAATGTGTCAATTATGTGAGTAGAATATTGCGCAGATGGTATTACTCAAAGGTATATATAAAGTGCATCCAGAAAGTATTCACAGTGCAACACTTTTTCTGCTTTTTGTTGTGTTACAGCCTTATTCCAAAATGAATTAAATTCATTTTTTTCCTCAGAATTCTACACACAACACCCCATAATGACAACGTGAAAAAAGTTTACTTCAGGTTTTTGCAAATGTATTAAAAATAAAAAAATTGAGAAAGCACATGTACATAAGTATTCACAGCCTTTGCCATGAAGCTCAAAATTGAGCTCAGGTGCATCCTGTTTCCCCTGATCATCCTTGAGATGTTTCTGCAGCATAATTGGAGTCCATCTGTGGTAAATTCAGTTTATTGGACATGATTTGGAAAGGCACACACCTGTCTATATAAGGTCCCACAGTTGATAGTTCATGTCAGAGCACAAACCAAGCATGAAGTCAAAGGAATTGTCTGTAGACCTCAGAGACAGGATTGTCTTGAGGCACAAATCTGGGTGAGGTTACAGAAAAATTTCTGCTGCTTTGAAGGTCCCAGTGAGCACAGTGACCTCCATCATCCGTAAGTGGAAGAAGTTCGAAACCACCAGGACTCTTCCTAGAGCTGGCCGGCCATCTAAACTGAGCGATCGGGGGAGAAGGGCTTTAGTCAGGGAGGTGACCAAAAACTTGATGGTCACTCTGTCAGAGCTTCAGAGGTCTTCTGTGGAGAGAGGAGAACCTTCCAGAAGGACAAGCAATCCACCAATCAGGCCTGTATGGTAGAGTGGCCAGATGGAAGCCACTCCTTAGTAAAAGGCACATGGCAGCACGCCTGGAGTTTGCCAAAAGGCACCTGAAGGACTCTCGGACCATGAGAAACAAAATTCTCTGGTCTGATGAGACAAAGACTGAACTCTTTGGTGTGAATGCCAAGCGTCACGTTTGGAGGAAACCAGGCACGGCTCATCACCAGGCCAATACCATCTCTACAGTGAAGCATGGTGCTGGCAGCATCATGCTGTGGGGATGTTTTTCAGCGGCAGGAACTGAGAGACTAGTCAGGATAAAGGGAAAGATGACTGCAGCAATGTACAGAGACATCCTGGATGAAAACCTGCTCCAGAGCGCTCTTGACCTCAGACTGGGGCAACGGTTCATCTTTCAGCAGGACAATGACCCTAAGCACACAGCCAAGATATCAAAGGAGTGGCTTCAGGACAAGTCTGTGAATGTCCTTGAGTAGCCCAGCCAGAGCCCAGACTTGAATCCGATTGAGCTTGAGAAGTGCTGCAAAGAGGAATGGGCGAAACTGGCCAAGTATAGGTGTGCCAAGCTTGTGGCATCATATTCAAAAAGACTTGAGGTTGTAATTGCTGCCAAAGGTGCATCAACAAAGTATTGAGCAATGGCTGTGAATACTTATGTACATGTGATTTCTCAGTTTTATTTTTTATAAATTTGCAAAAACCTCAAGTAAACTTTTTTCACGTTGTCATTATGGGGTGTTGTGTGTAGAATTCTGAGGAAAAAAATTAATTTAATCCATTTTGGAATAAGGCTGTAACATAACAAAATGTGGAAAAAGTGATGCGCTGTGAATACTTTCCGGATGCACTGTATGCAAAATAATTGTACTAAAGCTCCATAGTATAAAAAGTTTTGGGATCATTTCACCAGCTGGGGAAAAAAATGTATTTGTTAAGCATGCTGAATATTCAAGTGGGTGCAAGTGGGTCCTGTGATAAACAGCCTCTCCTTCCAGGGTTACTTCCTGCCTTGCATCCAAAATTTCCAGAATGTAGTTTGGCCCCTGATGACCCAGTACTGGAGTAAGACGTTTTGTGTTGCTACAGTATTGGTGGGAGGACACAAGAGTGGCACGGAAAGGGGTACAGCTTAGGTTGTTTTGCCTTGAGCATATGACCT
Organism: Polypterus bichir lapradei; assembly: GCA_026402145.1. Lineage (NCBI taxonomy): Eukaryota > Metazoa > Chordata > Cladistia > Polypteriformes > Polypteridae > Polypterus > Polypterus bichir. The sequence goes on along the minus strand of JANRMT010062835.1, from coordinate 34,878,613 downwards.
AACCTGCCGGTGCTTCTGTTATAAAACACTACTAATTCAGACTAACTAAATGACGCTTTTACTAGGCCCGTCTCTCCTTCTCTTGTACTTCTCTACTCAGTTATATTGCAATCCAGTGGAGTGGAGCTTCTTTCCATAAAAAATGAGTACAGCAATACTTGAATGATATCAACATACCTGAATGGCACTGTAAATCAGGTGTATCCCTTCAGGAGTCTGCAGATGGGCATTTCCAAAAAGATATTGCTTGTTCCTTAAGGCTAGAAGTGTTCTAGAATAATTAAATAAAAGTGACAGTTAATTCAGCAGCCCCACCAGTCAAAAATTCTAGTACATATGTACTGTATATACTGTATGCATGTGAAAAGACTTGGACAATGGTGAAAAAAATGCTGTCAAATCCATAGTTTTATTAATCATTAAACATCACAGAAAAGTGCAGTAAACAGGAAAAAATAAATGAAATCAATACTTGGTGTGAGTGGACTTTACCTTAGAAGCAGTAGCAATTCTCTTTAAGTATACAGTACTTGCATTTATTTTGTGAAGGTCCTCACATGCTCAGTTGTTCCAAGCCTCTTGGAGACCTTACTACAGCTCAACTGCAGACCTTGGCCATCTTGCTTGCTTCTGTTTTTGCAGACAATCCCAGGCTGCCTTAAGATCTGGGTTCTGTTACTGGATTCCTTGTTCTTCTTTTCACTTCAGACAGTTTTAATTGATTCTGGCCATGACTGTGAGGTCCTTGTCATGCTGCTAGAATTAAACTGCAGCAGATCAGGTGCCTCCCTGATGATACGGCAAGATGGATAAGAGCAAAAATGGGAAATTTTGACTTGTCACTCCAGGGCACCTGCTACTGCTTTTCTGCACCCCAGTTCTTGTGAGTCATTTGGCTTTATTTCCACCATAAAGGAGTGGCTCTTTGGTTGCAACACTTTCATGAAGATTACCCCTGGTAAGACTTCTCCATAATGTAGACAGGTGTACCAGGGTTCCCAGTGGTTTCTGCCAGTTCTGTGCTAGATATGTTCCGATGTCAAAGGGAAGCAAGCGTTATGTGTTTCTCATTTGCTGCTCTCAGTTTCCATGGCTAAACACTGTATTTCTGGTCCTCGACCTTGCCCATTTATTAATGCTTCTGTAGAAGAGCCTGTCTGCTACAAACGTTCTGCTTGGGAGAGATGTTGATGACATGGGATGAGCACCTTATATCTTGTCATTATGCTAACTTTAGCTATGGTCTAAGATTTGCCACAAACTCCCCATTTTAGTATGGTTGTCCCTTGCCCACTCTTATTTCCTCTGCACAAATGTTTCTGTTTCAATTTATCCATCATCACTTAATGCCACTGATCATTAGCCCCTTTATCAATGCCTATAACATCTATCTGACAGCCTTGTGTTTTTTTTTCAGTAGAATGTGCTAAATTACTATGTTAGCTTCTTTCTTTAAGAAATCTAATATTTTATTGCTTCACTTTTTGTAAATGGAATGCATGCAAATCTAAATTGTCCTCTTTTCTATAAACACAATGATCTAGATGGCATAAAATAGCAGTGCAAGGCAAATATTTTGTGAATTATCTAAAATGCCTAAGGTATACATATACTCACACTGACACACAGTTGGCCGCGCATACAAAAAACATAAACTGTTTCACATTATATAGTTTAAAAGCATTTTTTGTATCTGTTTGATAAAACTGATTAATTGCTAAAGTTCTTAAAAACTTAAAAAGGGAGTTCAGATTACTTAAGATTACTTATTGAAACTTGGACTTTTTTTTATCATTTTATCATCCTGGATGCAATTGTACAGATAATTCACCCAAACTTAGATGAACTTGTCAACCTTTTTCTTTTGTTGTGTGTGTGTTTAAGGTTAAGATCAGTTTTTAAGAAGTTTCTTTCCTTTCTGCACATATGGAATACAGAATGAGAGAAATCATCTAAATGACTGTGCACATTCCTTAAGAAAAAAACTGGAATCACAATAAACGAATTTAGAAGTTTGACAGATAGGTAAAATAACTATAACAGCATAAGAGCATGAAACATTTAACAGCAAATGTGACGCATAAAAAAAGACATGTCAGTCAGTCTGGACTATGCTAATTTAGAAGCAGAAATGAAGAGATCTGCGTTAATTTTAGAAAGTTTATAAATTACATCCCCCCTGCGTGCACATCCTGTTGCCTTTCTGCTAGAGATGAGAAAATGATACAGAAGCGTCGAAGCTTATGTCAGTCAATCTGAAGGGTAATGAGTCGAATCAGTGTCCAAGTACAAAACACCGCTGTCACGTGACCCGTGACGTTTGAAGCTTTGAACGTCATCAGTAATACAAAGCATACTTTTTTTGTTTGACCATGTTTCGTCGGTTTGACAGCTTTGGCACTAAATTAACAGGTAGCCTATATAAAATGCATCATTCTCATTCAACAATGTTGGTGTGTGAGGAGAGATAGATTTGGAGAGCTTTGCTGACAGATGGTGACTAACAGTGGAAAACAGCATTCAAAAGTTAAATAGTTTATATGGACAATGACCTTAGCAGAATAAAATGAACATAGATTTTTCTGACCTTCTACTGGTGACATGAGACTGAAACAGTGAGTGCTGCTACACTTGCGCTCTTGAGAGCTTGCCTTGACCTCAGTTAACCACCAGATGTCGCTGTTCGTACTGGGGCTGAGGCTTCAAAGCTTGGAATCTTTTTCGGCACAAATGGAAAGAAACCCTCAAAGCTTCACAAGACTTCATTTTCCCATCACTACTTTCTGCTTGCGTGGGTGGTTGAAATTAGTAGTATGGGCAACAACAATGTGGGAGTCTTTTCTGATTAATTGGTGTTTACACCTAATTGTTCAGACCACTTAAACAAAATTTTGTAATGACGCTAATATTTATTAATCGTCTAAATTCGTTTATTCCAGACTGAAACTGGCAAACATACAGTATTGCACAATAAAAGTTGAGTCCAATGCAACACCTCGAGCTGAAAAACTGATATAGAAATGGGGAGAATTTACTGATGCGTGTATAGAGCGCCATTTTAAGAAACTCGAGAGAGTACCTTTACAGTAACGCGCACAATAAGCATAAACATTACCATCATTGAAAACGCGCCTGATTTAATAAAAAATGGTTGCTTACCAAAACTACCGAAATTGCCACCACACCAAATGTTAAATGATTGGAATTGCCATTCAGGTGCAAGAATCACTAAATCTACACCTTTAAAACGCCAATTAAAGCCGCACGCGACTAATTTGCAGATCGAGAGCCTCGAAGTACTCGTGTGGCAGTTTACTCGGCGCGAGCGGCCCGCCTTCACACAGCAATCCGGAGCAACAGCAGTGAAGGGCGGCAGGTAGGGTTTCTCGTTCAATTATTGTTTTCTAGTGGTCCGTGCATTCGGTTTGGAGCTTCTGGTATGTTAGCCACTCGTCAGACACACTTTATGGCGATTCCTATTTGGACGTATGCAGTGATGTAAACTCTTGGAAACGATTGGGCGTGGATTGCGTTTGACGTTTGGTCCCCTACCCAGAGAAAGCAAAACATTAAACGCATAAATGTAGCCTCGATAAAGCATTTTCCGGAAAGCGGCTTAAATTTTAAAGAATGCTAAATGTATGTATCAATACTTTCTCGGACAGATAAGAATATTCCAGAGCGCGTTAAATTTGCCGCATAAACTGCTCAAAATTCCGTTTGCACATGTGTAAACGGCGGCAAAATACATTTTAAAAAGTAGTGGGTGACTACTTACTGAAGGAATCGACTTTTTCTGATTTTTTTTTTTTTTTTTTTTTTTTTTTTTAATTTTTAATTGACGACTTGTGAGCAATGGCTGTTTCTGGCCAATACTTTTTTAATGCGTTTTTTTTTTTTTCGCGAAGATACTGCGAAGTATCCAGCTGCAGTCGGGAAGGTTTTAGGCCTCCAACAGATCCGAGGACTTCACACACTATGAGTGCCCGGAACCTCCCTGTATTCATATGAAAAACACGACGACGTTTATTTTTACCCCATGTATAACCGTTAGGGCGGAGTGGTGGCTCAGAGGCTAGGAATTTGAACTGGCAAGTAAGCGTAAAGTTGCCGGTTCAAATCCCGTAAAGGTGACTCTACCTCGTTGGGAACCTCGAGCAAGGTCCTTGGCGTCCAGGGTTTGACGTTAATCAGTATCCAGCTCTGCATGTAGGCCATCCAACCCCCAGGAAAATAAACCTGGGGGTTTGTGGCAGAATTGCTCAAAAAAACCAAAAAAAAAAAAACCTAACACTGTTCCGTTTCATTTGAACTAGTGTGGTGCTGAGGTGTCACCCGTTGCATGGCTGCACTTGGGTCCTAATCTGGGATCCTGCGTTGGTTTCTCATATGGTGGATGCAGCAGTGCGCAGTATCAGCGCGTGCTCCTAACCGCTAACTGTACAATTTAAATTTACTACCTGCAATGTGTTGCTTTACTAGAAAATGAATTTTTCACAAGTTACGTTGATTTATGAAAAAAAATCTATATATAACCAATTAAAGGTACATCTATTCAGTCATTTTGTTCCGGGTGCACAACTGAGAGAACTCAATAGTTTATAAGTTTAATAAATGCTGAATACACAGGCATCTAAACTACCGATTCCGCAGGTTTGAGAGCGAGACCTAAAAGGAATTGAAACTGATGGGCGGAGTCACATACCACTGGCAGGTGTGTCATCTTACGGGCCTCTACATGCTGGGGGCGGAGGGCCGATTTTTATAAATTTTGTACTGCACTTTTTTTTTTTTTTTTTTAATAGGACTTTGACAAGCTAATGCTATCTGTCAAAATTACACAATTTTTAATGCGTAAAAATACGTATGTTGTAAAGTTATTTTACAAATGTGGATCTTGACCATTTTGCCGACTTCCACCGAAAGGGACTACTTACACACTCAATCTCAGGATAAAGCAAGCAAAAGAAAGCAGTGCTGCCTTTAGGAAAAAGAGGCAAGGGAAGAAGTGCTAGAGTGAAGGGGAATTAATTTAATATCTCAGTTGTAGTAATTGTTAAAGTTATTGTCATCTTCATTTTTGTATGATATATTCTGATTGTCCCTAGTGTGTGCTTGGTGTGTGTGTGTGCCCTGCAGTGGGTTGGCGCCCTGCCTGGGATTGGTTCCTGCCTTGCGCCCTGTGTTGGCTGGGATTGGCTTCATCAGACCCCCGTGGCCTTGTGTTCGGATTCAGTGGGTTGAAAAAAGGAAGGAAGGATGGATATTCTGTTTTGTAAGGGGGTGGGGACAAATTCAAGTTCTGCCTCCAGCTACGCCACGGTAGGTACATGCGGTAACTAATAGCTAGTGAGGGAGAATATTGAAACGTGCATTGCACACACGACAAGAAATGTGCAAAATGTATGTATACACTTTAATCGGGCTAAAATTTACCAAATGTCTTAAAATTGGCAATCGGCTTTACAGTACCAGGGTCAGCATGGCATTTGCATTTTTTTCCTGATAATTTTATGGATTGATTGGCATCAGTGAGTATGCTTAACAGCAGATGATTACCTTTTTTAACACTGAATGCTGTGAATGTGTCAGTAAGATTGCTCAGTTACCACCATATTTAGTTTTGTGTTTTATGAAGTAAATAACATCTGTCTACTTTGTTCAATCTCCAACCTGAGCCCCCAAAGATTTGGGGTATGAAAAGTAGCCTCCGTTGTGCCACATCAGTTTCAAATTAGAATCATTAGCAAATGGCTGAAGGCTAAACTGAAACTTTACAGGATACTAGATTTGCTCAAATCCCACTTTTTTTTTTTGTGTGTGTGTGTGCTTGTGCCATGCAAAGGCCTGGCAAACCATCCACCACAGTTGCTTCTTGCCTTGCATCCAGTGCTGCTTGGATAACTGCCCTCACCCTGTGACCCTTAATTGGGCCGATTGAACTGCTGCCTCGCAGTTAGGAGACCCGGGTTCGCTTCCCAGGTCCTCCCTGTGTGGAGTTTGCATGTTCTCCCCGTGTCTGTATGGGTTTCCTCCTGGTGCTCTGGTTTCCTCCCACAGTCCAAAGACATGCAGGTTAGTTGGATTGGCGATTCTAAATTGGCCCTAGTGTGCGTTTGGTGTGTGGGTGTGTTTGTGTGTGTCCTGCGGTGGGTTGGCACCCTGCCTGGGATTGGTTCCTGCCTTGTACCCTGTGTTGGCTGGGATTGGCTCCAGCAGACCCCGTGACAATGTGTTCAGATTCAGCGGGTTGGAAAATGGATGGATGGAATTATCCTTTCATATGTGCAGGAATATATAGACCTATAACTTAAGTTCAGTTCTTGTCAAATGATTAATGAAAACTAGCTAGCTCTTGTAAAGAGGAGGCTAATTTTCATCATTGCAGCTACAGGAAAGAATGGGTCAATAACATGCTAAGGCCAAGAGCAAATAAATCTCTATGCGAGTGCAGCCTTTTTTGAATATCATTTTGGGCACATGTAGCCACCAACTCCCGCCTCAACTGAAGTTTTTTGGGGTTTTTTCCCCTTCCAGAAGACTTCCTGGTGCAGGCCTGGCTTTGAATTCTTGTGGTGATTCAAATGAATCAGGTGACTTGAACAGTTTGAGTTTACTGATTCGATGCAATTCTAATGCCTGTCACTACTACCTACACAGCTCTTACTTACTGGGAACAAAGGTCTGTGCTACAGAAGCAAAAGCCTGCAGGTATGACTCCACACGCTCATTAAAGTTGAGCAATGTGGTGTCAAAATGGCATTACTTTTATTATGCTACATGTATAACACAAACAAGTTACATATTTTTACTGTACTTAAGGGGTTCTACAGCATATGTAGTGTAAACTAAGGTAAGACATAGATGTGCAAATGCCAGAAAACCAGAGATACCCACAGGAATTTTAATGTATTGTAACATTGGAGGAGTGTGATTGAGAAGTTTCTAATTGTTGTGCTAAAGCATGCATTTTATTGCATTTGGACTCTGTTGGCTGGTTCAGATTCACCTTCCTCCTCCTAGATAACTTTCTGCAACAAGGTGCACTTGTGGCCCTACTTGGGCTCCAAGGACATGAACTCTGGTCTGTATTCCACATTCTTGGCTGAAAGTGATTGCTCAAGAAGAGTTACCATAAGTGACTAATTGGGAGTTTGTCACCTTAGTTAGCCCTTCCTTGCAGTGGGTTTGTTCCATTTGAGCCTTGCCACACAATATAAATCTAGCATTTAACAGGCCTAATGATCCATGCTGAACAAATGAAAGGCAATGCAGTAAACCTCTAAGGAATTGAACTAATCTGGACTTTTTTTCTTTACTAAACTCCTCATGTCAGTGTTTTCTTTAACATATTGCTTCTGTAAGGCCTGTCAGTTGAGTAACTAAAGGCCCAATTGTTTAATGTTAACAGTTGTATTACAGCATCCTCTACAACTAAAGTGACTCATGTTTTTATTCTTACAAAGCTGCAATTAATATACCAACACAATATTCTTAAATCTGCAAACTCTAACCCAAGGTTGCAGAAGGCTGAAACCCATCCTCATGTCTTTGGACTCCCATCATGGGCTTGCTTTAGAGATGTCAATTCCCCTAATCTGCTTGTCTTTAGGATGTGGGAGGAAACTTCTACAAACATGGGGGGTGTCAAACAAGGGTTCCTTCCCTCGGGGTTGAATGGCTCATGACAGCCTGAGTGGTTTTGTAATGGCAGCATCGGTAACCGTGTCTTCAAGATGGTTGGAGACCACTGCATGAGGCTACATAAGCAGGAGTGAATAATGACTTGAATGGAGCAGGCCATTCTGCAAATCGCTTTCCTACTTCTAGTGCCACAATTTTATTTATATAGTGTTGTTCCCATGCTCAGCAGGGTATATGAAACATTGGGTACAAAGTTCTGCATAGAACACTAAACAGATACGTACAGGAGATACAAAGCATTCAAGAGAGACAATAAACCAACCTGAACAAATAACATAATTTGTGATACACCACACACACAAATTAATCCTGTGCATCCGAACAGAGGTTAACTGAAAGAAGGGGCAGCATGTTAGGGTTAAGTTAAAAGCCTTCCTTAAACAGAGGAGTCAAGTTGTTGGTGTGTGTTGTGTGTGGTTTTTTTTTTTTTTTTTTTTTTTATATAAATAAAAGGAGTCGGCTGATCTAATTTTGGGTTGTCATTCCAAACAAGTGAAGGCGCTGTCACCCATAGAGTGCACGTTGGTGTGAGGCACAACAAGATTGCTAGAATCGGAGCACCTTAGTGGGCAAAGGGCAGTATTGCAATGGAGACGGTCACTGATGTAGTCTGGTGCAAGGCCATTTAAAGATAAGTAGGTTAGTCAAGGTAAAGCGGGATGGGTGTTTTGTGCTCCCCGTTGCTGGTTCATACAAGGACTCTTGCAGCAGAGTTTTGAATCAGCTGGAGGTGTGATATAAGATTGGAAGAACCACCTGCCAGTATGAAGTTACAATAATTGATGCGGGATGTGTTAAAAGCATGGTCAAGTTTCTCAGCATCAGAAAATGCTAGAAATGAGCGAACATGATGTTAGAGGTGAAAGTTTCTTAATATGGTTTATGTAGGTGGAATAGGAATGGAATAAATCAAAGATGACACCAAGATCCCTTGCATTAGAAGGAGGTCTAATGAGATCACTGTCAAGAGTGACTGAAAAGGAGCTAATTTTCTTAAGTTGCACTTTAGTGCCAGTTTTCAGGAACTCAGTTTTGCTGCAGTTTAATTTTAGAGTTCTGCTCCATCCAGGTTTTAATTTCATTGAGACACGCTGAGAAAGCTCTGAAGTTTTGCTTTTAACATTGGAACAGAGAGGAGTATCATGTGCATGACAATAACCCAGTCCCAAGTTATGAAAATATGGCCAAGGGGAAGCATATGAATACAGAAGAGCTGAAGGCCAATGACAAAGCCCTAACAAACTTCTTGTGTGACTGGTGCGGAGCTGGATCTGGTCTTGCCAAGACTAACAAGCTTTTGTCTATTGGTCAGAACTAAAAGCCAATGGAGGGCAATGCCAGAAATACCACGTATGTTCTCATTTTTGGACTGTAGAGTGTCCTGTCTTAACAGTGTCAAATGCTGCACAAAGAGCTAACATTAATATGCTGATTTGTCCAGAGTCTGCTGCCATAAGCAAACCTTTAGTTACTCGAAGCAGACCAGTTTCAAATCTGTGCTATGCCCTGAAACGAGACTGTTTATTAGAAGTTAAGTATTTGGTAAGCTGAGGGGCCACAACACACTCAAGGACTTTTGACAGAAAAGGTAAGTGAGAAATTGGCTGAAAATTAAGATTGTCAGAATTAAGACCAGACTTTAACTTTGGGGTAATGGAAGTGATTTTTAACGTGGCTGGCAATAAAAGTATGTATTTATTATTGTAATAGTTGGGATTATGGCATGAAAGCGGGATTGAAGTGTGGTGATGGGGCCCAGTACGCAAGTAGTAAGCCTCCTCTTACAAAACAGGTCTTTAAGAAATGCAGATGTGACTGATGAAAATTTAAAATAGGAGCTAGATGGAGTGGGAAGATAAGGAAAGATGTAAATTGATGATGGATTTATGTTAGTATGGGCCAGGTGCAGGCTGAAGTTTAACTACAGAGAGCAAAACCCTGTGGTTAACATGACCACTTTCTATTCTGCGGTAATGGGTGGTGTTAATGCCAATCATAGGGCAAGTGGTACCCCACCAACCTCAACTAGACTTCCATTCAGTTCCACAGTTGCTGGCTGACTGGTCTTTTTAAATATAGTGTTCTGAAATCCATAATTCCATATGTGCAGTATTGTACCACAAATGACTAAGTATAATCTTTTTTTTTTTTTTTTATCCAATAGGAACTTGTCAAGTGAATTTTGTGGCTGTCATTAATGACTTAGTATCTACGAAAGTTTCAAGGTGGATTGTTTAAAGTTAGTGTAGTAAAATGGTATTTACCTTAATTTTACATGATGTGGAAAGGATTTTATTTAAGGTTGTAATCTTGCATTTATATTGAGTTATAAAACTAGACATGCTAATGTGTTGCATTTGGTTTAATCTTCTAAAATGGAGCTGAGGATTAGCCCATTAGGACAGTTCTGTCCTGAACCCTGACATATATAAAGGCACCCATTGATGGGTGGGAATATACAAACTCCTCACAGAGAACAATTTGGCATGGGACTTAAGCTGGTGGTTGCTGGGTCCAGGAAGTAGTAGTGCCAAGCACTACCAGTTACATTTTTTAATGTTTTGATATAATTTTGTCTTCAAGGAAACAGACCTTCACGGTAATGTAGCATGTTTTTTAGTTTTGAGTAATTCAAAAAACACTACATTTTAAAAAAAAAAAAAAAAAAAAAAAAAAAGGTTTCATTAATTGTGTGAACTGTGGCCTCGCATTACTCCCATGTAGTTTGGATAAGAATTACTTGGGTGTTTTTGTTTTTCCCATAGCTGAATAAATATTTTGTTAAAATGGTTAATAACACTACAACAAACTACCAAGCCTTGTAGTCAAAGCAGACATCTTGACATCCTTTAAGAAGCATCTGGATGAGGTATTGGGGACATCTTAGCTATTAACTTAACAAATGCTTCTAAATTGAATATCTGCTTATTGACCCATCTGTACACCATTCAGTAGATCTTTTATTTGTAGGTTATTAACTACTTTTTCTTTCTTTCCCACCAAAGATGTCAACGTTGTATTGAACTAAAACCGTGATCTTGGGCAGCCTTCCTAACGCCTTATCTTCAGGTGACATCTCTACCAAGTTCCAATTTGAGCTTCTACTCTTGTGATATCCTTTTGTTTGACCTCAAGGCTTGTTTAGTGGTGGAGACTGATCATTTACAGTACTTCAGCCCCTTCATAGACTGGGTGGCAAATGACCAGCTGGTTACAGAGTGTTGAGGGTTGGCTCGATCTTCTCATGTGTGATAAGAAGCAGTGGTTTGCTCGTTTCTTAATATTTGGTTTTCTTTTACTGTCTGTGGGACTCTTGGTCACAGTTATTGGCTTCTGGTTCCCACCTTGTGACACACAGGCAAGTGGTGAGCAGTCTGGTGATGGCACCAGTCCTGAGTCTGAAAACAAAACCTGCAACTTCTTGGCCTTGCAGATACTTGGCCCTTTAGTGTCTGCAGTAGGAATAGCCCTGTTGGCTGCAGGTTGCATTCGCAGAAAGCAGAATTTGATTGGATCACAAGAGGAAGCACCTTTGCCTGCTGAACAGCCAGACTCCTTGGAGCCCTGTCAGATCACAATAGGTAAGTGTAGAGTATTTAAGTGGAGTAGTGGTGAGGACTGCCCTCTATCTTGTTTCTAATTGAAAATAGAGGGCTCACTAAAATTTGATTTGTAGAGTCTAAAAATGCTGGGAGTTCTTAATGCTTTTGATTAAAGTTGAATTTTTCTGGCCTGAAATTGTTTTCTTATGTATACAGTATATTTACATTATGCCACCTTGATAACGTTTTCCATGATAGTAATTGGAAAAGCCAGTTAGTCCTTGTCACAAAACTTGGTGGGTACTTCCTTTCTAGATAGGCAGTAGTGAATCATGTTTGTTTGTGCTCTCTCCTTTTATTTCCAGTCTATTTTTGCAGTGCAAGAAATGGTTAAAAACACACTACATAACATTTATCAAAAACTAGGTTAAGACCATAAACACAGTAGAGGAAATGCTTTATAATTATCAAGGTAAATTTAACTTTGTCAGTATGCTAAGTTTCTGCTATATGCTGTAGTATATAGAATAAACAAGGTAAATCAGATACAGTGATCCCTCGCTATATCGCGCTTCGACTTTTGTGGCTTCACTCCATCACGGATTTTATATGTTAGCATATCTAAATATATATCGCAGATTTTTTTCAGATTTCTGCAGACAATGGGTTTTTTAATTTATGGTACATGCTTCCTCAGTTGGTTTTCCCTGTTGATTTCATACAAGGGACGCTATTGGTGGATGGCTGAGAAGCTACCCAATCGGAGCACATATTATGTATTAAATAAAACTCCTCAATGATATGATATGCAATAGCATCTATTGATTTTTTTTTTGAGATTCTCTTTCTCTCTCTCTCTCTCGTCTGTCTGTGTGTGACATTCTCTGCTCCTGATGGAGGGGGTGTGAACAGAGGGGCTGTTCGCACACTGGCATAGAGGATATGGACGCTCCATTAAAAAATGCTGAAAGACTACCTTCACATTGCTCCGGTGCTTCGCATACTTAATCCCGAACAGCCCTATTGATTTTTGATTGTTTGCTTCTCTCTCTGACATTCTCTGCTCCTGACATGCACTCCTTTTGAAGAGGAAGATATGTTTGCATTCTTTTAATTGAGACGGAACTGTCATCTGTCTTGTCATGGAGCACAGTTTAAACTTTTGAAAAAGAGAAAAATGTTTGTTTGCAGTGTTTTAAAGTCCCTGTCTCTACAACCTCCTGTTTCTGTGCAAATCTGTGACCCAAGCGTGACAATATAAAAATAACAATATAAACATATGGCTTTTACTTCGCAGATTTTCACCTTTCACAGGGGTTCTGGAACGCAACCCCTGCAATCAAGGAGGGATCACTGTATAGGTCAACCATGGTTATTCTATAATTAAAAGCAATATGAAAATTGTCCCTAGGTAAAAGTCCAACCCCCAATTCTACATTTTGCCTGCGAGTTGGCTTCCTGCCATGAAGCCCATGAGCATACAACATTTAGACTTGTGCAGAAAATTTCACATTGCGGTTACATTAGGTTCTGTATATTGACCAGGAGCAATTGCTGTTCCATTGAGACAGAACCTGGGGCCTCGTGTATAAATGGTGTGTATGAACGTTTCCAAGTTCAAATTGCAATGTATAAAACCTAAATTTGGGTAAAGCCACGCACATTTCCACGGTACCTCATACCCTGTCGTACACAAGTTCTACGCTCGGTTTTGCAGACTGGCGGCACCCAGCATCAAAGCAATGCTACTGTTCCTGTGTGGTCTCTTTCTTTTTCAGATCCTCCTCCCTGATGCAGCTTTATAAATACACTGAAATTAACTGCATATTGTTAGTTTAATGCATCTGATTGTACAGGTTCCGGTCATAAAATTTAGAATATCATGACAAAGTTGATTGATTTCAGTAATTCCATTCAAAGTGAAACTTGTTTATTAGATTCATTCATTACACACAAACTGATGTATTTCAAATGTTTATTTCTTTTAATTTTGATGATTATAACTGACAACTAATGAAAATCCCAAATTCAGTATCTCGGAAAAATTAGAATAAGACCAATGCAAAAAAGGATTTTTAGAAATGTTGGCCAACTGAAAGGCCAGCATGTACAGCACTCAATATTTAGTTGGGGCTCCTTTTGGCCTGGATTACTGCAGCAATGCGGCGTGGCATGGAGTCGATCAGTCTGTGGCACTGCTCAGGTGTTATGAGAACCCATGTTGCTCTGATAGTGGCCTTCAGCTCTTCTGAATTGTTGGGTCGGGTGTATTGCATCTTCCTCTTCACAATCCCCCATAGATTTTCTATGGGGTTAAGGTCAGACGAGTTTGCTGGCCAATCAAGAACAGCAGGGATACCATGGTCCTTAAACCAGGTACTGGTAGCTTTGGCACTGTGTGCAGGCGCCAGGTCCTGTTGGAAAATGAAATCTGCATTTCCATAAAGTTAGTCAGCAGCAGGAAGCATGAAGTGCTCTAAAACTTCCTGGTAGACGGCTGCGTTGACCTTGGACCTCAGAAAACACAATGGACCAACACCAGCAGATGACATGACTGACCAAACCATCACTGACTGTGGAAACTTTACACTGGACCTCGAGCAACGTGGATTCTGTGCCTCTCCTCTCTTCCTCCAGACTCTGGGACCTTGATTTTCCAAAGGAAATGCAAAATTTACTTTCATCAGAGAACATAACTTTGGACCACTTGGCGGCAGTCCAGTCCTTTTTGTCTTTAGCCCAGGCGAGACGCTTCTGATGCTGTCTCTTGTTCAAGAGTGGCTTGACACAAGGAATGCGATAGCTGAAACCCATGTCTTGCATACGTCTGTGCGTTCTTGAAGCACTGACTCCAGCTGCAGTCCACTCTTTGTGAATCTCCCCAGTTTTGAATGGGTTTTGTTTCACAATCCTCTCCAGGGTGCGGTTATCCCTATTGCTTGTACACTTTTTTTTTTTTCTACCACATCTTGTCCTTCCCTTCGCCTCTCTATTAATGTGCTTGGACACAGAGCTCTGTGAACAGCCAGCCTCTTTAGCAATGACCTTTTGTGTCTTGCCCTCCTTGTGCAAGGTGTCAATGGTCGTCTTTTGGACAACTGTCAAGTCGGCTGTCTTCCCCATGATTGTATAGTCTACAGAACTACTGTAGACTGAGAGACCATTTAAAGGCTTTTGCAGGCGTTTTGAGTTAATGAGCTGATTCGAGTGTGGCACCAGGTGTCTTCAAAATTGAACCTTTTCGCAATATTCTAATTTTCCGAGATACTGAATTTGGGACTTTCATTAGTTGTCAGTTATCAAAATTAAAATAGACTGATGTATTTCAAATGTTTGTGTAATGAATGAATCTAATATACAAGTTTCACTTTTTGAATGGAATTACTGAAATCAACTCTGTCATGATGATCTAATTTTATGACTGGCACCTGTAATTAACCAGTAACAATATAATGGTCCACAGAATGGTCAAACTATTCTAAATACCATAGCTGCTTTAGCATTGTTACTCTCACTGCACCACCTTCTTTCAGCTGCTCCCCTTACGGGTTGCCACAGCGGATCATCTTATTCCATATTACTCTCACTGCACCACTCGAAGCAGCTGATCGGAAAGAGAATTATCGGTATACAGCATCAAGCACACGCTGCCTCAGCCATGCTTCCTATTTGAACTGCTTTTCACACAGCAAATGCTTCAAAACCTTTGTTTCTGAACCACAAGGTCCGTACATGAGTTTCATCCCATGAGCTCTAAACGGAATCAATCACTCCAACTGCTCCTTGTAGAACTATTTGTACTTGGTACAATTGCCTCACTGTAAACTTGATAGTTATAATATTGCACAACCTAAGCCATTTTATAAAGCATGCATTTATATGTGATGACGATATCATTTTTAAGATGAAATGCAGTAATGTTATACAGATAAAACTAACTTATTAACAATATAAAGGACATGGTGTCGCTACGCTAGCAAGGATCTGGTTCACAGATTGTTCCTGCCTCGCACTGTATGCTTCACTGGGACTGGTGTGAAGGATAGAATAATTTAAACATGTACTATGAAGATATTTCAATGTTCCTTTAAAAGTTTTGAAGAATCGGCATTATAAGCTTACAGATGGCTCAACGTCTATTACAGAGCTAATTGTGTGGCAATTGGGTATTTGGAGAAAAAAAAGGAAGGACAGGAATTGGAGGTTAGTACGTTTTTGAAAGACAGTACTGCTGCAATAAGTTATTTTATCGAAGGTCGCACACAATCACTGCGCCACCATGTTACCATATTTATAAACATGTTTTAACTCCTATCATGAAAATGATATCACGTGTACATCTCAGTATTTTAGTTATTCAGAGAGCTGTAATATGAATGTAATGGATTATGTGTCCTGTCGGAGGAAGAGAAAACCGGTTTAAAAAGCATGTAGTGATTCACACACACTGAGCACATAGAAGATCAAATACAAAACGCAGCATTTTAACATACTACTTTAGTTATAATGGGATTTGAGAAAATAGTAAATTAAATGATTTTAAGATTAAGTTTATGATCTACTTTAATGACAAAATAAACTGATTAAAGTTGACACTTCGTGCTTTTTCCCCACTGTGTGCTTTTTTTTTTTTTTTTCCCCCCCCCCCCTCTTTGTACCCTAATGAGCTTTCATATGACACTCGACTTCGGGCTACAACTCGCCTTTTCATGGTGACTTTGATATGTGCAACTTTGAGCTTTTGAGTTTTTCCGACATGCTATGCCACTCGATCAGCTTCCTTTGTTTTTCCTTTCCTCCACTTGGTATTCGCTGAAATTGTTCTATTTTTCCTCGTGGTTTTGCCATTGTCTTTTCACAGAATGCTGGGCTTAAGGGCTATTTTATATTGATTTACATATTCAAAGAGGCTTAATTCTGGGAGGAGCTGTGCCAGGACAGCAGGAGCGTGCATGTGCGTTACTTTTCACACTGATTGGGATTTATGTAGCAGAAGAACATGGAAGTTTGGGTACACACAGATTCCTGCATCTGGATTTTTCTGCGGGTATGCACATTCCCGCTTTTGTGCTTACGCCATGTTACAGTGCAAGTTCTACGCACGATGTTATACATGAGGCCCTGGTGTTGCGCTTCCCATCCTTGTATTCTGTCTGAGATGAGCACATGCTGCTTCAAAATTCAGTTCCATTTCAGTAGGACTCGGCTTGTTCCAGCTAAAAAGGCAATCTTAAGGCAGCATTGTAAACTTTATGTACTCCATGTTTGTAGCACTATGGCAGCAGATGTGTGGGGTTTTTTTTTTTGTTTCCTGCCCTCTTTATGCAAGGAACACACACTGTACAGAAGCTCATGTTTCACGTTTCTGCCAATGTTTAGGATAACTGGGATAAAGTTTACCTATCGACAATACCTCTCGGTAGGAAATATGTGGCAGTGTGAAAAGGGCTAATTGTAGTTGAAGTTAAAATGTACGCATAAGCCTGAGGTGGTCACTGGTTTTTATAGTTTGAGCTTTTTTTGATGCGTTTGGAGAAATTATTTGAAACTTTAAACCAATACTCAACTCATGATCCCAAGCAGCAAAAGAGAAACTCTGAGGAGGGATAGCACAGCCATGCAAAAAGCACACTGTGTAGACATCAAATCACATCTGCCTTCCAAGTAACCTTGAACAAGTCTCAAATGACTTGGTTACCAATATGACAGTCAGCTGCACCTTTAATTCATATAACCGAAGATTTCAAGAGAGGATTTTCAAATATTGAAGGATAATCCTGGGATTTCCAGCACAGTGCTAGGGCTAACATGGTGGCAGTTGTGTCCAAAGAAAACGATATCTGCCACAAATGGAAAAGGCAGTTTTAGGAGAATGAAGAGCATTATTGAAGGGGCTGGGAGGGACTGACACAGCTTGCCAAAAGGCTAAAGCCATGGAAATTTTCCAGTATGTATGTAAGAAGGTACCTAGATGTTTCAAAGCAGCATGGGGAAAACTAAAGGAATCCTTGGAAAGACCTAACATTTAGTGGAGTTGAGTTATAGGCAATGTACACACTTAAATTGACACTGTTGATTTTGGCTTTTTGGAAGCAGAGTGTAAAATTCTTAATCTGGTCCCAGTCAAGTAGAGTAAACTGTGGAAGATCATTATTGAATTGGTAAGGATGTGGAGGCAACTTTGCATCCAATCTCATGTTGTAGAACCTCCTCCTTAAGGATAAGGAGTGATAGATGTGACTTAATGATATGGAAGAATTATGCAGATAAGATTGGTGTGCTTTTCTGAGCTGTAATGGCATGTTAATTTTAATGTTCCAATACCATAAAGCAGTGGTTCCCAAAAGTGGTCCTGGGGCTGCAGGTTTTTGTTCCAACCAACTGTTGAATTAGACTCCTAGCCTAATGAACGGTTATTTCCCAGTTTGTGTTTTGGTGTCAATGAAGAAATTATAAATGTGTGTTAAATTTAAATAAAAATTAAGCATTTTTTTATGAGCTTGCAGTTAGGTGCATTGGTGATTCTAAATTGTCCCAAGTGTGTGCTTGGTGGGTGCGTGCACGTGCCCTGCCTGGGGTTTGTTTCCTGCCTTGAGCCCTGTGTTGGCTGGGATTGGCTCCAGCAGACCCCTGTGACCCTGTAGTTAGGAAATAGCGGGTTGGATGATGGATGGATGGATGTGTACATCCTGATTTCTATTCTGGATTCCTATTGATTTAATTAGTGGGTTGGATGCTGATGCAGTTGCAGCCTTTCTCCAGTGTTTTGCTTGTTAATTGTCACTGTTGGGATACAATGAAGGGAGTAGACTACACAAAATAAGGGGAAAAAGAGGAAGAGAACAATGTTAAGCATTTAAAGCTATAGCAAAAAAATTATAAATGTTTTATAAAAATCACACTGCTGTGCTTTTCTGAATGCAGAATAAGAGGGAAAAATAAAGACCAGCTAACTGAGAAATTATCAAACATTATCACTTCTTGTGAATCTGGTTGGAACAAAAACCTGTAGCTACAAGGGATCCCCAGGACTGAGTTTGGGAACCACTCTCAAAGTTGAGAACAAGAGGAATGCATAGACGACCTACAACAGACAAGGATTGGAACAGAAACAAGAAAAGGGGGAAGAGGATGGAATAGGAAATGTGGACCCCTCCATGATGGGGACTCTAAGTTGTCAAATCATTGAGTGTAATGATAGCAATTAACTGCAAAATTGTATATTGAAAAATGCTATTAAAGTTAGAAATTAAGCCCAAAAAGACTTATGATGGCTAGAATATCCTTCATAGACAAATACAGTAATCTAAATTATGATAAAATATTGTACAGGGTGGTCCAGATCTAATTATGCAGATCTAGATCGTCTGGATGACTTTGATTTATGCAGGGACGATTCCAGTTTGGCGCGAAGGTGATTTTTTTTTTTATGTCGTTCGCACACTTCTCGATGGTCCAGGATTTTTCACGTGATTTTTCTATGTAATCTTAAATTATAGCGTAATGACAATTGCATAATTGGATCTGGACCCCCCCTATACTATTGTTGGTGGAGGATGGTCTGTAGCTAATTGTACTTATGTCATGGATGTAAAAAGTGCCCAGTTTTGATCATGACCAATAGTATGTTGCAGCACTTGGCCGGTTAAACTATAGCACTGGTAAAATGTTGAGTCATAATCTACAAATAATCCAGCCAAGAGGATGTTTATAATGTAACATAAATACTTCATACATGCTCAGTGCAAGCATGATGGCCAGACTTAGGGAGCTCCTTCCCTATTTCTTGTTTAGGAACCTTAATTGAGTCTTAATGACATTCCTTGGTGTTTAGTTCCTTCAAAACTACAGTACCTGCTTAGTCAGAATCTGTTCATCTTATATGGCATCCAGTAAGGTTTCTTCATAGCTCACAGCATGTCTGTACATCCAAGTGGTTATTGTATGTGTTTTGCATTCAAAACTTTTTTTTTCTTTTAACTTTCCTCTTTTAGGTGACTCTGTAGTTATTTTTCCACCTCCACCCCCAGCGTACTTTCCTGATGCGCCACCCTTGAGGAATGTTGGTGGCAGTGCCCGATCTACGTATAGCAGCCCACCATCTTATTACAGTACATTTAATCAAAGGTAGGAACCATGACATGAACCATGCAATGCTTGATAGCATGTTGCCTTACTCTAACCATTGTTGAACAATCTCAAAAGATTTGACACTTAATGTAATGGAGTCCAACCTTTTTTCCTTGGTGTGCAGAATTTTGATTTTAGTTTTTCAAAGTCTAAATTCCCCATCATTAAACTTTCCAGAAAAGTTTGTCCAGTCCTTTTAATGTTTTGTGGGAATAAAAGGAATGTGAACCCCAGTCAAAAGACCAGAACTCAAAAGCTGTGTGCTCTGAGATGAAGCGATTTTTACAATGTGTAAAGCCTAGTGTTTCATGCAAATAATTATATACTTTTCAATGGTTGAGCTGAAATGTAAATCTTGCACTTTTAAAGTTATACTTTCTGCAATACTTGGACAATGCTATATGCTAGAAATTAACATTATCAAACTCCACAACCTGCCAGCTGCTTTAAGCAGATAGATCAATGTTTAAACTCCAGGTTCTAACAGCTGAGCAATGTTCATCTTTTGACTACCAGATGACTTGTCGTTGCACTTGCTGCAGTCTAATGTTCAAAGTTTGGTACTCTGAGAAGTGTTATTGAAAGCGTGATCTTTCATCAAATATACTTGCGCTAAATGTTTTCACTAAATTTCAAATCCTTCAGGTCCATAGATTTTGGAGGTGAAACACTATCAAAACCTAGTGGTTTTCTCCTGAGATCTGTACCCTCCTACCATAACAGGGGTAACATAGTATTGTGAAATCTGTTTTATTCTTGCAATGAGTCCATGGTATCTGCATCAAGGCATACCAGCAGGTCATACTTAAGCTGTAACATAATCTGTAGTCTGCCTCTTATTACAAGGATTCAAAGTAGCTTGAGCTATTTGCCACCAAAAATAAGTAGGGGCAGATCTATTTAATAATTGAAATAGAGAATTGTCTAACATGAGGTTATAGGGAACAGTCTAAGGTATTAAATTTTGGGCAAATTTCATACCTTCTCTCCCATTGAGCGCTTTTTTTTTTTTTTTAATAAATTGGTTAAGTAGTAAAATGTGAAACTAAACTGCATACAGCTTGACTTATTCTAATGTGGATTGCATATAACTGGTTGGAGGAAGCTAATTTGCAGTCAAAAAATCAACTTGAGTAATTGTTCTCTTCAGTCAGATGATACTGAAACAGGACTGAGAAATGACTGTCTAGGTGGTAAGGTTTTTTCTTTTACATATCCAGCCTCTTTCTCAGATTCTTATCCTGCCTAACCAATCTGATAAGTGTGTGTGGTTTCACAAGTTGCACCCAATGCAAGTTTAATCTTTCCATGGTAACAAGACGGACATTGGCCCAACAGAGCAACTAAAATCACATTTCCAAACCATGACAAATTCGGAAAGTAACTGTTGTAACTCTAATCAGATGAGCAATACTGACAAACTTTTGTAACTTGGACCTTAGCAAAAAAAGTCTATTTTGCAACCACAGTAATACCTCAGTACTGAAGTAACTGCCAGACAATAGCATTACAACTAAACATTTTTTTATGTACTTTCTCTTAATTCAGGCATTTATAATGGAGCAAAACCATTTACTTTTGTATACTAAATAAAAGTAGCCACTGAGCCATAAGTCTAATCCTCTGTTAAAATGCATCCCTTAATCTCTTCAATGACCCAGTTTGTTGCTTTTTGTGATTTGTGTGAAGAAAATGGCTTCTAACTTCTACCACCTAAATACTAGAGTGGATTTCAGTCCCAATACTATGCTTTTCCTTTCCAGGCTTCAAGTTGCTGTGTCTGAAGGGCGAAGAGGTGCTTATTCCCCAGGTGAAGGCTCCATTTTCACTATTACTATACCAAGTATATCCATGGATAGTGTGTGTCACTTCAATGACTTTTATGAGCCCCCACCAGCTTATGAAAAGAATGATCTGGATCAAATAACTTCCATCTCATAACACTTCTGTCATTTTTAGTAGTGTATTATGTATATCAGTTTTTAAGATTTTTATATTATGTTGTGTGGCTCTGCCTTTAATTACAGAAAGCATCTGCACTTGAACTACTGTACAGTGTTTCAAAATAAAGATCCTATTTATAGAAAAAAACACTTTGCAGTTCTCTGTGGGTTTTTTGTATAATCTCACAAGTGGAGTATCACTACCCATGAGACTTTGTCAGACCAGAATAACATCACAAAGCAGTAGCAGTCAATGTAGGATGAGGGATGTCTCTATCCAATCTGCATTTCTTCCCTGACTTGTATTACACAAGCACAGAACTTTAAGCATGTGTATTGTAAGCATATTCCATCTCACTTTACAGTGTTGCTTGATCTGCTTTACGCATGTGTGAGCAATTCCGTGTTCGGATGTCTCTGCCTGATCATAACTGTAGCTGGAATTGGACCCACATCTGTGGTTCAAAGAAATATTGTGCTTTATGGCATGGTCTGATCTGAACTGCTCATGTAGATGCACAACTTGCACTATTTTCATTTGAAGGGTACATTAGTGAATATTTAAAATACTTCATTCTGCATAGACTTGTTGGGACTTCACTACAAGATTAAGCATTTTATGCTCCTTATGTAGTAATCTCCCAGTTCCCCCTAATTTGATATTTAATGCGGATTCCTTGCATCACTGGCTCTGTGGGTGTTGGTTGTAGTGATAGGAGCTCAAAAAAATAGGGGGGGGGGGGGGTGTTAGAGAGACCTTGGATTATACTTTTATCTCTGGTAGGCATTGTGGTACAGTGGTTAGCACTGCTGCCTCTCCGGTAAAATTATTAGCTACAATAATTGGCCAAGCATAGTTTGTACATGCTTCCCTAGCGCTCTGAGACAATTTTAAGACCATTGCATTAATCAGCTTCACTAGTTCAGTTTTTATCTTCCCAGTGATCTCATTCATTTTGCAGAGTTTGTCAATTTCTGAATCTTTCTGTTTTACTGAACATCAGGAAAACTGAATTTAGTGGCAAATAGTGATGAGTGAAACTCACTGAAGTGAAATGTCTTGAATCTTGTCTTGGAGCGGACTAGCCTTTTTCATGTAGTATGTCCTAGCTCAACTGTTCAAAAATGTAAAACTTTCTTTTTTTTTTTTTTTCTTTTTTTTATTTAAATGTTTAAATATGATGATTCCTGATAGCATGACAATTTGGTGCCTGAATGTTTAACACCCCCACTGAAGGATCAGCCTCTGTTTTTAATATTTGACTTGCATGCTCTGGTGACCATCATGTTAATGTGCTGTCTCTATCCATCCATCTCCATACTGTCTTGAGTATTGTCAGGTGAAAGCTAGAGTCTGTGCCAGCAAGTATTGGGTGCAAGGCAGGAATAATTCCTAGATAGGGCACTTGTCCAGTGATGTGATCTCTCACTCACAAAATTAACAGCAATTAACTTAATCTGCATGTACACTATTATTGATCACATTTTTCCTTTCACACTCTGAGCCTATTAAAGTTCATGTGAATCCTACTACTACCCCCCACCCCCCATGAAGGAACTAAACTTACTGTATCTTTCATATCTGGCTACATGAATATTTGTTTTTTCTCAGTGCAACTTCATTGGGTTTTTCCATGTCATGTTGAATGTTCTCATTGGCTGGACTTTAAGTGCTATTTCTGTCTGATCTACAGTACACTTTGTCAAACGTGAGGGCACAGTTCAGTCCATCAAACTCCTTTTGTTAGCCAGTAACTAAGTCATCTCAATACTGCACCTCATATTTGGAGGTTTCCCCTTCAATTGCATGATATAGTAATTTGTTCCAGATTCTCCTGCCAGCGTGCTTCCCATATTCTGTCTCAAATACACTTCCCCTTTCTTAGGCACATTTATGGCAACTAGTAACAGGAGGATGCATTTATATTTGTGTGCGAGGGGGGAAAAAAAAAAAAAAAAAATTTAAAGGAAACACACTGTTAAATGCGTCAATTTAAGTAGGCAATCGGAGTTTAAACTTTAAGAATTGTTTACATAAAATATGATCTGTTTTTAATGAAATTAGTAAGTGTAAAAGTGTACAAAATTACCGTGTACTATTTTACCAAGGGGGAAAATATTTGCATTTTAACGTGCAAAATACAAAACTACAGTACTATATTAAAGAAAAAGGTAGGTTTATAAAACTGTATAATAGGTGTTAAAAAAAAAGTTTAGTATTGATTAGTATTGATTACTAGAAAATGAGCAAATTACTATTATACATCTTATTTCTGAATCAAGTTACTGGTGTCCACCATCTTCACCATAATTGATCGAAGATGTGCATATAATCATACCCATGTTATAAAGTGTACTGTAAATGGAAAAAAATTACACTGAATACTTCTGGACAAAGCATTAAGTAATGCTGTATGGAGAGGCTAATGCACCAGCAGTTTTCCAATCTGTGACAAATTCCTCAGTTCACCTTGAATATTTTCAAGGTGAACTGAGGGTTTTAATTCTGCTCTATGTAGACCATGTACAAATCTTTATCTGTACTTTTGGAATGACAATAAATTTAACATGTCTGAAAAGTTCTGTCTAGACTATATAGAATCATTTGTAAATGTTTGTGTGCAAGTCTCTTCCAATTTTTTTTTTTTTTTTTTTTTTAAAAAAAAAAAAGATACCAGACCATTTTCCAGATACTGGGAAGTTGAACCAGATTATCATATGGGTAACACAGATTTTACCATTAAACTTCCACTAGAAGAGTGGCTTAACTTTATATTTTAAAAAAATGTTAGATGACTCTATTATGCAAAGTCTAATATAGTTGGATCAGGTCCGAACATTCCCATTGGGTTGTTGCAGCTTACTTGCCTACCTGCCTTGGGAGGAATTTGAAGGGCGAAGTGGTGGCTCTGAGGCTAGAGATCTGCATTGGCAATCAAAGTTGCCAGTTCGAATCCCGTAAATGCCAAAAGGGACTGTGCTCTTTTGGGCCCTTGAGCAAGGCCATTAACCTGCAATTGCTGAGGGCTTTGCGTAGTGAGAAAAGCGCTATATAAATGCAAAGAATTATCATTATTAAGGGAGTTTGTCAATGAGCTTCCACCTTCACATGGTTATGCCAGTTTTTTTATGGTTCATATTTTTTCACTTCCATGGCTTTCTGAAGTCCATTATTTCAAACTAAGGATGTCAGTTTACAGTATTTGCCACTTCAGGCAGTAGTTTTGTTCCAAGGTCGGGATTATGGTATATTCCTTCTTGATATTTCCAGAAAGTAGCTGGTCAAACCAAGTGTGTGTATATAAAGACTTGTAAAATGTACTGTAAACTTCTTTCAGACATAGTGGGAGTGAATTATTCTTTTGGCTGAAGTTAAATGTGCTATATAACTCAACAATCAATGTTGTTTATATGGTCACAAACCATATCCCCACTGCTTGAATTTGCAGCAGTAGACTTGTCTGTTCCCAGTCTGACTTATTTGTCAATTTCAGGATAATTGGAAACTAGTTCAGGGTAATTTGTGTTGATAGTCAGAACCCCTGTTAAGTAGTTTGTGGAATACAAATGTAGGCTCTCCACACAACACATCCACTTTATGGTGGCGTTCCAGAAACTAACTTTGAAATTTATTAGGGATCTGAACATTTTTAATTCATTGATCTACTTGCTTTTTTTTGTCCCATTTTAAAGTTCAACCTTTCTTGTTGCAATTGAAACCTGTTCACTCCAGGCTCTGTTTAAATAGATGGTGAGTAAGGAGTCAAAATCCAGAAGATACAGTATTGGATTCATGTCTTTCAGACAGATCATTAAGAACATTTAAAAGTGAGTGATACTAATATGGTATCTACATTCAACAATGCAGGTGAAAGTTGGGAATGCAGAGGTCTCTTTTTGTACTGGATTATCTGAGTACAGATTGTACCTGTACAATAGCAGACCGCTTTCTGTTTGCCATCTACATTGTGTGTCATGGGGCTGGGTCTGATTCTTCATTCCTCGTGTGAAATAAAAAGAAACGGCCATCACGGCAAAATAAACAATTCTGACTCCCTACACACCATATCTTTAATTCACATGAACATTATAACACAACTACATTTTACAGTTATGTGGATTTCCAATAAACCAATCCACTTCACACAAATGCATTTTGCTTCATATGTCTATTATTAAACTGGGGCATCTCACTTGAAAAGAAACAAACTCTCTAACTCATACCAAATAAAAATCCAATTTAAATATTTCCTATTAAAAGAACACAACAACCTCATTTTGAACATAAACAAAACTAAAGAAATGATTCTAGACTTCATTATTGGAGAGGTGGACCACTTGCCAGTCTTCAGTGATGGGACAATGATAGAGAGAGTGGGCAGTTTCAAACTTCTTAGTCTGCAAATACTGGAGAAATTTAAACTGGTTACAAAACACCCCTGCCATCAACAAAAAAAGCACAGAGGCACCTTCTCTTCCTCAAATGCTTGAGTAAATGTGTTAAGCAGAACCAAATACTATTGAGCTTCTACTGCAGGACAATTGAGAGTTTCCTGATAGGAGCAAGCGCAGTCAGGGATGAGAATACCAGAGCCTGGGAACAGAAATCTCTACAAAGGGTGGTGAAGCAGGCATAACATATCACTGACTCTATTCTTCCCACAAGTGCATATACTGTATACCAAATGCTGCAGAAACAGGACTGATGCAATTCTCTGTGACTACCCTGCACACAATCTGTCTTCCAAACTGAGGTCAAACCATAGGTACTAGCCAACCCTCAGCGTAGCATATGCTGCATCATTATCAACGTGAACAGTCAGCATGGCTCACAGCTGCATGTGGACTGTAGCACAGACCAAAGCGAGTGAGGATGTGTTTGATGACATGTTGGGGGCGGGCACATGAGCAAGCAGTGTGCATGCCTCGAGAGCGAGGGTGGACGTGGGAGGAGGGTGAGTTTTACGCACAAATATAGTTAATTATACCATAGAATGCACAGCGTAATAGTAAACTAAATGTAAAAACATTGAATAACACTGAGAAAACCTTGAACAACAGAGAAAACTAACACTGCAAGAGTTCGTGCTATACCGCTACGAACCGCTCAGTAAAAACACTTTTTTTTGTAAGTTTTAAGCACAGGGGGAAAAAAAAAATCCGTAATTTAATAAACAACCAAGAAAAGTAACATTGCAGTAATGCACACGCGCGCCTGTGTGTGTTTGTCTCTCTCGTGCCTGTGCCTGTGTGTCTCTCTCTCGCACGCCTGTGTGTGTGTGTCTCTCTCTCTCTCGCGTGCCTGTTTGTGTGTCTCTCTCATGTGAATTGTAGCACAGATGAAAGCGACTGAGGCTGTGTTTGGTGAGTTGTTGTGTGCGGGCGCATGAGCAGGCAGTGCAAATGCCTCGAGAGCGACGGTGGACGCAGGAGGAGGGTTACAGTTGGCGGATGGGGCTCTGTTGAGTGTATCCCATGGTCTTAGAGTTGGCGGGCGGGGCTCTGTGTCTTGCTTGCGCTCACTGTCTTGGGTGCCCTTAGTGAATTATATATAATATATATATAGATGCTTATATTAAAGCTAGCATCTCTTGGTTCAAGGACCAATTTTAGCCATTCTCAAGTCTGTCTTCTCAATAATGTGCACCACAGTCAGAAAAAGCAAACTGTACATTTATAAAAAAAAAAAAAAAAAAAATGATATATATCCATCAATATACTACCTAGTCATTTAAGTGTTCTGTATTGTATTTGTATTGTCTTGCACCTGTTTTGTTGTGTATAGGTAACCTGTACTATGTTTCATGCACCTGACTGGACTGAACAAATAATATTTCCTTTGTGTGTTTATTTAAAAGGGCAAAGTTCACCAGCTATAAAAAATAAATAAATAAATAATAAACATTTGCAGCCTAAATGAATACATTATATAATACACATAGAATTTCAAGATAATTGTTGCTTTATATACTACTTTTTAGAGGTAATTAATGATGTTCATTTTCATAAAGTGTTTGACTCAGTTGATTGAGCTGCCTTGTGGGACATACTGAGACTTTGTGGAATTCTCCTGAAGTTGTTGGATGTCATGTCCAGCCTGTACACTGGTACTGTGAGTGCTGGGCAGAGTGGAGGAAGAACCCCTGTGTTTTTCCCAGTTGATTCTGGGCTTTGTCAGCGGTGTTTTCTTGCTCCTACTCTCTTCAGTGCTTGCATGGAGGCTCTAATAGGGCCTATCAAGAGATTGACTGAGAAGTCTTGAGTGTCTGCCCAAGCGAGTGTCCTGGTTAAAAACCAAGATCCATGTTTTTAGTGACCTCTTCGGCACAGCCATCAGCAGTGTGCCTGTCTACAGAGAGAATGTTGACTTTGTCAAGAGGTTTACTTACCTCGGCAGCAACATTCATGTCTCTGGAGGGTCTTTCTATGGAGTCACTAGATGGATTGGAAGAGCATGGGGGTTCATGAGGTCACTGGAAAAGGGTGTGTGGCTATCTCAATATCTCTGCAAAACGATGAAGGTCCAAGTCTTTTGAATTCTAGTGTTTCCTGTTTTGCAATACGGTTGCAAGACAAGGACAATTTCCAGTGACCTGAGACAAAGACTGGACTCCTTCGGTACCATGTCTCTTCAGCGAATTTTTAGGTTCTGCTGGTTTGGCTTTGTGTCTCATGAGCAGTTGCTCACAGAGTCCCACGTGAAGCACGTTACCTGCATTGTGAGGGAGCATACTATAGCCACGTGGTGCAATTCCCTAAGGGACTCAAGTGGCTGGCCCAGGCCAAGGGGATGCCTATGTAACACCTGTCTGCAGCAGACAGTCATTTCCAGAAGGTGGGACTGGACCATGTGCCTGCCTGGGGAGTTGCCAACTAGGATCCCAAAATGTTTTGTCATATGGTGGGTGCAGCAACAATGCTCTTTACCAGTGCATGCTCCCCGACCTGACCTGGGGCCTCATGTATAAACGCTGCGTATGCACAAAAATGTTGTGTAAGCCTGTTTCCACGTTTAAATTGTGATGTATAAAACCTAAACTTGGCGTAAAGCTACACACATTTCCATGGTAGCTCATAACCTGGCGTACGCTGGCAGCACCCAGCGTCAAAGCAGTGCTACTGTTCCTGTGTGGTTGCCCTTTCTTTTTTAGGTCCACATCCCTGACGCGGCTTTATAAATACACTGAAATTAACTGCATATTATTAGTTTAATGCATCTGATTGTAATTAACCTGTAACAATATAATTGTCCATGGAATGGCCAAACTATTCCAAATATTATAGCTGCTTTAGCGTTGTTACTCTCACTGCACCTTCTTTTTCTTCTTTCAGCTGCTCCCATTAGGGGTTGCCGCAGCAGATCATCTTTTTCCATATTACTCTCACTGCACCACTCAAAGCAGCTGATCGGAAAGAGAATTATGGGTATACAGGATCAAGCACACACTGCCTCAGCCATGCTGCCTATTTGAACTGCTCTCACATGGCAAACACTTCAGAGCCTTTCCTGTACTGACTCACGTCTCAGATAAAGAGAAAGACGAGCTGTTTATTGATGCAGTAAGAAACGAATCGATGAATGAAACCTGTTATCTTTACAACGATTGACAAACACGGAATGTAACTTGAACACAACACATCCTACAAACCTGATTGAAAGAAATAATGATAATCAAATCCTTGATGACAGCAACACTCATAAAACAATTACTGTATATTGACAATCATGTTACGTTATTTTTAAAATGTTCCCTTTTCTTTTTTATAACTTCTTTAACACACTACTTCTCCGCTGCGAAGCGCATATATACCCCGATCTACATACTCTCAACTAGACAAACTACACGCCGTGGCGCAATGGTAGAGGCTTCGCCTCTAGTGCCGACGTACGAGATTCGATTCCCGAGAGGGGATGCACTGAGTATGTACGTGCACTTCCCAATTCATTTTACCCTCGCATCCCCTTGGTTTGAGACGTATGAAAAAATATGTGGTTAACGCAGAAAGACAGATCACCAATTGAAGCTTTATGAATAATGGATACTTTATTCGCCATCAATGATTGTTTTGGTAAAGCCATATTCAGTGTATTCATTAGATGAACGGTAAAAAAGTAAGAGCGAGGGGAGGGTGACTTATTGAGGCAGCAGGCGAAACCACAATAGCACGCGGGCTCGATGCGTCGGTGCGCGTCAACTCGATCTGA
Organism: Polypterus bichir lapradei; assembly: GCA_026402145.1. Classification (NCBI taxonomy): domain Eukaryota; kingdom Metazoa; phylum Chordata; class Cladistia; order Polypteriformes; family Polypteridae; genus Polypterus; species Polypterus bichir. The sequence goes on along the minus strand of JANRMT010062835.1, from coordinate 34,849,088 downwards.
ATTGCGCGATCACATTCGAAAAAAAATATCTTCAAGTTCTATTTAGTCGACACAAATATATCTTTGGTTGGAATGTAAGGTGAATTTACTCTTTACATTTGTATGGTGAAGAAAAATTTATGCAATGATGACTAAATTTAACTATATAAAGTCAAAACTTGTATATATAAAGTCATTCCCGAATATATAAAGTCAAAACTTGATTATATAAAGTCACTGTCGGAATAAATAAAGTCAAAACTTGAATATATAAAGTCAGCGTCGGTATATATAAAGTCAAAACTTGTTTCTGAATATTTAAAGTTAAAACTTGAATATATAAAGTCAGCGCTGGAATATATAAAGTCAGCGCTGGAATATATAAAGTCAGCGTCGGAATATATAAAGTAAGCGCTGGAATATATAAAGTCAAAACTTGAATATATAAAGTCAGCGTCGGAATATACAAAGTCAGCGCTGGAATATCCATCCATTTCCCAACCCGTTGAATCCGACCACAGGGTCACGGGGGGTCTGCTGGAGCCAATCCCAGCCAACACTGGGCGCAAGGCAGGAACCAATCCTGGGCAGGGCACATGTATCATTTTCAAAACATTAACCAAACAGTGTTTTTTTAATTTATTTTTCTGAATATGTTTTTGTTAACTTAGTACAAAGGGATTATGCTGTATAACTCTGCTGGGAATATTTATAAACAGTGTGGGAGAGTTTATAAGGGCTTAAAATATATAAAAATAACCATACAAACATATGGTTTCTACTTCGCGGATTTTCACCTATCGCGGGGGGGTCTGGAACACAACCCCCGCGATCGAGGAGGGATTACTGTATATATGTGTGTGTGATATATATATATATATATATATATATAT
>JANRMT010062835.1:34781727-34847816 GCA_026402145.1 Polypterus bichir lapradei | reverse complement strand
GGTTTACACTGTGCTTTGTTTCCGAAGTAGCAGAACTCATGAATATGGTTGTATATATCACTCGCTCGCTTCTTATTGTTTCGCTGCCTTCTCAATTATATAATGCATGTTTTCTTCAGCGCTTTTTGGGGCTCTTCCTGGTTTTCTACGTACTGCGTGATTACGTGAGAGGCGTGATGATGTCAAACTCCGCCCCCACGGGTTTCAAGCTCATCTCCATTACAGTAAATGGAGAAAAACAGCTTCCAGTTATGACCATCACGCGTAGAATTTCGAAATGAAACCTGCCCAACTTTTGTAAGGAAGCTGTAAGGAATAAGCCTGCCAAATTTCAGCCTTCTACCTACACGGGAAGTTGGAGAATTAGTGATGAGTCAGTCAGTCAGTCAGTGAGTGAGTGAGGGCTTTGCCTTTTATTAGTATAGATATATATGACAACAACACTCATATCAATGACAAAACAATTACATTAACAATCATGTTACGTGTTTTTTAAAATTTTTCCTTTTCTTTTTTATAACTTCTTTAACACACTACTTCTCCGCTGCGAAGCGCGGGTATTCTGCTAGTTATTAATAATTAAACATGTTAGGACATGGTGTCGCTGCACTAGCAAGGATCTGGTGCTCCGTTCACGGATGGTTCCTGCCTTGCGCTGTATGCTTGCTGGGACTGGCGTGACACAGGAAGGATAGAATAATTAAACATGTACTACGAAGATATTTCAGTGTTCCTTAAAAGTTTTTAAGAATCGTCGTTGTAAGCTTACAGATGGCTTAACGTCTATTACAGAGCTGATTGTGTGGCGATTGTTTATTTGGAGAAAGAAAAGTAAGGACAGGAATTGGGGGTTAGTACTTTTGAAAGAGACAGTACTGCTGCAATAGATTATTTCATCGAAGGTTGCGCATGGCAAAGCAAGCATCTTGCGTGAAGCAGGAACAATCACTGCGCCGTGTTCCCATGTTTAATAACATGCTTTAACTCCTATCTTCATGAAAATTGTATCAAGTATATATCTCAGTATTTTAATTATTCAGAGAGCTGTAATATTACAAATGTAATGGATTCTGTGTCCTGTTGGAGGAAGAGAAAGCCCGGAAGCACGTAGTGCTGTATTGTATTTGTTTTGTCTTGCACCTGTTTTGTTGTGTATGGGTAAGAGCATAGAGCACATAGAAAATCAAATACAAAACAAAGCATTTAACATGCTACTTTAGTTACGATGGGATTTGAGAAACTAGTAAATTAAGCGATTTTAAGATGAAGTTTATGCTACTTTAATGACAAAATCAACTTCATGATTAAAGTGGAAATTTCGAGATTAAAGTTGCGATTTCGTGATTTCGTGCTTTTTTTCCCCCCAATGTGTGCCTATTTTTTTTCTCTGTACCATAATAAGCTTTCATATGAAACTCAGACAGTGGGCTACGACTCTCCTTTTCACGGCAACTTTGATATCCGACTTCTTTTTTTATTTCGGGCACTGTGCGACTTTGTGAACTTGAGCTTTCAAGTTTCTCCGACACTCTGTCACTCGATCAACTTCCTTTTGTTGTTTATACCACTGTTTAAACCAACAAATAGTAAGTTTTTCCTTGCCTCCACTTGGTAGTCGCTGAAATTCTTCTATTTCCCCCCCATGCTTTTGCCATTGCCTTTTCACAGAATGTTGAGCTTAAGGGCTATTTATATTGATTTGCATATTCAAAGAGGCGTAATTCTGGGAGGAGACAGGGCGGGAGAGCATGCGCGTGCACGTGTGTTACTTTTCACGCTGACTGGGATTTATGTAGCGGAAAAACGTGGAAATTGGTGTTCGCACAGATTTATGCATCTTGATTCTTTTGTGCGTAAGCACATTTCCACTTTTGTGTTTACGCCATGTTATAGTGTGAATTCTACACACGCCATTATGCATGAGGCCCCTGACCTGTTGACTGAGTGAAAATTCGAGTTCATTTAATTGAATGCAGGTTAGATTTAGTCATCCACTTCATTTGCTTCCTATTATTTTTTCAGCTTTGGCATAAATGGAAGCTGGAACCAATTCTGACAGTGTTTGACTAGATCTTTTCTTGAAAAGTATCCTGGATTTAGCAGCTACCAGTTTACCTCCACAATTCATCAGTCTTTCTATGCACATCATTAATGGCAACATTTTTCTGAAGAAAGGTACTCACTCAGGAGAGGCTGCCAGCATTTTAATGACAAAGCTATTAAAAGTAAAAAGTGCATCTCATGTTGTTTGGTGGTGAGCAATGTGCTTTATAAATTCTGACGAAGTTCTCAGTTTATTTAAATGGGCATAGTCTGCACCTTCAGCTAATCACATCCATTTAATTTTCTTATCCCTTTTAAGGTTTGTATTATTAAGTGGAGATGATAATTGGATAGTATAACTCATGATGGCTCTAAAGCAAAAAATTCAATCTTAAAATATCTTCTTCCACATCAGATCTTTCATCCAGAAAACAAAATATTTGTTCTTCAAGGAACAGTATGTTCAAATTCAAAAAAGTTACTTTATACAAGGGTTTGATTTTAAATAAAGATGTCAGATTGCATGTTTTTTGTATAATTGATTTGCTTTTAAACAGTTTTTTTTATCTGTTTTTAAACATTTCAGGTGAGTTTTTTTCACAACCTTTAAAGTAATAGAGTATCCATGCCTTTACAATGAAATGTGTTTTTGTGTTTAATTGGTATACAACCTCACCCCTTTTCATGTAAATTAGGGTTCATTATTTGCATAACACAGCACCATTTGTGAAGAAGAAATATGGAGAGGTGACCCCCTTCCCCTTTCTGGATGCCAATTAAAAAATAAAGGGTAGAGAACTGTAGCTGGTTTAACCAAGCAACTAAATGGATTGATTTTTAAGTTGTCTTTAAAACTAGGGGGCTTCGCCCCCTGCTTGCTTTACAAACCAACCCCTCGGCTTGCGCTACACGCCAGCCACTTCGTGTCTCTGCTACTCGCGTATGTGGATTTCACTTTCACCAAACAACAAATCTTTTAATTCTCGCGGTTACGCCTCTTCATTAGGAAGAAACACTACTTTTCCCTGATGGCAACACAAATTAGACAATCTACAAGTCTCCAACTTAAAGTTTAAATCCGAACAATATCTACATACTTTTGTCGTATAACCTAATTTCTTATATGCAGTCTCTTTTCACTGTTCTGTTATTTCCTTTTATTTGCGCTAATGTGATCTTTACTGTCATTTTTTTGAGACTTTTGAATTTTAGTACTTTCATAATCTCTAATCTGCTTTGCATGTGTATTGCGCCAACGTTTTTGAACCTCTTTACGACATTCTACTTTGACATCTACTCTTTGTCTTATTTCCGGACCCAGGCGTGGTTAAATCTCTTGGCTCAAAGTCTTATCTCGCAGGACATGAAATTATCTCTCTGAAAAAGTCTTGTCTCCTGCCAGGATTTTTTTTATATAATAGAGAGATACTACTTTGCTATTTGTAGCCCAAACAATATTTCAACCATAGCTGCTATGTTTGGGAACCTTTATTGTATTAAGAGAGATTACATGTAGCAAGTGGTGATTTTACTAAGTGCACTTACCATTCTTGTCTGAGTGACTGCTCAGACAGTGATAAACTCACATGGGCAGAGTTCTATTTAAAGCAGATAAACAGGTACCAGCGGATTGAGAGTGTGTGTGCAATATTAAAAGGGACCACAGATGAGACTGAAAACTAAAATGTTTTTGAATAATACTTGGTTTGCTGGGTGTGTCACACATGTGCGATTAGGAGGCAGTCAAAGAGCCTAAAGGTGAGTGAAACATTGCGAGATAAGGGGTTGTCACATGGTGCTTACCTGAACTCTCTTTTATCAACAGAAACCAAGAAGAAAAATAATTCTGCAACTTCCGGGTTCCAAAATGGCTGCAATGACGTCACTTCCGGCACCCACAAATCACCTCACTTCCTGCTGCAGCGTCACAACATGCCAACCATTTCCTGTCACATGTTTTTCTCTGCTATATAACCACCATTTTGTCACAGTAAAAATATTCATTGTAATTCCAAACTTTGAAGCGCTTCTTTTTTCTTATTGTTTGGACGACAATATACGGGGACGGTCCCCAAAACTTTGTTTTTGTCTTTGTGAAGGATTTATTCAACCACAATTGGCGTAGCCGGCAAGATTATTTGTTCGAAATGTCTGAAGAACAGGACCTGAACACTGTTCTTTCCACCATTATGGGAGATCTCCAAACTTTGAAGATCCAAATGGGTGAGGCGAGGACCCAATTAGCCGAAGCAGAGGCTCGTGCTGCAGCCAGAGTACAGACAGAGTTTGCTCGGTCACCACCCATTGCACTGACCACCTTGACTGAATCAGATGACATTGAGACCTATTTTTTGATTTTTGAGCGTACCGCTAAGAGGAACGCATGGCTGAGGTCAGAGTGGGCGTACCAACTGGCTCCCTACTTGAAGGGAACGGGGCAGCGAGCCTATTATGATTTAACTGAGGAGCAGGCTGATGATTATGACGCTCTTAAACTAGAAGTGTTCAAACGCTACGGCGTATCCCCGGAGCAGCAGGCAAGAGAATGGAGGGAGTGGCAGTTCGACCCAGAGAGGCCATTGAGAACTCAGGGCTTTGAAGCATGGGGAAAGGTATGTTGCTGGCTACGGCCCGACATTAATAATTCTCATAAAATGGCCGAGCTAATTGCATGTGAAACCTTTGTGCATGCCCTCCCTGAGCATATTACCCAGCAAGTCCGGAAACATAACTTTGACGACATGGACACTCTAATCCAAATCGCGGAGTGTCACTGGGCGGCTTGCAAATCGGGGCGATCAGAACGGTTCTCTCGCCGAACCCAACAGCCACGTGGGGCAGCTCCTGAGCCCCCCGACAAGCTCCCGAACCTGCCGTCCGTGGATGGAATAGACCAGCTAACATTCCCCGCTGTTACAAGTGTGGGGAGGTTGGACATCTGTCCCCTAACTGCTCCTACGTGCCCATGGATTGTTCGTTGGTGAAGAGAGAAAGGTATTGTGCCACAGTGAATAACCCTTTGTCTCTTCCTTATACAGGTGCAGTTATTATAAATGGCAGAAAGGTAAGGGCAATGTTTGATTCCGGGAGTAACATTTCTGTTGTTGCTGCCTGTTTTGTTTTACTGCAACAGTGGGCTAAGTTGAAAACTAGTCTCAAATGTATTCACGGGGATATCCGATATTATAAGACAGCCAGATGTGTGGTGACAGTAAGTCGTAACCTGACGAGCCTGAACATGGCTGTGTTACCGGATCCCCCGTTTCCAGTCATACTTGGAAGAGACTGGAATAAAATTACCAGTGGTAAAAACGTAACTGTACCAAAGAAATATTTAGGTTTAGTCATGGAAAATACTGATCCGACTGCCTCCACACCATGTCCCACAGTAGCACGGGCTGATACAAGTACCCAATGCGAAGAAATCGATGTCCCATCGTCCTCTGCGGGAGCTAATACAGTTAACGTGGAGGACGTGGAGGCAGAAGCCCCTCCCCTTGAGGTCGCACAAGACCCAATTCAGACTTTATCTTCACAATTCCTGTTAACACCTTCATCTTTTAAAAGAGAACAGTGGAACGATGATTTCTTAAAATTTGCTAGGAATGCTATAGTATCCACCGAGGGTTATACAACTCTGGATCCCATGCCACCGATGCCGTTCTTTGTACTTAAAAATGATTTGTTATATAGAGTGGCAGAGTACGGGGGTGAAGTGCAAGCATCATTGTTAATTCCACGCACTTTTCGGCGAAGTGTGTGAATTGGCACATGCTCACCTTCTAGGAGCCCATTCAGGCTTTGATAAAACTTTAGAGAGGATAAAACTCTGATTTTACTGGCCGGAAATAAATGAGGCGGTCCGGCGATTTTGCGCTTCCTGTCCGGGGTGTCAACTTCGCCAGATTCCAAGACGGATGAAAGCTCCTTTTGTTCCCCTTCCCCTTATTAATATCCCATTTGAACGAGTCAGTGACCTCGTAGGACATTTAGAACCCTCGTTAAAAGGATTTAAATATATTTTGGTGTTAGTTGATTATGCCACTTGCTTTCCAGAAGCTGTCCCATTGCGCTCAGCTAATACAAAAACCATCGCACAGGAATTAGTAGGGATATTTGCTCGTGTTGGGATCCCCAAAGAGGTTTTGACAGACCAAGGGACTCCTTTCACTTCGGAGACGTTCAGGGAGATAGCCAAATTACTCCGTATAAAACATCTGAAAACGTCGGTCTATCATCCCCAAACTGACGGGTTGGTAGAACGTTTTAATCAAACATTGAAACAGATGTTCCGTAAGGTAGTTAACTAGGATGGAAAAAACTGGGATCTGTTGCTTCCTCTCGTTTTATTTGCTTACCGGGAAGTCCCGCAGACCTCTACAGGTTTCTCTCCTTTTGAATTATTATATGGGAGACAACCCCGAGGGCTTTTGGATATGTTAAAAGAAGGATGGGAAGAGGAGGTCCTCCCTACTTCAAATATTCTCGAATATATCGCGCAATTACGCGATAGACTTGAGAAAATTAGACCTATTTTAAAAGACAATTTAGAAAAAGCACAAGCAGCGCAGTCTTGTTATTATAATAGAAACACCACCATTCGGGAGTTCGTCCTGGGTGATCGTGTAATGGTGCTCGTTCCAACCTCCCATTCAAAATTGTTAGCACATTGGCAAGGCCCCTATGAAATAAAGGAAAGAAAAGGACTCGTGGACTATTTGGTTAAACAACCTAATCTTCGACTGAGTGAACGAGTATATCACATTAATCTGTTGAAACCGTGGAAGGACAGGGATATTGATCCCTCCTCCAGACAACCTCGTTCTCTTTTCACGTCATGTGCCCATCTTAATTTTGGTCCTGATTTAACATTTGAACAACGACAAGATCTCGAACGTGCTATCTTGTATGTCCCTAAAGTTGTGGATGAGACACCTGGATGTACTGCGTTGATTGTTCATGACATTATTACGGACCCTGGAGTGATTGTCGGAGAGAGACCTTACAGGCTCCCGGCGGCAAAGAAAGCGGAAGTAGAGTTGGAAATTAGACGAATGCTAGAATTAGGGGTTATTGAAGAAAGCTATAGCCCTTGGTCTAGTCCAATTGTCTTAGTTTCTAAACCTGATGGCTCGTGGAGGTTTTGCAACGACTTCCGACGACTTAATCAGATCTCTAAATTCGATGCGTATCCCATGCCGCGAGTAGATGATTTACTTGATCGATTAGGGAACGCTCGATTCCTAACTACTCTTGACATGACTAAAGGGTATTGGCAAGTTCCCTTAACGGACTCCGCTAAAGAAAAAAACGCTTTTAGTACACCCAGTGGACATTGGCAATACGAGGTTCTTCCTTTTGGTTTGCACGGGGCACCAGCTACTTTTCAACATCTGGTAGACACACTGCTACGGCCCCACAATTCCTATAGTGCCGCCTACTTGGATCATGTAGTCATTTATTTCGGCACATGGAAGGACCATGTATGTCAGGTTAAAACGGTGCTTTCCACGATAGCATCAGCAGGGCTTCGTATTAATCCTAAGAAATGTTTCTTCAGATTGAAGGAAGCCAAATATTTAGGCTATGTAGTGGGTGGGGGTGTTGTTAAACCACAATGTAGTAAAATTGATGCCATCATGAATTGGCCCCGTCCGATGAATAAGCGGCAGGTTCAAGCATTTTTAGGGTTGGCGGGTTACTATCGCCGTTTTGTACCGCATTTCTCTGAAATTGCTTCGCCCTTATCTAATTTAACAAAGAAACGTGCACCTTTAAAAGTGGTATGGGATGATGCGGTTGACAAAGCATTCTGTGACCTAAAGTTGGCCCTTACGTCAGCACCTGTGTTGAAATCCCCTGATTTTTCCATTCCTTTTATTCTCCAGACCGACGCATCGGCCACAGGATTGGGTGCCGTGCTGAGCCAGTGCATCAACGGCGCTGAACACCCCGTTATGTACCTTAGCCGGAAATTGCTGGAACGTGAAAACCAAGTATGCTGCGGTGGAGCAAGAAGCCTTGGCGATCAAGTGGGCTATCACGTCTTTGAGCTACTACCTATTGGGACGTGAGTTTACTCTGGTGATGGATCACGCCGCTTTACAGTGGATGTCCCTTCATCGTGAGGCTCTTGAAAATTTTAGACCCATCTCTAACCTGCCTTTCTTAAGCAAAGTTCTGGAGAAAGCAGTCATTATGCAGTTAAATGACCACCTAAATAAACATGCTATTCTTGATAAATTTCAGTCGCGTTTAAGAATAAATCACAGCACAGAAACTGCACTCGTTAAAGTAGTAAATGATTTGCGAATGAACGCAGACAGAGGCCATATATCTGTTCTCATCCTCTTAGATCTGAGTGCTGCATTTGACACTATTGATCATAATATTCTTAGAAATCGCCTTAGTCAATGGGTGGGCCTCTCTGGCAGTGTCTTAAATTGGTTTGAATCCTACCTGACAGGGAGAAAATTTTTTGTTAGTTGTGGTAATTACAACTCAAAGACACATGATATCCGATATGGTGTTCCACAAGGCTCTATCCTGGGTCCACTGTTATTCTCAATCTACATGCTTCCGTTAGGTCAGATTATCTCGGGGCACAACGTGAGCTACCACAGCTATGCTGATGACACACAGCTGTATTTATCAGTAGCACCTGATGACCCCGATTCTATTGATTCACTAACACAATGTCTGACTTGTATCTCAGAATGGATAATTAGTAACTTTCTCAAGTTAAATAAAGAGAAAACTGAAATCTTAGTGATTGGCAATAATGGATACAATGAGGCTATTAGAAATAAACTGGATACATTAAGATTAAAAGTCAAGACGGAGGTAAAAAGCTTAGGGGTAATTGTTGACTGTAATCTGAATTTTAAATCGCATATTAAGCAGATCACTAGGACAGCATTTTTTCACTTAAGAAACATAAGTAAAGTTAGACCTCTTATATCACTGAAAGATGCTGAGAAATTAGTTCACGCATTTGTTTTCAGTCGACTAGATTACTGTAACGCACTCCTCTCAGGACTACCCAAGAAAGACATAAATTGTTTGCAACTAGTGCAGAATGCAGCTGCTAGAATCCTAACTAGGAAAAGAAAATCCGAACACATTTCTCCAGTTCTGATGTCACTACACTGGTTACCTGTGTCATTCAGGATTGACTTTAAAATTCTGCTTATGGTTTATAAAGCCTTAAATAATCTCGCCCCTTCTTATATGTCGGAGTGTCTGACACCTTATATTCCAAATCGTAACCTCAGATCCTCAAATGAGTGTCTCCTTAGAATTCTAAGAACAAAACTTAAAAGAAGTGGTGAGGCGGCCTTCTGCTGCTATGCACCTAAAATCTGGAATAGCCTGCCAGTAGGAATTCGCCAGGCTAATACAGTAGAGCACTTTAAAACACTGCTGAAAACACATTACTTTAACATGGCCTTCTCATAACTTCACTTTAACTTAATCCTGATACTCTGTATGTTCAATTCATTATAATAACTATTCATGATGGCTCTAAAATCCTCACTGACCCCTACTCTCTTTTCTATTTCTTTTTCCGGTTTCTTTGTGGTGGTGGCCTGTGCCACCTCCACCTACTCAAAGCTTCATGATGCTCCAACAATGATGGCTGGACTAAAAGGCAGAATTCTACGTGACCATCATCATCAAGCTTTTCCGTGAGAACCTTAAATCCAAAGAGGACTGTTTCATTTATGTTAGGTAGAATGCCCAGAGGGAACTGGACGGTCTCATGGTCTGGAATCCCTACAGATTTTTTTTTTTTCTCTCCAGCCGTCTGGAGTTTTTTTTGTTTTTTCTGTCCCCCCTGGCCATTGGACCTTACTCTTATTCGATGTTAATTAATGCTGAGTTATTTTGTTTTCTTATTGTGTTTTTTATTTTTCTATTCTTTATTATGTAAAGCACTTTGAGCTACTGTTTGTATGAATATGTGCTATATAAATAAATGTTGTTGTTGTGAGTCGAACCCACGCATCACTAGGTGGTTCTTAGAGTTACAACCTTATCGTTTTAGTGTCATTTATCGTAAAGGTTCCTTACAGGCCAACGCAGATGCTCTCTCTCGTGTCCACGACCTGAGGGGTCTGGGCTGAGGGGGGGGGTCATGTCACCCATGTGCGATTAGGAGGCAGTCAAAGAGCCTAAAGGTGAGTGAAACATTGCGAGATAAGGGGTTGTCACGTGGTGCTTACCTGAACTCTCTTTTATCAACAGAAACCAAGAAGAAAAATAATCCTGCAACTTCCGGGTTCCAAAATGGGCGCGATGACGTCACTTCCGGCACCCACAAATTACCTCACTTCCTGCTGCAGCGTCACAACATTCTAACCATTTCCTGTCACATGTTTTTCTCTGCTATATAACTGCCATTTTGTCACAGTAAAAATATTCATTGTAATTCCAAACTTTGAATCACTTCTTTTTTCTTATTGTCTGGATGACAATATACGGGGACTGTCCCCAAAACTTTGTTTTTGTCTTTGTGAAGGATTTATTCTACCACAGGTGCCACAAGTACTGCCATTAGAGTGTCTGAAACCGCAACTCTACTTGTTTTTTTTAAACAGATATGTCCCAAGTATTTATTAAGAAATACCATTAATGAAAGGAGGCTGTCATGACTTGTGCATGATATCAGACAAGCTACCATCAGTGTGCCAACAACTGAATACAACTGTAGAATTCAGGAATGGAAAACTGTTTGTGCTACACCTTGTATGGCGTTGGCATCCAGCAACTGGTTGCAGTCAAAAATAAGAAGTTGTGGATTCAGTGGGTGAGGGGCATAATCCTAGAGGCCTAAGATCAGAATTATAAAACTTAAAACACAAAAAGAGGCTTCAAATGTGTGTACAGAACTTCCCATGCAAACATCATGATTCATATAAAAGAACTTGAGTGGAGAACTTGGGTATATTTATGGAAACTCTGACCAATCCATATGCAACATTTTGGAGAAATGTAGCAAAACCAGCTAAATGACCTCTCATGTGTATAATAATTCATACCCCTGAACTGTTATCATAATATTCGTTGACATGACAAGCGTTAAACTGTAAAAAATTATGAATATTATAAATAGACTCTCTTTTAGTTCCCTTTTAAAAGTGCTAATGTTGCATATTTGCACTGAAGAAGTTTTTGTTTTATCGTTAATTGATATCAGTTATCTGTTGTCACTTGTAAGGTTTAGAAACTAAAGTGCAGTAAAAACACACACGTGATTCACTCCCTGCATACAGAAAGCTCTCAATCTCATACTCTACAGCCTATTTATAGTCTAAAGGTTTGACACAACATACCTTATTTGGCAGTCTTTGAAGTTTGTACAAATGGTCATATATGAAGGGAACAAGCTTTTAGACATCAGTTGGATTTTTTTGCCCAGCATGATGATGACTGCTTATTGAACCAATTAGACTTTCAAGAGTCATTCTCTTGGAACTTTGTACTGAGTTGAACCCTGACTTAGAAAGACAGAAGTGACTATAATTGGACTCTACCTGTTCATATCCGGATTTTAACAATGGTTGGTTTTCTGTCGATGGGCATTTACCAGAAATAATTGGTCGACAGGCCAAGAATGTCTCAGACAGCTTCAGCTCCATCATGTCCGTTGTGCTGGAAGCCTTAAACAACTAACAAGGCACTACATTCTTTTTCTGTGTGGTTTGGTTGTATATGCCAATGTAAAGAGGAAATCTGTGGCAAGTGTCTGGTTTCATTAACATAATCGCAGCAATTAACAGCACTCATATTGAAATATATTGCATATACATTCACTGTAGTTACATGAGCCAAGTGATAGTGGCTAAACTCTCAGACACTGGTGCCTTACGATTTTTCTAGATGCCTTGAGTGGAGAGGAATGAGGAAAAAGCGCTTCAATGCTATGTGCTGAACACCATAGGACTCCTCTAATGCAATTGGCGGTGGCTGGATGTGTCAGGTGGGAAGGTCTGAGGTCTGCAGCATTGTGACTGCTTATGCATGAGGTTCATTAGCATAGTCCATATATGGTTTTTTTCAGGGAGACAACCAGGTGGAGCTTGAGGTGCATTCTCGTACACAAATTTATAACTTAGGGGTTCACCCCCTACTGACTTTGCTCACCAACCCCCCCTCAACCTGCCCTACGCGCCAGCCACTTCACGTCTCAGCCGCTTGCATTGTCAAGAGGGGGGCTGAATGCACCCCAAGAAGACATGGTCACTCCTCTGAAACCCCATCGTAAATGGTTATACAATGGGAAACAAATGCAGTTTTTTTTTTTTTTTACCTCCTCTTTGCTCGGTCAGCTGCTGGCTTGCTGCTACTGCTGTGCTGCATGATCTGCATCTCAAGCAAACATTTAAAAGCCTGTACAGCAGCTGTCCTACTCTTTGTCTTTTATTTCCAGCCCTGGGTGTGGTTAAATCTCTTGGCATAAAGTCTCGTCTTGCAGGACGTGAGTTCTTGCAATTTTTTAGTTTATAATTTAAAAACGGAATAAGAATCTGAAAATCTAACAATATCACATTAAAGTTCGATAAATTCTGAAAAGAATGATACCAAACATATATATGTAGGTTTTAAAATAAGCCTGATTTAAAGCATGACAAAAAACGTGACATAAAAAATCACATAAAATCGTTGCACAAAATCATTGCACATTTAGGCTTAGGATTTTTATATATATATATATATATATATATATATATATATATGAGTAGATTGTGATTTATAACGGTTAATTGCAGAGAAATTTGAGTATACCAGGATTTTTAAATCAGATTATTTTTCAGTAGATACATTTTCCTGTTTTTTGGCATGCACATATTTTCTTGCTTACATTCACAAAAAATGTTTTTAAATGAGATCCTGATTTCATGAATGCCTGATTTTGTTGCTTCACTGTTAATATGAGGTCCAGGACATACCAAAGGCTTTTAGCTCCGTGCGATCCATCCTAGGTGTAATCAATACAGGCTGATGGTTAATTTTCTAATAAGGTAAGGAGGGTTTCATTAAGCACGAAGTCCAATGTTATGAGTAGAGGAAATACAGCGGGAAAATCAAAATATTGTTGTAGATTAGATGCATTCCTTCAGGGCAGCTGTGTATACTTTTTTAAGCATACTTTTTCCTTATGCTAATTCCCCTGCCACAACATCATGGAATGACCTACAAGACTTAAAAACTCATCTTAATTCTGTGGCTTCCCCAATCATCAAATTTTAACCCGCTGAGCACCCAAGGGATGCACAGTCATATGAAAAAGTTTGAGAACCCCCCTTAATTCTTTGGATTTTTGTTTATCATTGGCTGAGCTTTCAAAGTAGCAACTTCCTTTTAATATATGACATACCTTATGGAAACAGTAGTATTTCAGCAGTGACATTAAGTTTATTGGATTAACAGAACATATGCAATATGCATCATAACTAAATTAGACAGGTGCATAAATGTGGGCACCCCAACAGAGATATGACATCAATACTTAGTTGAGCCTTCTTTTGCAAATATAACAGCCTCTAGACGCCTCCTATAGCCTTTGATGAGTGTCTGAATTCTGGATGGAGGTATTTTTGACCATTCTTCCATACAAAATCTCTCCAGTTCAGTTAAATTTGATGACTGCCGAGCATGGACAGTCTGCTTCAAATCATCTCATAGATTTTCGATGATATTCAAGGCAGGGGACTGTGACAGCCATTCCAGAACATTGTACTTCTCCCTCTGCATGAACGCCTTTGTAGATTTTCGAACTGTGTTTTGTGTCATTGTCTTGTTGGAATATCCAACCCCTCCGTAACTTCAACTTTGTGACTGATGCTTGAACATTATCCTGAAGAATTTGTTGATATTAGGTTGAATTCATCCGACCCTCGACTTTATCAAGGGCCCCAGTCCCTGAACTAGCCACACAGCCTCACAGCACGAGGGAACCTCCACCAAATTTGGCAGAAGGTAGCAGGTGTTTTTCTTGGAATGCGGTGTTCTTCCGCCATGCAAAGCGCTTTTTGTTATGACCATATAACTCAATTTTTGTCTCATCAGTCCAATGCACTTTGTTAAAAAAATGAATCTGACTTGTCTAAATGAGTATTTGCATACCACAAGCGACTCTGTTTGTGGCGTGAGTGCAGAAAGGGCTTCTTTCTCATCACCCTGCCGATGGGTTGTCTGTAACCGTTCTCACAATCCTGTGAATATGTTGCTCCTGTATTTTTCTTGGCCTGCTAGACCTGGGTTTAACAGCAACTGTGCCTGTGGCCTTCCATTTCCTGATTACATTCCTACAGTCGAAATAGACAGTTTAAACCTCTGAGATAGCTTTTTGTGGCCTTCCCATAAACCATGATACTGAACAATCTTTGTTTTCAGATCTTTTGAGAGTTGCTTTGAGGATTCCATGCTGTCACTCTTCAGGGGAGAGTCAAAGGGAAGCACAACTTGCAATTGACCACCTTAAGCACCTTTTCTTATGATTGGACACACCTGTCTATGAAGTTCAAGGCTTAACGAGCGAATCCAACCAATTTGGTGTTGCAAGTAATCAGCATAGAACAGTTACATGAATTCAAATCAGCAAAATTACAAGGGGACCCAAATTTTTGCACAGCCAGATTTTCACATTTGATTTAATTTCATACAACTAAATACTGCATCACTAAAAATCTTTGTTTGGAAAACACCCCAGTAATCAGATGTTCCTAGGAAATGAAAGACATACCACTGTTATCTTTTTTGTTAAAAGTAAATTATTATGCAGGCTGAGAGGGGTTCCCAAACTTTTTCATAAGACTGTAACTAAACAAGCTACTTAAAGTGGAGATACATCAGTAGCCAATTACTAAGTATGGGAACTGCACACCTACGTTCAGTTTTGATAATTCATTAAATTAATGCTCTAATGAATGTGTGCTGATTTGGGTCATAATGAGTGTTTTCTACTATTGGTAATGTGGCTAGATGAACTGGAGTGTGATAAACAATTTAGATCTAGACCAAAATGGCAAAGCCTCTCAAGCCCACTTAATCCAGCTCTGAGTCACAGGGAGAATCACCAGTTTGTTTTTTTTAAGTTTTGTTTTTTTTTGTTCTTTATTTTGCCTTATACAATTTCTTGTATTAGGGATTTGTTAGTTTTCGCATACTCCTTGGGGTCAGAGCGCAGGGTCAGCCATTGTACAGCACCCCTGGAGCAATTGAAGGTTAAGGGCTTTGCTCAAGGGCCCAGCAGAGTAGGATCTCTTTTGGCAGTGACAGGGATTCGAACCAGCAATCTTCAGGATACCAGCACAGATCCTTAACCTCAACATCCATTACTGTGGGAGGAAAGCATAGGCAGACATGGGAAGAATGTGAGCACTGCACACTGACAGTGGCCAAGCACTGATTAAAACCAAGGACACCAGATTCATTTTTTGTATATCACTCTTTACTGAGTACAGGGTCAGGACCCTATAAATTTAAAGATTTGAAAATTACATCTTTTGCATGCATAAAATTCAAATTAATTTAAATACACAGTAAAATTAAGTTCAATTTGATTACCATAGAAATCATTACAATATAAAGCTAATAAAAGCTGATATAAAGCCCATTTAAAAGAAATTAAAGGTTTAAGGTTATTTCCACACTGAAAAGAAAAAGAGGTTAAGGAGACAAATTTTGGCCGTATAGTCTTCATCAGGTGTACAACCTAAAAGGAAAAGGCGTATAACATAAACTTTAGGGGCAGATGAAAAGAGAAAGGTGAGAAAAAGCTATCATTAGAGAAGATGAAGGGAGTGATTAATAAGTTAGCCAGACCGACATGGAGAAATATGTGATCCCAATCTGAAAATAAGATTAGCTTGTTCTGTTTTCCTTGGAAAAGTGTATTTGAAGCCCAGTGAAAATAAGTCCATTTATGTTATAATTTTGAAATGGCCGGTTGAAAACTGAGGAGAGGAAAAACGGCAACTTCAGTTGACAGCATTTTTGGAGGAAACCATCCTTTAGCAACTTCACAGTGGGTTGTAACAAATGAAGACAGCAGTTGCAGTTGTGGTGATGTAAGCTGACTAGATGCCCATACCCTTCTGGCATTTTACAGTTTTAAAAATGAATGTAGGACAATCCAATAAAAAGATTAAATCCTTACATCCATGGATTCCAAGGCTCTCAATAGAATAGGCAGTACTTACATGAACTTTAAAATTTACAGTGGCACTGAGTGCTATACCTGGATACCAAGAACAGAAACAGAATAGGAGAGGTTTCAGTATCAGTTCTTAATAATGGGCATGCTTGTATTTTTGTACAAATGACTAACAAACAGAGATCAATATCCACAGCAATTCGGTAGCTCTAGTCAGGGTATGCTAAACTAAAGTAGTGGTGTTTCAAGCTGGACGCAAGTACTGAGACCAAAGGGGTATTTCTTTTACAACCAGGCAGATAAGTCCACTTCTTGGAGCCTTGTAACTAAAAATGTGATTTCCCACTGTTGATTCATTAACCCTATGGAATAAATAGGTCATCTTGAGACCAAATGTGCGCTCTGGTTTACATGATATGTAAGTAGGACTTTCGCCATTTAATGCTTTGGAAGTAAGAAGAAGGATTTTGAAATCAGTCCTAAACTTATCTGGAAGCCAGTGTATACAGGAT
Organism: Polypterus bichir lapradei; assembly: GCA_026402145.1. Taxonomy (NCBI): domain Eukaryota; kingdom Metazoa; phylum Chordata; class Cladistia; order Polypteriformes; family Polypteridae; genus Polypterus; species Polypterus bichir. The sequence goes on along the minus strand of JANRMT010062835.1, from coordinate 34,831,100 downwards.
GGCCCAGATCTAATTATGCAGATCCAGATCGTCTGGATGACTTTGATTTATCCGGGGACGATTCCAGTTCGGCGCAAAGATCATTCTTCATGTCATCAGTTCAGACACTTCTCGATGGTCAGGGATTTTTCGGGTGATTTTCTATGTAATAAACTTAATAAGTTATAGCGTAAAGAAAATTGCATAATTAGATCGGGACCACCCTATACACTCAAGAATTTTTAGTGATTGTACATCCTAGTTCTAGTAATTTGTGCAGCAGTAACATTTTCAACTTACTAAAAGTTACAAATGGAACAATCAAAATTGAAATGCCATCCAATAGCACATGACAGTAATAGGCTGCACTAGAAATAAAGGCATGGATTAACTTTTTGGTATCCTACATGCTTAGAAAATCATAATCTTCAACATTTTTAAGATGAAAAAGCAGGTTTTTAGATAGTGTCATAGTGTATGTTTGAAAAGACTGGCTCACGTTAAAGCAACTTCCTAAGGCCAACATCACACTGCACAAGTTTCCAGCAATTTTTGATCATGGTCGTCATTTATATATTCTTGGCGAGTTGTGAGGAGTCATGACATATGCACATGACTTCCATTCGTGTGGCAACTAGGTCATAGCCTTCTATGGCAGGCCATGAAAAAACCACACAGGTTTGATTTTGCTTTAGGAGGTAGGGCTCGGCTCATATGGTATATTACACACCAAAGGTTAATACTGAAATAGAAGCTGTAGACATTAATGGTAACCTACAAAACTGGATCTAAAGTTGGGTAAACAGCAGAAGACAAAGAGTACAGGTAAGAGGAGAGTGCTCCATGTGGAGTGAGATTATAAGTGAAGTCTGTCCTGGGACCAGTACTTTGTATTATTTTGTATTAATGGTGTAAATTCTGGTGTAGTTAGTAAACTTGTGAAATTTGCAGATGATACTAAAATTGGGAGAATGTCAGACACTTAGGAGGCATCAAAAATAACCCAAGAAGACTTGGACAAGCTTGAGAACTGGGCAAACACTTGGAAATGCAGTGTAATATAAAACAGTTTAGAGTGCACATGTGGGCAAAGGATACATTAATTATAAATGAATCAGAAATGGTTTGTGTCTGTGTATTAATTATATATACAAGATGGATGCACTGTCCTATAGGAAGCAACATCTTAAAAGGATTTAGGGGTTAGTGTTGACACATTTTCATCATCTAAGTGTCCTGAAGCTATTAAAAAGGCTAATCAAGCGATGTTATTCTCAGACTATATATAATGCGTTAGAGAGATTACTTGTGAAGTATTGTGTGCAGTTCTGAAAAGAAGACAGCAGCACATGAACCTGTGCAGAGGAAAGTAACCAGGTCCATCCTAAGACTTAAGGACCTATCCTACTATGCCAAACTCATAGAATTAAACCTGTTTAGTTTCAAGCATAGGAGCATGCGTGGGGACCTAATCCAGATCACCAATATTCTTAAAGGCATCGATAAGGCAGATCCAGCAGAATTCTTTTGATTTAACAGCGAATCATGTATGTGTGGACGGAAGTGGAAATTAAGGGGAAGTGCATTTAGGACAGAAGCCAGGAAGCAATACTTTATGCAAGGAGTTATGGGAATCTGGACCAAACTACTGAGATTCTGACAACCTAGGAAGAATCTGGATGAGGTAGTGGGACAGTTTAGCTATTAGCTAAACAAGCAAGCTTGCTAGACTGAACGGTCCCCTCTTCTTTGTCAAGTTTCTTATGTTCTATGTTCTTACATGTGTGAGAAAGTTGAACACCAGTGACTGCTGAGCTGCAAGTACACTTCATGGAATGCTGCCATGAGAAAATACAGAAAGGAGATGTTTTGGACTGTGCAAACAGGAGAGAGGCTTGTTTGTTTAATTTCTCATGCTTGTACCACAACAGAATGGAGAAAGGAAAAAAAAAATGTCATGAAGTCTGACATCCCCAAGGCAACAAAATGTACTAAATGAAGTTGTTAAATATGAGATGTTCTATAACTCATCGTTGTGTAGCGTAATAGCAGAATAGGTTGTGTTCCGATTCAATAAAACTAATGTTAAAGCCTGCCGAGTTAAAAAGTGCCAGGGCTTTATTGCTGTCTGTATCATCCCATCCATCCATTCATTATCCAGCCCACTATATCCTAACTATAGGGTGATGGGGGTCTGCTGGAGCCAATACCAGGAAACAAACCCCGGGCAGGGCACACACACATACACCCACACACCAAGCACAATTTAGGATTGCCAATGCACCTAACCTGCATGTCTTTGGACTGTGGGAGGAAACCCATGCAGACACAGGGAGAACCCGGGAAGTGAACCCAGGTCTCCTAACTGCGAGGCAGCAGCACTACCACTGCGCCACCGTGCCGCCCTGTATCATCCCACCAATCAATAACATTAGTTTTTTGGGGTTTTTTATTCAAGGGCAGGTTTTATTATTATTTTTAATATTATTGTAGTTATTATCCGTCCACGATTTTAACTCATTAGCAGCATTAACCAAGGTCACAATAGTAGAAATGGAATTTAGATCAGAAGGGTGAGACAGCATTGATAACCACTTCACCATTGTACTGCCCTGTTTTACAACATACTATAATTAAAATGCATAAAAATAAGTATGAAGTGATCTGCAGTTTTGTTCAATTCCACAAAATTACATTTCACGTTTAGAGGGCAAATCCATTAATGTTTTTGAATCCTCAGTGCTCTATTCAATTCTTAAAACCAGTCCATCATCTTTTTCTTGTTGAGACCCTTGTGTAGCTGGTGGGGTGTCGGATTGCCCCCAGTATCGATTGATATCCCAATCCTCATCATCTTCCACTCGTCCACAGAGCAAAAAAAAACGAATAACTCAGTATATGGAGATAAATAAGTTTTCTCTATTAATAGAGGTGAACCTTTGATTTTTAAACAACCTTTTCAACAGAGCTTCAGAATTTACTCTCCAAATAGTGTGTTGCCTTTCATTTGTGAACTTGTGAGAACACAGCTTACTGTGTAAAAGCGCAGCTTCTTTTAATATGGAAATCCTCTGAACAGCAGAATTTTGCTAAACAACGTCTTTTTTGATTTTCTTTCAAACGTCTTTGTGATGTGTTTGCATCTTGTTTTTCTAGCAGCAGAAAAAAAAAAAACTTTTTTAGTGTAAAACAAAACAGTCTTCTCCCCCTAACACTCCCTTTTGATCTTCTGCTCGTGGACAGCATATGAAGGGAGCAATCAGAAACACATGCTGCATGGCTAAGTCACTGTAACATCATCTGACAGTTTAAAAGGAATGAAAATATTAATATGGGGATTGTCTTTTCTACAAAAGGAAATGTATTTTGATGTGTTGCTTACTCATAGAGGAATCATATCCTTCAGTGCTAAGTGAGAGATTTTTACTTCCATTCTCGCGGAGAGGAGGGCTTTACTGAGGGGTCTGAAGTCTGTAGTTCATAAATTCTATCAGAGTTGTCATCGACTGTCTTTGCTTCACTGATGCCCTATAGGCTTTCCCTTGGTCTTCTGTGCCCTTTATATTTGGCATTGTCTGAAGGCATACCGGTTCAGCAGTGAAACTGCATGATTACACTCTTGTTTTTCATAACAGTGCCCTTAACATCAGTGACCACCCATGTGTTTATCCTGTTTGGCAGACTCCAGGATTTAATGCTGCTCATCTTCCGATGTTCCAAACTCTGCAGTCTCATTTTTTTTTTCCTTTCCCATCCTTTTTCTTAAATTTACAATTTAATTCATCAATAAGAACATGCGGTATCTGTCTTTCCTACTCATCCTCTTGACTCTCTGTCTTGTGCTTTCTCCCCCTCTAATCGTCTAGTTTCCAGCCTCTGTACTGTATTGTGCAACTCATTTTATAAGCCAATCCTGTTAATTTCAGTTTGGCTTAGAGACCTCTCTCCTCATTCCTCTCTTCCTGCCTTAATGGTCATATTTCATAATGGAAAATGCTGTTACCAAAATGCAAATTATCAAAAACCCCAATTAAAGTTCAATCTCAGATTTTACCCAACTCCACAAGCGCAATCTGAGATCTTCTTTGCCACTTTTACTCACTGAATGTACCAGGCACTTTTATCTACTTGTTCTGGTTCTGCCCTCCTGTTTTTTTTTGGATTTGTGCATCTTGCTTCTTGTCTTCTTTCCATTGTTGATATCGCACTACTGCCCGAAGCACTAAACATCTCACATCTTAAGCTGACATCACATTTCACGACTTCTAGTTGTAGGATATGTCAGATCAGTCGACTTCTGTTGCTGATCTCCTTACTGGATCATGTCAATTCACACGAATGAAAATTACCGGGCACGTTCAATTTAGCAACAGCATTTTGAGTTTCAAGCACAGTTGTGTTTTCCCGTTTTTCTGTCAGCCAATATTGTGCTGTATGAAGGGTTAACCAATATGGTTACAGTTACAATCGCAGCATTTTTTTTTTCTTTTTTTCATTCTGGTGTGGTATGTAAAAGATGAGATATCAGACAGACAAGCTTCTGTTCTGTTTTGTGAGGTCTAATTGAACTTCTGAATGAGCGTTCATTGCATGTCAGCTCTCATCCACACAGGGCCTGACCTTATGACTAAAGACAAAATCAAATCTGTTTGATTTTTTTTTCGGGGAAAGTCATGGATTAAGTGGATTGAGTCAATGAGTATGTCACATTACACAATTATCTTCACAAGAATGCTCCACCAACAGCCTCTGACTTGCCACGATTATGTAAATGAAGGCTATGACTGAGAATTGCTGGGAAAGTTGTCTAATGTGACATGGTTTTTACCAGCAGAACCCTATCTGTTTAGGCAGTCTTACTGGTAAACATTGCCTTGCTCCATGTTGAATATCCCTTGTGACTGTCACAAATGATACTTGGTTACCTACATTTTACTATTTAATACATATGGAGTTATCCTCATCTTAAAATAACAAAGCATCTATGAAAACTATTGAGGTCTAGTCTAGCACTGTTCAATCCTGGATATCTGTTGCTCATTAATGCTTTTGTTGGTTCATTGCTCCCCAACTCAGGATGACTCAGAGGCATTTGAAAGGTAAAAAAAAAATTGGTAGTGAAGTAAAAAAAATAAACCGCAGGCATTTTTGTGACTTAATAAAAAAGAATTTAAGAACCCACAGGGACACAAAAGGAGAAATAATTGAAAATGAGAAACAAATAGCAATTGAGGTGAACAAATATTTTGCTAAATGGTGCGACTCAAATCACCTACACCTGAACACCAGCAAAACCAAGGAGCTGGTGGTGGATTTTAGTAGGCCCAGGCCCCTCCTGGACCCCGTGATCATCAGAGGTGACTGTGTGCAGAGAGTACAGACCTATAAAAACCTGGGAGTGCAGCTGGATGATAAATTTGACTGGACTGCCAATACTGATGCTCTGTGCAAGAAAAGACAGACCCGACTATACTTTCTTAGAAGGCTGGCGTCCTTCAACATCTGCAATAAGATGCTGCAGATGTTCTATCAGACGGTTGTGGCGAGCACCCTCTTCTATGCAGTGGTGTGCTGGGGAGGCAGCATAAAGAAGAGGGACGCCTCACACCTGGACAAACTGGTGAGGAAGGCAGGCTCTATTGTAGACTCGGAGCTGGACAGTTTGACATCCGTGGCAGAGCGACGGGTGGTGAGCAGGCTCCTGTCGATCATGGAGAATCCACTGCATCCACTAAACAGGATCATCTCCAGACAGAGGAGCAGCTTCAGTGACAGACTGCTGTCACCGTCCTGCTCCACTGACAGACTGAGGAGATCATTCCTCCAACACACTATGTGACTCTTCAATTCCACCCAGGGGGGTAAACGATAACATTATACAAAGTTATTGTCTGTTTTACCTGCATTTTTATCACTCTTTAATTTAATATTGTTTTTTATCAGTATGCTGCTGCTGGAGTATATGAATTACTTCTTGGGATTAATAAAGTATCTATCTATCTATCTATCTATCTATCTATCTATTTCATCCAATAATTTGTAAAGGAATAAACAAATAGAAATGCCCCATGCAGAACTAAAAACAAGCTTTGAGTTCATAGATTTGAAAACAGAGGAGGCCTCACTATGTTGAAGACTAATAAAATCCCTGGGCCTAATGGGATTTTTAAGAGTTTTATTGAAAGAAATGAAAGATGTCATCTATAAACCCTTATTAGGAATGTCTGAGCAGTAACTTGAGAAAGGAGAAATATCTCAGTATTGGAAAGTTGCAAACGTGACTCCAATCTTCAAGGAGGGAGATGAAATGGAACCTGGTAATTAAAGACCAATTAAGTGTTACTTCAGTGCCTTCTATGTAATTTATAAAAACAAGTAAAATAGAAAAGTACCTGTATGAAAATAACATGCCAAATACCAGCCTGCATGGTTGTATGAGAGGAAGACCTTGCCAAAGCAAACTTTTAGATTTTTTTTTGAAGAGGCAACTGCAATAGTTGACAAAAGCAAAGTATGCAACATATTTTACATAGACCAGGGGTGCCCACACTTTTTCGGCTTGCAAGCTACTTTTAAAATGACCAGGTCGAAATGATCTACTAACATTAAAAATGCTATATATATACTGTATATGCTGAGTATACTTTATACGTAAAATGTATGTTGTCGTACCTTGCATAACAATAACCTTTATGGCACAATAACAATTCAATACATTTATGGTCACTGCAGTATTTGGATATAATAATTGTCATGTTGGAAAAGGCTGACTCGCATAAATAAGAGAGCCGAATAATACAGGCAAGGAGCTTTTGAATTCAGCTGAGTGAAAAATGACGGCTGTCCGATTAACTACAATTTTAGTTCCCTCTCCTTTCTCTTTCTCAGATTGCTTTTCGGAAGGAAGTCAGTTTCGTAGTTTTTATGAACATTTCGAAAGTGCCTTTCCACATTTTCCTTCTTTGGAATAGCAATGATAGATTGACAGATCAGACAAATGCACTTCGATTGTGACATTGTCAGAAAAAAATCCTCTTCCAATTCCACATCCAGCCCATACCCTCCCCAAACAATTTTTTTTTTAAATCCCTTCTTTAGTCAGTATAAATTGGAAGGCTAACTAGATCACAGTCAGAGTTTTGCAGTAGCTCGCATGTTTGATCGTCCTTGCGAGATGACCAGTGTGTTAGAAGAGAAGAGATCTCAGACTGGCCGCCCTGTATGTCAATCAAGTGGCAAATGCCATAGAGAGGATATATGATAGACTAAAGTTTCAAAAATTTTTTTTTGATCTACCTGCACTACCTTTGCGATCTACTGGTCGATAGCGATCGACGCATTGGGCACCCCTGACATAGACTTTCAAAAAGCCTTTGATACAGTCCCACATCTAAGTAGAATTGCAAAGTTAACTAGTTTTCTTATTTAAATTATGCATTGTCACGCTTTTGTCCCTGCTGTTTAATATATAATTTTTTATCAGCCATGGCAGAGATATGAAATATTTGGTTATGTACAGTATTTGCATGTTCTGGCTCTGGGTCCTGTTGAAGAATCAAAGGAATCAAATGACTCAACTTATTTAAACAAATGAGTAAGATGAATCTAAAAACCTTTCACTAATAAATGAATGTCACACTCTGAGTGTGCTTGCCTCCAACTAAAGTGCACAAGACCAAAATAAACAAACTAATCACACATAACACTAGTAGATAGGTGGTGTCTTTGCCATGAGATGAATTGTAAGATTTTCTTCATCTGGCAACGAAGTTTCCAAAAGTCATGGAAAAATAGAAAATGTTGGATAGGCTGTGTGGTATTTTTAGATGTTTAAGTCAGAAATATTAGTGGTGTCTCAGGGCACTGACAGAGCTGGCGCCCATGGCTAGAGATGTGTATATTAGTAATATACATGTGTGCATGAAGGTGTCCTCTGATGGACGGGTGTCCCATGCAGGGTTGGTACTCTCTTTGTGCCCAGTGCTCGCTGGAATATCCCTGACCCCAAACTGGATAAGTGGATTAGAAAATGGAGAGATCAATACAAATAGAGCAGAGTGGTGGCTTTATTAGGCGGAGTGGTGGCTCTCTGGCTAAAGGATCTGGGCTAGTAACTCGAACTGGAACAGAGAGAGGGGGTGAACAAGAGAAAGCCTGGAAAAAAGTAGATGAAGTTAATACTCAGTCAGCCCAGATGAGTTCTTGGGATGGATCAGATCCCGCTGAACAGCAATGGATAGCAAGGGATGATTGGAGGTCTCCCTAGGGATCCGACAGGCGGTAGTATCTGTGAGAGGTAGATGAGAGAAGACGGCTTGGGGAAGCATGGCAGATGCGGTGAAGGAGGCATTCGTGGCTAAGCCGTATTTGTGAGGGACCACAACTGCTGACATCTCGGCCAACTGTGAGACCTGTAAAGATGAGTTAGTGAGACAGTAAAGAGAGATGTGCTGGGCTGAAGGAGAGAAGAAAAGAGTGGATGGAGGTAAAGCAGGATGAGGAGGCAAGACGACGATAATTGGAAGGATGGTTGCTGCAGCAGAGCAGAGGAGGAGGTGCAGAATGGATGCCTCACATCTGTGGATTTTTAAAAAAAATTTAGATCCTGACTTTGTTTTAACTTTGGGCTTTTTTAAATTATTTATTGAACTATTTTTTTGGTTTTGGAACTTCACCTTGAACACAGGAATTATTTATTGAATTATTTATTAATTTAAAATGAGAAGATGCACTGTTTTGTTTTTCTTTGAATTGCTCTTAAAAGCACTTGTGAAATAAAAACTCTTTCACTTTACCACCCATCCCTTGCAGTCACCATGTGTGTGCCCTTACTTGTCATGGCCCAATACTCAGTTATGACTATAAAGTAATGTGGGTTCCAGAGGCTCCCATTGTGGTTTTGGGAGATCGGAGCCAACCCTCACCGTCACAGAAGGAACGCTACTCCATTGGCCCTTGAGCAAGGCCCCGAACCTCCATTTGTTCCAGGGGCACTGTACAAATAGCTGACCCTGCTCTATGACCCCAAAACTCTCTGGAGAGTAACTTGGAGGTATGTGAAAAATGACAAATTCCTAATACAAGAAATTGTGTATGGTGAATAAAGTATTACAAATCACAAAAAAACAGTTAGAGTTACATATTACATGCTCTGTTCATGGTTCATAGATTCTTAGAGTCAGTATTGTCACATCAACATGCAACATGTCACATCTTTACAGCGCCATGATAAGTGAGTATTACTACCTAGAAGTTACTTTCAAATTCTAAGTTAAAAAACTTATATAAATATAATCAATTAGAAGTGTAAAGTAACACTTAAACAAATTAAGGATTGCCAAGAACTATCTTGATGGCCTTAAAGGGGAATACTAGCCAAAGATGGCAATAATAAAAGGCTGCTAAATTGCAGAAGCAAATTGGGTATTTTTTCTTGTATAGTCAATTTAATTTTATTTAATTTTAAGTAATATAGGACATCTTTTTTCAATACAGCATGAATTCATGAGAAGCACTCCTCCAATTGCAAAGGAAGAAGCAGATAACTAAGAGCGTTTTAAAGGCTGTTATAATAAGGTTTCCTTATCCTGCAGTAATATCCCTGCAGAAGTTAATCTGGAGGGTGGAAATTTATGATAAACTCAAAGCTGCTTGATAAGTAAAACAAAAGTTACATTACATGATTTCTTGTCGTTGGGTATTGTCAGACTTGTATTTGCTCATTTCATTGTCAGAAAATGTCAATTTACACAACTAAAAGTCTACAGTCCTACCGTTCTCCCAGTTCAGTCATGCCCGCTCCTTTTGGTGATATCCAGTAATGTGTTGTCTGATTAAGCTGGTCCTGTACAAAGGGTTAATAGGTACAAATATTTCAGCCATAATCTCTGCTCTTTTTTATTTTTTTCTGCTCTGTTAAGGTCACTTAAAAACAGCCAATAGACAAACAAGCTTCTTTTCTGTTTGTGAGGTCCAGAACACCTGCGTTCCTTATTCCTTGCTGCGACTGCTTCTGAATAACTAAGGTATTGTAAATGAAAGCTACGACTGAAAATTGTTGGAAAAGACACCTTAAATAAATATTATTGTCTAGAAAGATCTAGGCCGAGAGTATAACCAGGATATGTGGCCAAGAGAGGCAGGCACTTGAATAATTGTTTTAGTAATATTAATATAGGCTATATGCACAGTTTTCTTCTGCATTCTGTGTCAGCCAGCTTCTTCACTTCCTGTGCTGATATTAACACTAGAATAAGTGCTTATCTGATATTTGGACTTCAGTTTTCACACGTTACACACTTCATGTCAAAATTTTGTGTTAGTACTAAACATAAAAACAGTTTGCCTTTTAGGTATGTGTTCAACATTTCTTGCGTTTCCTGTCATCCTACACTTGTATAGATCTTTGTAGACGCAGAACACTCGTGAAATGCATGTGTTCCAAATAACAATACTGTATATTATTTAGCCTATACAGCTCTAGGTACCTGACTCCCTGACAAACAAGGCTTGAGCCTGGAGAGCTTTTTGCCATTTCTGCAGTGGTTTTTGGGGGATGGGACAGAAGGCTGCTTGCTGCTTGGGCTTATCGACACATTTATAACACAAAAGATGCTGAATGGAGAGGTGCGAGCGGATTTAAGGTGGGCTGGGTTTACGAAGTTTTTTCACCCGAAAGCTTCAAGGTGCCCAGATTTACAATGAACGCCGTTACGCCTCATTATTCAAACATTGTGCCAAACGTCAAGAGCTAAAAAGGAAAAGGGCTTCAAACTATAGGTTTCAAGCTACATCCACAATTACGATAGTAAGATCTGGACATATTGAAATCTTGTGTCTACTGTAAACTTACATGAGATAAATATGTGATTACATTAGACTTCCTTAAAAAAACAATCTCAATTAGTTATTAAACTTTATTCTTGGACAGGTGAATATGTATGTAAGCTTAATAATGAGTCTATAATAACATGAGTCTGCTGGACATCTTACCTTGTAAAAAAAGTGAATGTCTGTGTCTGAGCCAGCAAAATGGTGAATGCCAAACCGCTACTTCATTGTAAGGATCTCAGTTTGTTTTCTCAGCTGGAGGATCTCCTCTCTGAGAGACATGTTTTCATCAAGCACTAGGTTGACAACTGCTGGATCCAGAGCTGAAGTGTAGTTGTGGTTCTCAAGAATTTTATCATCTTCTCCTTGCCCGGTGTATCATCCTCCATTGGTCACTTTCTCCTTTCCCAAACCCCCGTTCTTGAAAGTGGAACAGAGAAATTGTTCCCCTCAAACAATGCAGGAACCACTCCCTTCTTCAACAGTCGCCACCCTGTCTCAGACCCTGGCTCGCAAAATTTCCTCTTTGTTAAAACTCCAGCTGCAAACTCAGGTGTGGAGACGAACCGTAAAGCGCTCTCTCTCTCTCCAGATAGTGATGATCCATTTAAATCGGGTTTCCGCTTAGGAGGGAAATTTATGAGAGCTAAGTACCTTCTTGTACTTACTGGAAGCTCGTCATAAAGGTACACAACAATTTTCAACTGTAGAGCCATTTGTATGCTGAAACTTAAACTTCTTTTTTTTTTTTAACATTCTTGCAAATAAACAAAAATCACAACTGCAGTACAAATAATAGAAGTGATTGAGCTGGCCGAGATTTCACCAGAAGTATGTGAGCACTTACCATATGCCTGTCTGACCAACATACAACACATCGCCACTATCACAAATCTGATCTTATCCTGGAAAGAGTTTGGAAATCCTTAGTTGTGATTTCAACATTATGATAGCTGGGGACAGGCGTATTAAGAGATTAGCACACTTTACTTCCTTTGAGATGATTTTACACATTATATTAGTGATTGTTTTTGATATATAGATAATTCAAATGAAAGAAGTCCATCTTTCGTCAGAAAGCTTTCATCACCTGAAAGAAAAAGCAGACAGTCACCACATTATTACAGAGAGGATGTGCTCATTTTTCTGGTATGGGAGACTTTCCTCTCTTTATTTTTGCCTGTGTAAACACACCAAGTGATCGCCTTTAAGATGCAACTCATCTACTTTCCCATGCATTACAGTGTGCTGTGCTGTTGAAGGGAATTGGCAAACAACAGATTAGGTCATCGTTAGAAGATGTCTGGCAGCATTATGCTTGGGTCACATATTAACAGAGATATATATCACAGCTGCAATTTTTGAAGATCTGGTTGTTATAAGGGAAAACTGGAGGCAGATTGTGAGACTCTTGAACTTACTTGGGACAAAAACTGACATACTTTCTTGTGGTTGAGATTTTGCAACAGAGAACTTTTCAGTGTTTAGTTTATTCAGATTAGTTGGACATTACAGCTGCCTTTGCCATCTTTTAGAAATGTGTTCAGTTTGGCTCCTCTGCACGCTTTCAAGGAGGCAGTAATCCCCTTCATTTTTTTGTCTTTCTCAAGTTTTATTGTTGCAGGTGGCTCTACTTTTCTCTCAAATGTGAGTCCCAGATTGAATAACCAAGTAGCAAAACATTTTGAAATGGCCCAGTGATAAACACTTGCTTTTATGTTAAAAAAGTGAACCTTTCGTTTTGGCAGGTTACATAAAATCTGAATGCTAACTCTGGAATTTCTGTCATTTTAAAATTATTCTACCCAGTTGCCCAACTATAGTCCATATCAGGTCCACCTACATGGCTGCCTAGGATCTTTCAATAATTAAGAGCTAATGATGAAGTTCTAGGTGAAGCAGAAGTGAATTCTTGAAACCACATAATGTCACAATTACAGAGGACATGAGCAAAGGAAAAATAGTCTTGTAGCAGTTATGAATCAGTGTGACACTTACTGTGGTTAGTGCCTTACCAGCTCGAGTGCTCGGGCTAACTGAAGCTTACAGAACTGCCTACAAGAACTTCTTTTATTCCTAAGGCCTAGCTAAGACCCCTATCTAAGAAAATAAACAGCTAAGAACAAAGCAAAGGTATAAAAGGCAAACAACAAATTGGTGGAATGCAGTACTCTGAGGAATGGAACCAATTAAAAATTAGAAGTATCAAAGCAAACTAAATAGAGACCCTAATCAAAATCCAGACTTTTTAAAAGCATGAAGCAATTCAAACAAATCAGAAGAGCCAACAGCCTACCTGCTGCAAACAAAGTCTTCAATGTGCAAACATTTTCAGAAACATCAAAAAATGATGCATGCACACAGTATAGGCGGCACAAATGCAAACAAGCCACCAAGGCAAGTAAACAACATCTAATACAAAAAAATATGGAGGAAAGCAGGGATGTTACAACTAAGTTAAGAAAACTAAAAGCATAAACTGTAAATGTGAAATCTTAATCGTAATGGACAGACTAAATAAGGAGTTCTACGTCCCATAGGTACTGGCTCACAGCGATTTCAGAACATTCAGTAAACAGTGTGAAGTCAATACTGCATGATAAATTACATTTTTACTTCAAACTATATTGAATTAATGATATGATGAAACTAGACCTGCAGTTCTGTACTTTTTTTCCTAATATGGTACCATTTTGTCATTGAATTGGTCAACATAACCTGTCATCATGATTTACAGTGCCGGGTGCATGTAAAAGGCTATAAGCAGAAGTTGGTCATGCACGAAAAGAAAAGAGACGTGGCTATTCCTTATGAGTTGACTTCCGGTTTGAGTGTACGCTGGCAGGACTGGTCGCCGCTGCTCGCCGGTAACTAGACTGTTGATTTTAGCTATGACTGGTGATTTTGCTGGTGATATTGCCATTATTGCTGATATCTCTCCATGGCTGAGTATGGCTGTGTATGCATTAGCTTCAGCCTAACCCCATTTCGAAACTTACCTGGTTTGTTCTCTGGGCGCCTGAGCTGCTTGTGGCCTTGCCTACAGTGTGGACTGTTAGGATATTCACCTGGTTTATGTTTGTTTGGTCTTTCCTGTCGCTCGCTATCCAACCTGCGATGGGCCTGCTCCAGTACTCAGCTACAGAGCTTCTTTCACTGCTTCTCCACCAGTCTGTGCCTCTGCTGTCTGTGCTGCATTTCGACCCGGACATCATATTTCTCCCTTGTCGGAGATACATCCATCGTGGGTCCCACCAGAGATTCCGAATGGACACCTTGAAAGGAATGAATTCCTTCTGGTCTAACTCTTGGCACCCTCCACGTAACACAGATAGGAATGTTAACCACAGTGTGTTGGCCAGCCTAGCTCAGTCGGCTACCACCGCTGCCAAATTTGACAGTACCATTGTCAATATTGGTCTACTGAACATCCGCTCACTCACGAGCAAGGGGGCATCTCATCCAGGATCTCCTCAATGACCGTAAGTTTGACTTTCTCTGTTTAACCAAGACATGGCAGCAACCTCAAGACTTTTCTCAACTTAATGAATCCACCCTCTCCCCGGGGTTTACATTTGTCAACCCCGTGCCTCTGGCCGTGGAGAAGGTATCGCGATAATTTATCGTGAGAAGTGGAAAGTCCTGACGTTGTCTGCTCCTGCTCTCAGCTCTTTTGAATCCACTGTGTGTCAATTGTCTAGGCCTATTCCTACCATCATTGCAACTGTCTACCGCCCCCCTAAATCAAACAATGATTTTTTGAACGACCTTGTTACCTTTCTTACCCATTTATCTACAATTATTTCAAACATAATCCTGTTGGGGGATTTTAATATACATATGGACAATATCAATATCCCTCTCACTAGAGACTTTTTATCTTGCCTTGAGAGTTTTGGATACCAGCAGTACACTGATGTTCCCACCCATTGTAAAGGACACATCTTAGACTTGCTGCTCTGGTGTTGTCCCTCTCAATGTTACAGCAAATAAACTCACTGTAACTGATCATTTTCTCCTTTCATTTAATGCTAAACTTACTTTTTCTATTACTAAGCTCCCCCGTTACATATCTTTTTGTAACTTTAAGAATATTAACTTGATATTCTTAATTCTCTCGCTCCGTTAAAAACCATATCTGTTTCCTTTTCTTTATTTGGCCCCTGGTTTACACCTGAACTTCAGCTTCTGAAAGCCAAGGGCAGGCAACTTGAACAGTTATATAAAAATACTGGACTCTTTGTTCACAAAGAGATGCATTAAAACCATGTACTTTATTATAAGGACTGCATAGCTCAAACCAAATCCAACTATTACACTCAGTTAATTTCTTGTAATAAAGGCAATACCAAGTCTTTGTTTGCATTACTTAATAATGTTACACAACCTCTAGACTCTCTACCATCTCACCTTTACTCGACTGCTTTTTGTAATTCTCTTATGTCTTTTTTTAATAAGAAAATCCAGAGGATACATCAGCACCTCGGTCCAGATTCTCTCTGTATTTCCTCTGAACTACACTCACCTATTCACTCTTTTTCTTCTTTCCAGCTTCCCACATCCTCAGAAATGTCAGATCTCATCTGTAAATCCAAGCCATCTACTTGTCAGCTGGACCCCCTTCCTACAGTTCTGGTTAAAGCCTGCCTCCCCCCTCTGGTCCCTCCTATTTCTGCTATAATTCACTCTTCTCTCACTACTGGTACTGTTCCTTCATCTTTTAAAACTGCTGCAATAACCCCAATACTCAAAAAACCTGGTGCCGATCCGACTAACTTCAATAATTTTCGCCCTATTTCTAATTTGCCCTTCTTCTCCAAAATTCTTGAAAAAATAGTAGCTATTCAACTTCACTCCCACTTATCTCATAATAATCTATATGAAAAGTTTCACTCTGGTTTTCATCCCCTTCACAGTACAGAAACGACACTTGTTAAAATTACTAATGACCTATTTATGGCTGCTGACTCTGGTTTAATTACTATTCTCATCCTCCTTGATCTGAGTGCGGCCTTTGATACTGTTTGTCATACCACTCTCCTTAATAGATCATCTCTGATTGGCATTACCCACACTCCACTAGACTGGTTCAGATCCCACCTCTCAGGCCGCACCATTCAGCTTAAAACTTTCACATCCCAACCCACCACTGTTACTTCAGGTGTGCCCTCTGTCCTGGGGCCTCTTCTTTTTATTATTGACCGTCTTCCCCTTGGCAATATCTTTCGTAAATATAACATTCATTTTCACTGTTATGCTGACGACACCCAGCTCTACCTTGCTAGTAAACCCACCTCTTCCTTACCGCCATCTTCACTTATTGACTGCATTGCTGAAATGAAATCCTGGTTTTCTTCAAATTTTCTTAAATTAAACAGTGACAAAACTGAGGTTCTCCTCAATGGTACAAAATCAACATTATCCAAAGCTGATAATCTTTCACTTGCTATTGATAACTCCTTTGTTCCCCCATTACCTCTGGTCAAGAGTCTGGGTGTCATCCTTGATAGTACTCTGTCTTTCCAATCTCACATTAATAACATCATCTGTTCTGCTTACTTCCACCTACGTAATATTAATCGCATCCGCCCCTCCCTCACTCCCCATACTGCTGCCATTCTTGTTCACAGTCTTGTTACTTCTCGTCTGGACTATGCAATTCGCTCCTCTTCGGCCTCGCTAATAAATCTCTCCATAAGCTTCAGTTAGTCCAGAATTCTGCAGCTCGCATCATTACTCGAACCCCATCTATTCATCATATTACTCCGGTCTTGCAGCAGCTTCATTGACTCCCCATTAAGTTTCAAATTGATTTTAAAATTCTGCTGTTAACATTTAAGGCGTTCATAACCTCGCCCCTCCATATCTGTCTGACCTTCTTCATGTTGCCATTCCTTCCTGTAACCTTGGATCCTCTTCCTCCATTCATCTGACCGCCCCTCTCGCCCGTCTAACCACCACTGGCAGCACAGCATTCAGCCGTTCTGCTCCCGAGCTCTGGAACACACTACCTACTGAGCTTAGAAATATCAAATCATTTTCAGCCTTCAAATGTAAACTTATAACCAATCTGTTTTTCTCAATGATTACAGTGGCTTTGTTTGTTTTAAATTTTTATATTTTCTGTATTTTCTGATGTTTTAAGTTTTGTTTCTAATGTGTTTTTTATTTATTGTTTGTTTGGTGTCCTTGAGTGCTTAGAAAGGCGCCTTGTATAAATAAAATGTATTATTATTATTATTTAATGCTTTGTGGTGATCAATAAAATCATGGTTGCTCATAAAATCATAACATGCAAGTGTGTGTCAGAGGACAATGCTAAAGAAACTAGAAATAATCTCAACTGATGACAATGAAATCGTGGTTGTTCATTAAATGCATGTTTACTATTTAAATGGTTTTGCTTCACAGGGTTGCTGTATAAATGTTTATACAGACATACTTCTTCCTTGTGTGTTTGTGTGTGTGTGTGTGTCAGCATCTTGACTGCTTCTTCTTTCTTGGTCTTCATCACTTAATCACCTTCTGTGATGTGCTTGACTCTTTGAAGGCAGTGCTGCTGTTCTTCTTCTTCTTCTTCCTATTATGGCTTTTTGTGTCACGTAATCAGCTTCAGTAATTTGCTTGACACTCATCAGATGTTGCTGATCTTCTTTTTCTTTCTACCATGTCTCTTTCTCAATCACTTTGCCGTAAGAAACACATGAGCACAGAACACTTTGCCGAGGTAGCAGCTACATCAAATTTTTTGAATTTCCAAAACGTATCAGGTCATAATCTTTCAATGAAGACCCAATATTTTGCAAGTAATCAGATTGACTGATCTTGGCATATAATAAATATAAATACATCTGCTTTTTCTGATGTTGTAGTTGCTTTTAAGAGTCTTTTGGGGTCTTTGATTTCATTTATAACATTAGTTTTTGTTTCTGTTATTGTTTTCTAATAGGTACAAATATTTTAAATCATTTCCACCATTTTTGCTTTTCCTTAGTCCCTGCCTTTTTATGGAACAGCTTCCATGACATAGCCATAGAAACTGACTGCAGGAGTGGGGTGTGTAACATCACCATTGCAACATTTAAAAGGCTGGAGCTCTGCACTTTCTTGCTATTTGAGAGTGAGAATAGGCAAAAAAATAGTGTACACTTTTCTTGCTTAAATATTCTTATATTGTGTTCTTTACATATTTTTTGTTAGTGTTTTGGCATTGTTATTCACTTTCTAGTATAAATTTTGGCTTCTAATTTTGATATTTTTCATCTTCTGGTTCCTGAAACAAAATGTGTCTGTCTCTGTACATTTAACAGAAAACTCCAGTCCTTACAAGTGTCTAGTCCGTTGTGCTATTGTGTAGCATTTTTGGCACGGATTGTTTTCATTCTACCCCATTTCCACAAGGGCTACATGTGTGAAGTGTAAACAATGTCATTTACTAGACAAGTCTTCTCATCAGCCCTGGGTATGACGTTACACTGCATCTGGCCCTGCGACTGGTCCTCCAACTTGCAGGGAAAACTTGGGGGTTGGTGGCAGGATTGGCACTCCAGCCATTGTAAAAAACTTCACAAAGCTCCAAAACGGCAGACAGACAGGATTTCTTTATGCTCTATGCGGAAGTAGCTCTGCTGCAGCTGTCCTAAGGAAGGCTGCTCGCATTATGAAGGGGATGGAGAAAGCCCTTGGGAGCCTCATCCCCGGAAGAGTCAAAACCGCCAGAGAGCCTATGAGGTCAGGCTTGTTGGGGATTGGACCTGGTGTGGTGCTGAGGAGTTGCCTGCTGCACAGCAGCACTTGGGTCCCAATTTGTGGCGGCCCATTTGGGTAGGTCCATGGAACGTTTTGGCTCTCTGGCATGATGATCAACTTCCTCTGCTGTCAGAGGATCTTTGAAAACTCCACATTTCAGTGGCAGCACTCTGAGGTGTGCAGACCTGGGACTGGCCAGATCTCTGTAGATGGGTACACCTTTTATTGGTGTGGTTGCTCTGATGGCTGTCATACTCAGGGAGTAGCTATTGCTATGTAGGATCGGCTCCTTCCAATGGTGTCCAATATCACTCATTTCACTAAGCATATTATGAGACTCAGATTAAGGCAATCTCTGGGTGTCTTGTGTGTTATCTCAGTGTATACTCCGACAGCAGTGAGTGATGTCTCTGTAAGGAAGACATTCTATTCTCAACATCACTGTGGTTGATGGGTGCCCACAAGGCGACACTCCTCTGGTCATGGGTGCAGCCACTGGCACTGACAGGGCTGGTTATGAGGATTGTGTTGGTCTTCATGGGTCTGGCGACCATAGTGAAAGTGTTTCCATATTCCTTGACTTTGCAAAAGGTCAGGGGCTGCATATCACTGGATCCTGGTTCCAGCACTCTGAGCCGCAATCATTCAGCTTGATTCTCCAATACTTCTGGTGCTGTGAAGGAGATCGATCACGTCCTCATGGGTATACGCTGAAGGCTCCTACAGAACTGCAGGGTCTACAGAAGTGCCTAGTTTGTGAATTTTGACCAAAGACTTGGTGTTGCTACTCTAAAGATCCAGCTTAAGTTCAGTACGCTTCCACCTACTAGGAGAATGAGTCTGGACCAGGCCAGACTCAAAGATCAGGCTGTTTCTAATGAGTCTCCACACAGTTTGTATGAGGACCTTGCAGACTTGGGTGTGACTGCTGATTCTAATGTGATGTGGGAGACCTTCCGGGTGAGAGGCCTTCTGTGACAAGACCCTGAAGGTTGCTGAGGGTTGTGTTGGTGTTGCAGGTGTTACCAGAAGGAGGTGTTTTATCTCGCAGGGCACCCTGGATATCATCAAGAGGAGTCGCAGTGCACAGCTTGATGGCAACTCCGATCTGTACTGGAAACTGTGAAGGATGGCTGCGAGGGGTCTGCGGGCAGATAAAGAGGTGTTTGTTAGAGGAATCTGTGATCTACTGACACACATCTCTGGTCTAGTGACCCATATCCTGCTTACAGAGTAATCAAAGCATTATGCACATCTGAATCTGATTCTCTGAGAGTCACACTCAGGACAGGTGATGGAATGGTCCATATGAATAACGCTGCAGTTGTGACCTGGTGGGCTGCTTTGAGCAGCTGTTTAAAGCTGATCCTCCAGCAAGGAAGCTGGACATCTCTGGGTCCACGGTTCCTGATGCTTTGCTGGCAATGCTGTAATCTTTGAGGAATCAATGGAGGCTCTGATTGGGGCTCACAAGAGACTGAGCAAGGAGTCTAAGTGTCTGGGCTTGCAAGTGTCCTGGATAAAAACCAAAATCCAATCCTTAAATAACCTCTTAGGAACAGTCATCAGCAGTGTGTGTGTCTGAGGAGAGAGTGTCGACCTTGTCGAGAGGTTTACTTACCTTGGCAGTGACATTCACGTCTCTGGTGACTCTTCCTATGAAGTCAGTAGACGGATTGGGAGAGCATGGGGGGTCATGAGTTCGTTGGAAAGGGGAGTGTGGCGCTCCCGATATCTATGCAAAAGGACAAAGGTCCACGTCTTTAGAATCCTGGTGCTTCCTGTTTTGCTATATGGTTGCGAGACATGGATGCTATCCAGTGACCTGAGACAAAGACTGGACTCCTTCAGTACCATGTCTTTTTGGAGAATCTTTGGGCATTGCTGGTTTGACTTTGTGTCAAATGAACGGTTTCTCACAGAGTCCCAAATGAGGCACATTACATGCATTGTGAGGGAGCACCAGTTATGCCACTATGGCCATGTGGCATGATTCCCCAAGGTTGACCCGTCTCACAGCAGCTGGACTAGGCCAAGGGAACACCCACGTAACACCTGGATGCAGCACACAGATTGTTATTTCTGGAGGGTGGGACTGGAAGCGTGGCTTCCTTGAGGGTTGCCACCAAGGATCCTGAGCTGTTTTGTTGTGTTGTGGGTGTGGCAATGTTCTGTTCCAGTGTATGCTCCCCAACCTGACCTTCTCATCTCAGCCATGGAACTCTACAGTGCTACTAATCCACCTTGAAATTCTTGAGTACTTTTTTGACCAAGGTCTTGATTGCTCAGTTGCAAATGAAGTCTGCTCTTTGCTCTTGTAACTTGTTTTCCAATGTTATTTCTTAAACACTTGAAGTTCACCTCGAGTTTGAGGTCTATTTTGGAACCTCACAGTTTTCTATCTCACACCTAGGGAGTTGGTTACTTCTATCTCCTGGGTCATGAAATTCTTTATTGGTTATTCCTGTTGCATTCTTAAGAATCTGTTCTGAATTGTGTTTTGATAGCGGCTGTTGCGTTTTCTTTGTAGCAATGGTGCGGTGTTGCAGCCATGTGATTCAGTCTCAGTACACATTATTTGACATCATTATTGCTTAACTATTTAGAGCAGCGAAACATGTTTCCTTTCATCAAAGTTTGTGAATAATTAAAAGAATCTTGTAATGTAATCGTTTTTTGTAAAAGACTCTAGGGCAGCAACTTTCTGGCATGTTTGTTTTGAAGTCTGCTTCTGATTAGCATTTGGGTTAGGTAATAGTGGCTCTGAGGCGATTCACATTGATTTAACAGTGATGTGCTTAATTTAAAGTGGGATGCCAGAACACCACCAATAGGCATAGCTTGGTCCGATTTGCACAACCCACCCACAGAGACACACCACATTGAGGTAAAATAGTTCAAAAGTATATACAGGTAAAATTCCATTACAACGAACTCCCAGGGACCTAAAAAATATTTCGTTATAACGAAGATTTCGGTGTAATGAGATTCTGTATTTGTTACTATAATGCTTTCTTTAACTTGCTCCAAAGGCGTTTGCAATCATTTCAATAGCTTCTTTTGTGTTCATTTTAATCTCCTCCTGCCTACAAGTTATGCTGACGAGAATGTTTCTCAGCATTTCCTTGTGATAATACACTTTCCCGAAGTGCGATTGCAGAGTCTGTGGAAGATTGTTTGTCCATTGCCGGGGTAGGGCAAAAACAGGCTCATAGCGCTGCAGTGAAGTGACACAGAAGCAAATCATAAAAGATCGGGGTCATGCTATAAGTCCCTGTCTTACACCCCAAAACACAAGGCTGAGTCTCAGTACTTTAGGTAAACCAACTTTATGCAGCTTGAAACAGGAACAGCACACTTATTTATTGTAGCGTGATGTGCCACTCTGCTATACACAGACACAGCAGTCAGGCTGCATCACTTATCGATATCTTTTCTGTTTGCTTTGGCGGAGAGATGCTGCATAGCTGATTGACGCAGAATATCTTTGATCCAGCTGTTGCCCCAGCAACAGATAAACAGTCTTCCATAGACGCGGAGATTGCACTTTGCGATGCTCTTCGGCGTGTCGTCCAGTTAGGGGAAGTCCCAAGAGAGTTTACCATCCTCACATTTTCTTGAATGAGTGCTGCATTAATAGGAATGTTTCTTGAACGAGCATTTCTGAACCACATAAAAACTGCTTTTTCAACGTCTTCAAATGCAGCAGTTCACATACGTTTGCAACCCGAGATTTTTTTTCTTTTTTTGCTTGGTCTTTCAAGAAAGTTGACAGCGTCGATGGCGAAATTCCGAATTCACTGGCAACGTCTTTTTTTTTATTTTGCCGCAATCAAGAGCTGCAAAAAGGTAACGTTTTTTTTCTAATATGAACTGTTATTGTTTTTTCATGTCTGCCGTTTCTATAGAAGGGTGACAATGAGTTAAATTCCAGTGGATGTTTTTTAAATATTGACGAGCAATAAGCAAAAGGTATCACTGAAAACCACCGAAAACAAAAACAGCAAAAAAAAAAAAAAACAAATAGTACAAGGAAAGTTCGAAGAAAGAAAAAAAATTACAATGTTTCTGTTTGGGGATCATTGTGCACAACTGAGCTGCGGCCACAGAACTAGCTGCTCTTCAGATGATTCATTCAGGCATTTCAAGGTCTTTTGGGCACTTCTTTATACGTAGTTAAAGTATCTGCTGAATGTACTTTGTAGTAACAAGATTTCTATAGACTCATGTCATATGGGTAAACTGTCGGGACCATAAAAATATGTTGTTGTCATAAAAATTTTGTTGTAAAGATATTCATTATAACGGAATTTTACCTGTATTAAATATGCTATTTACAAACCAAAGCAAACATTAAGCTGTTACAAAAACTCACTCTAATAACATGTCATAAAATGTCACATAACAAATTGCTTTAAGAAATTATCCTATTTTTATTTTTTTACTGCATCAAAACTTCATGATCCAGCACTCATTTTGTGTTTTTTTAGGGCCCCTGAATTCATTTCTTTGATTTTATTTTGCTATTTTAGTCTTTAAGAATAACATATTAATTTTTGGCCATTCTCATTGCCATTTTGTTTTGTGCATGTTTGCTGTGACTTTGGGCTACCACTGTTAGGACAAGTGATGGTTGTTACGGGTATGTCCTTGGAGGTCGTGACCTGGGTATTACGAAACAATGGAATAAAAAGTCTTCAGGGGAAATCCTTCCATATCTGAGGTACAGATTAAAAAAAAACCCTATTCAATAATTGCTTGCTAACATTTTTGTGCTTTGTTCTTTTGTGTACCAACCTTACAGTTCTGTCCTTGATATGTAACTTTGCTCTTTGTTGTTGTCGGCTATGATGCATGGTTTTGTTTAATCTCCTGGTTTTGACCCATTTCTGTTTGCTCCTGGTTACTCCACCGCTCGGCTGCCCTGTAGATATAACATTAAGACAAATGCAAACATGGTCCAGAAACACAGTCTAGATTACCAGAGGAAGTTGATGGTGAGGTATGGAAAAATGCCCAAGTGAACAGCCTTTTGGAACAATCTTATTTTTGTCCTACCATATTGTCAAATGTTCAGTGTTGATTTGATGGAATGAGTGCACTCCATGTGACAATGATACCAAACAAACAAACCCAATTAACATGATGAATAAATAACATTAATACAGGAAAGAACTTTAATCTTCAGTAAAGTGGTTTTGTAATCCAAGAAAAGTGAAAGGAAAATAATTTGCTGCAGCTTTGATGTACAGGTGTAAAATGAGAGCCATCCTCAAACCAGCGTTCTTTTAAATCTTGTGTCTTCATTGGCATCTCCCCAGTAGCTCCGAAGCAATCAGATGGCGGAGTGATCCCACGGCACGTCGCTACTACAAGGTTACTTTCACCTTGTTTTTGTAACTGGACTGACATTGTTAAAATTTTGTTAAGTCTTTAATATATTTTTGTTAAGTCTTTAATATATTTTTGTTAGATCTTTATGTAGTTTTTATACATTTTGAATGTAAAGTAACAATTTGGTATTATTATTTGGTTAGTTTTAAGTTGTTAGAGTTTATTATATTTTATTATTTATATATTTTTGTTTTTTGTATAGGCGCCACCATTTTGAGCATTCCATTGTCAGGACGCAACTCTTGGCTGTTAGGTGTCGCAGTCCTGGAAGTGTCAACCTTTCGGTGTTTTATAAAACTTTAGCTGCCAGACTACATTCTTGGGCAAATACCCAAAAACAAAAGTTTAAGACAAAAAATACTGTATACAGTGGAACCTCGAGATACGAGTTTAATTCGTTCCAGCACTGAGCTTGTATAGCGAATTTCTTGTATCTAGAACAAACTTCCCCATTGAAAAAAATGGAAATCCAGTTAATCCGTTCTGCACCTCCAAAAATATCAACATAAAAATCAATTTTCCTAACAAAAAACACTGATAAGTAATATATACAAGTGGAACCTCAGTTTGTGAGTAACTTGGTTTACGAGTGTTTTGCAAGACGAGCTAAATTTTTTAATTAATTTTGACTTGTTAAAACGTGCGATGTCTTGCAATACGAGTAGTATGGATACACTTTGTCTGCTGAGCGTCATGTGATCATAACTGAGCTGATGGTTCTTCTCTCTCGTTCGCGTCTCTCTCTCCTTATCTCTCTCGCTCGCGCATGCATCTCTCTCTCTCTCCTTATCTCTCTCTCTCGCTTGCTTGCTTGTGCGTGCGCGCGCCTCTCTCTCTCTCTCTCTCCTCTTGAGGGCAATCGTCTCCTATTCTCCATCTGCATGTCCGCGATATTTTTGGATACGCTTATACGGCGAACTGCTACAGCGAAACAATGAAATCACAAGCGCACAAACGCGTAGATTCTCACGCTACAAGAGAACAAGGAACACTGAGTGAGCTGATGGGCTGGCAGCGTCAGCTTCAGTGAATCCCTGAGTCGAGGCGGATCGGGAAACGCGTCACGCATACCCACAGCCTGGCTCGTGGCTCGTTACGCGAGCCAATGCTCGTATTTAGATCCGAATTTTTCGCTCATACTTTCCTCGTATCTTGAATTTCTTGTATACAGAAGTGTTCGTATCTTGAGGTTCCACTGTACTTGAAAAGTTCCAAAAAGACAAAGTTTGAAAAAAGGGAGATTCAGTTCATACATATCATTCTCACTAAGACTGCTTTATAACATTGCCATATAGTGCATTTTGTTTTCCTGTTACCCGTGTTGTTGAATTTTTCTGATATATGGAAAGTGGTGCAACACATAATGACAGCCCTTTACTGCGATTGTTCTAGGGTGGATGTTAAGTGTTGCCATGAATGCCAGTTTTGGCACCACTGGAAGCCCTTTAAAAAACAGAGCAAAAAAAAAAAAGACTGCTACGAAGTCATAGTGAAACATATTTGTTATGAAAGAAATATATTGTGCAACAACTTCCCCAGCTGATAAAAGACTGTCAGATTATCGCTTGGAGAGGTTCACAGTGGGAAGAGTGGCTACCTCATGGCGGTGAATGGGAACTAATCAGAGGTAAACTTGGTGTGGCAGTACCAGTTTCTTATTTCAGGGATGGTGCCAGGAACAGACGCTTTCACCTGCTTTGCAGGACCTTTCACATTGTGGGAAACCCTGACTTCTAGGAGAATGTGGAGGATGCCACCAGATTTACGAAACAATGAAGATGCTACTCTTTTAAAATGAGGGATGGATAGAACCAGGCCACCAGCCAAGCCCTACGGTATCTCCACCCCGACACCTGAGTATTAACAACATACCAGAAAAAATAACCAAACAGATTAAATATATACATAAACAAATACAGTATATGCATTCCTTATTTACTACAATAACTAATTACAAATATGATTAAGAAATGTGAGTACAAAATGAACACCATGAACAAACCCCATGACGATATTTACAGTCCTGGAAAAAGTCTTTATGGTAGGTGATGAAGGTGAAGTGCAATCACCGTTTAATGGATGGTAGTAAACTGCTTCCCAGAGCATAGATAGAGAACTCAGTCCTGCCACCAGAGTCCAGAAGATAAATGGTCTTCTGAGGCACACCTCTTCACAAAAAAGCATCGATGAACTGGATTGGTGAAAAAAAAAAAAAACATCGCCGAACCCTAAATCTGGTGGCTGTGCACATTCCTTCTCAACTACGACCATCCAGTTGATAAAGGGTTTAGCTGCTGCTGAAGATCAAGTTGATTGAAAAATGAACAAATCAAAAAGTTGCAGTTTTATTTGTACAGTGCCTACAAACCCCAAACTACAAATCCAACAAGCTCCTCCACATCCATGCATACCAGTTTAAAGACACAGACCTCGTATTTATGAACAGGAATCTGCGCGAGCAGTGTTGTTATTAACATTCGACAAACAGCAAACAGGACACACCTATAAACAAAGGAAACCCCTTATGTGGCACTGCTACAACGGATCACTTTTACCCTGTTCATTTCTAAACTGGACTTATTTATTATTTTAACTGACCTGTCTGTAATTTTTTATAGGTTGGCTGTAGTACTAGGGTGTTGTACAGTGTTAGCCATTATGGATGTAAAAATTAATTAAGCAAAGGAATCATAGTGATTTATGTAGACAGTTTTGTGGGGTGTGTGAATATGTAATTTGTCTTCGTTCACAATGGTTAAAACTTTAATTTGCTGTCATTTTTTAGTATATTATATAGAGATTTCTTGTAGAGGGGTGGGAAGAGCCAAGGATGAAGTATGGTGGGGGTCTTGACCTTATTTCTATTCTTTTGCCTCAGCCTTGTTAAGTGGAGATGTGTACTGAGTCACCCCTCATAGGTGGCATTCATTACAGCTTAGTGTAAGTTGCTTCACAATACAAATTGTGTTCTCTTTGTGGTGCAGTGCAGGGCAGTGCTGTCCACAAAAGGATTTTTCACATCATTGGAAGCACATATTCCTTTCTTTAATTCAATTACAATATATTAGTTTAAAAAAACGTTTTCTCAGTGATGTAATGAATAGTTCAGAAGAGAGCGTGACAGCTGCTCATTGGCCATCAGCTGCCACAATAAACGTTTAAAATGATTATAATGGGCCTATAAATTGATGTGCACTAAGGCTTACTGGCAATTGGCTAATTAAAGCAAGGTTGGAGAGCAGAAGAGGGAAGCAGCAGAGAGGAACGGAACAAAGGTGAGACTGGCAACTGTGAAGATGTCAATCTATTGTTGATTCTTTGTCAGTCAGGATGGGGTGTCACTCAGGACACCTGTAGAGCACAACTATGAACACCAGAAGCTGCCAGTGTTATTTAGGGAATGAGGTCAGTCAGTGAGTCCAACCCGCTATATCCTAACACAGGGTCACGGTGGTCCACTGGAGCCATTCCCAGCCAGCACAGGGTGCAAGGCAGGAATAAATCCCGGGCTGGGCACCAGCCCACCACAGGACACACACACACACACACACCAAGCACACACTAGGGACAATTTAGAATCGCCAGTGCACCTAACCTGCATGTGTTTGAACTGTGGGAGGAAACTGGACACCCAGAGGAAACCCACGTAGACACGGGGAGAACATGCAAACTCCATGCAGGGAGGACACGGGTTTCCCTACTGCGAAGCAGAGAATGAGGTGATCTCTGTAATTGAAAAATCATTAAGCAAGTGGCTATATGCCTACTAGCATCGTGTGTTGATCACCCTGCCAGCATAGTGTGACACTGGCATGTGAATGTTGTGTCATTCCATAAAGTAAACTATGTAATGTGAAATAAGACAATAACGTCAGGCAAGAGTGGCAGAGCATTATGGTCTCTATAAATTGAAGAAAAATTTCCACAGTAGCTTTTTCTACTTCCATTCATGGAAATGATGTGCTTGCATAAAATGTTGTGCATCATTACCTTAAATAAAGTGGACGCATTAACATCAGGGATAATGACTGTTATGATTCACCTTACTTTAAAAATGTATTTTTCTGGAATTATTTTTTACCGCAGACTTTTATAGATGGTTTTGAGGTTTCTAAACTATACAAAATCCAGTTATATTGTTTAAAACTCAGTCCGCGATATCATCTTGTTTGCATTTTGTGGAGCCATTATTACAATTGGTAGCTAAGGGTGTGATTTGATGGTCGTGTCACTAGCATGACAATATAAATGCCAACACATAATTACAGTTGACTTCCTAAATTATTGGATTTATCTAAAAAACGTAGTTTCTTAATTTTGCGAATTGAATTCTCAGTTCATGATCTCTTGCATCTGAATTTCAACCTTATCTTTGCTTAATGTTTTGGTTTTAGTTTTCTGATTCTGGTTTTGACCTATCACTCCTTTATTTCCATCTCTCTCCATGTTGTTCCTTCACATTTTTGCCTTGTGGCAAATGTGGAAGTAACCCCCGAGGAAGACAGGAATAGTTCAATCAATCAGTCTTTATTCAGTCACAGATGAGTACATGGATTCATGCTTTGCAAAGCAGAAGAGCAAAGTTCTCCAGTTTCAATCGGCATTTAATATTCCTTTTCCTCCAACCCCCTTACTTATGTAACAGCATCTAAGCATTTCATCAATTCGGCCAAGCGTTTCTCTTTTGTGTACGTGTCAAGAGGGGCCCCAAAGAAGGAAAGCTCATCTTTCCTGTCTCTAACAGATGTGTTCCTAAAGAAGGAAATTACCCAAGTTCAACTTACTTCATCTTATCTTATGACAGTCGCCTGTATGAATAACCTGCCATTATAATAAAACAGCTTTTAATCCTTAGTAGCTTGCAAATGGTTACATTTTCTTTCACACCGAACATTGACAACGATGATCAGAAGATGGCAAATCAAACAATCACCACAATCCTGGTATCCAAATAACATCCAAGATGGCATTGTGATGGTCTTACCATCAGAATGATAAAAATAATAAGCAAATAAACAATGTGAAAAATGCCCCTAAAATACCAAAAATAAAACAATCAATTTCCCAAGGTACCAAACCATGGATTCATCCACAGTTATGTATTTTGATAAGAAAAAACATTATGGCTGTCAAATACAGAAAGACCAAATGCTTCCGTAAATAGTGCTTTGGTCACTAGAAGTTCCATGTCTTGTTTGGGCTCACCTTTATGCCAAGGACCATTCCCCAGTGCTAAATTAAAGTATGTCTGAAGTAGCATATGGAGCCTGCATGGTTGATTGACCATCCTTCCTTCCTGTGAGTTACAGCAGTTGTGGCACAGAGTCAGCTGGGTGAAGCTGTATTAGAACAGGTTATGTGTCTGGATAGGTATGGCGAAGGACTAAAAAACAAAATTCATTAAACATAGCTAAATATTTGCATGATCCCAAGCAGTTTTTTATCCAGTTGCGTGAGCTGAGAATGTTTCATATGTTCAAATTTAAATGATTAAATAATTCTTTTAGATTTAGCCATTTAATCTGGTCACATAATCCCAAAATAGTGATTTTTTTTTTAATATTTGATGAATGGAAAAACAGTAAAGCACAGAAACTGGCTTCATCAAGCACACTAATTTTAGCTCAACTTTTTAAACTAGCAACAGTTTTTATACAAAATATTGGTGCTTCTTGTTCTTAGGGAAATATTACTGAAATCATGACTTGAAGGCCACTTTTGGTGCAAATATTTTTCTTTATTCACATCCTCTCACTTTCTACTGTTTTTGAACTGTTGCATTTTCAGTTCATTTATCCTTTCACTTTCCATCTTCATTAATTCCACTTCAGGATTGCAAAGATCTAAAGTTCATAGTAACAGCTAGAGGCTCAAGCAATTACTGACCATGGAAGGGGCTCCTGTCCAATACACCGAGTCTTTCTTATACCAGCCCAGTTTGGAGTCTCCAATTAATTTAACATGCACAGGAAGAAAGAAGGAAAATGTAGGATTTTACAAAAATCTATGAGAAAACATTTTAACTTTACATAAAAAGTGACAGATTACGGGACCTCTAACATGACAGTACTATCACATTACAGTACTGTGTTTTTCCTAAGCTGTACTTTATTTTGAAGATTGTGAAGTTTGTTATGAACATGGCTACAGTTGTCTGACCAACCATTCATTTTCTTTTTTTCCCCTTTATTGGATTTATTAAAAGCATGTAACATTCCATATAATCAAGTTAAACTTAAAAAAACTAAATTCAATTCAACCCCCACCCATGAAATTGAGAGGAAGGCCAGAGTAAAACTTTGAGAGTAGTACTTCTCCCCAGTATAAATGCTTATTCTAAAATATTATTGATTAGATTTTGCCAGTTTTTAAAAAGGTTTTGAATAGATCCTCTAAGTGAAAATTTGATTTGTTTTCTATTTCAAATAGTATATAACATCAGTTATCCACTGACTTTAAAAGTAGTGGGCTAGGATTCCTCCATTTGAGCAAGATAACTCTACGTGCCAATAGTGAAGTAAAGGTAATTACAGTTTGTTTGTCCTTCTCCATCTGGGAGTCCACCAAACACAGCTGTTAGTTGATTAGGAGTGATTGTGATACCAAGGCGGTCTGATAGGCATTTAAAGATTTTTGCCCAGAATGATGTTAATTGGGTACAAACCCAAAAAATGTGGCCTAGTGAGGCTGGAGCTCGATTGCAACGTTTGCAGGTTTGATCTCACCCAGGAAACACTTTGGACAATTTTAAACAAGACAGATGTGCTTGATAAAACATTTTAAGTTGAATAATTAAAGCTAGAGTGAGTTATGTGCATGGCTGCCTTCCACTCCTTTTCTGAAATATTAAATGAGAGATCCTTTTCCTACTGTACTCTGGGATCTTTAAAAGGAAGGGACGTTAAAATGGTTTTATATATTATATATTATCTTCAAGACTGATCAATATTTCTTCTGTAATAGAAATAGGTGGAGGGTGAGGAAAATTTGGCAGATTTCATTTAGAAAAGTTACTAATTTGGAGATAATGGAAAAATTGTGTTAATGGGAAACTAAATTTGGAGGGTAATTGTTTGTAGGATACAAAGACATTATTTATATACAAATCTCTAAATGATTCAATCCCATACGTTTTCCAAACATTAAAAACTGTACATTTGAGAGGGTGAAAAAAGGTGGTTAATCATGTAGATGTGCCACAGATATAACATTCTCTAACTTGAAGTGCTTCATACATTGGTTCTGGCAGTGCCTTACTGACACTGACTAGTACTAAAATATGAAAAATATTTCTTTTTTAGTTATGTGTTCAACAATTTCTGCCTTGCATTTCATCTTACACTTACCCAGAATATTGTAGACACAGAACACACATTAAAGGCATGTATTCCAAATGAAATATGATATGATATTTTTTACCCTATTCAATACCAGGCAGCTCATACACAGATAGGGAGCCTTGGCTTGAGCTGGGAGAACTTTTTCCGCAAGCTGAGTTCCGTCAAGGCAGGGGATGCTGCTGTTTGTGCTGATCAACGCATTTACAAAACAAAAGACGCTGATGGAGTGGTACGAAGAGATTTAAGATGGGCCGGGATTTTTCATAGGCTTCAGGGATTCTAGTGTTAAGTTAGTCTCCTGTAAAAATACTATCTTGGCGTTTAGACCTGTTAAGTGAGAGAATGCTTTCTTCCTCTTTAATTCGTGATTGAGACCTTTGACATTACATCTCACAAAGTTCACTGCTTGGTCATGGAGAGATTGCTTCTGAACTTTTGCTGTCATTTTATAGTCTTAAATTAAGGTAGTACATTGTTACACATTATAGCTTTAACCTTAATTTCCAATAGTGCCGGGAGTTATGGCTATGAAGCCTATTGTTGTGTTGGCACTTACAATTGTGGGGATAAAAAGGACAGATCAGAAATAGCTTGTTCTCTTTCTCTCCTCCCCCAGACCACCTGCCTCCCCATTTTGCCTCCCCAAGTGATGCTACTGCCACACTTCATGAAGTTCCAGTTCTATGACATGCTTAGAGACAGAGCACATCCAGAAAAAAACAAGCCCCGAAGCAGCAGTGTAGAAGGAATAAAGCAGAGATCTATTGGCAATACAATCCAAATAATATAAACCTAGAATATAATCTTAGGCCCAAAAGAATAAACCCAGGGTATGATGTTAAACAGTCCCGTTTGGGGGAAAAAAATGTAAACATATAAACATACACACAAACGTAAATATATATATATATATATATATATATATATATATATACAGTACAGGCCAAAAGTTTGGACACACCTCCTCATTCAATGTGTTTTCTTTATTTTCATGACTGAAGGCATCAAAACTATGAATGAACACATGTGGAGTTATGTACTTAACAAAAAAAGGTGAAATAACTGAAAACATGTTTTATATTCTAGTTTCTTCAAAATAGCCACCCTTTGCTCTGATTACTGCTTTGCACACTCTTGGCATTCTCTCGATGAGCTTCAACAGGTAGTCACCTGAAATGGTTTTCACTTCACAGGTGTGCCTTATCAGGGTTATTTAGTGGAATTTCTTGCTTTATCAATGGGGTTGGGACCAGCAGTTGTGTTGTGCAGAAGTCAGGTTAGTTGGACGATCATTTATTTTTCAACAGGACAATGACCCCAAACACACCTCCAGGCTGTGTAAGGGCTATTTGACCAAGAAGGAGAGTGATGGAGTGCTGTAAATGGTCATGAAAATAAAGAAAACACATTAAATGAGGAGGAATGTCCAAACTTTTGGCCTGTACTATATATATATATATATATATATATATAAATATATATATATATATATATACATATATATATATATACATATACATACACACACACACACACACACACACATATAATTCTAATTGTAATTAAAACATTGAAGTAGCAGGCAAGGAAATAGAATGTATAATTATGGCAAAAGTCTAACTGCAGGTGAAATCTTCTTTGCCTTGCCAGGGCAGGATGCAACTCACGATCATATTTCAAAAAGTGTCTGGATCAATTTTTTTTTAGCTCTTTCATCCGGAGAATTAAAAATGTAGAACTTGCCTTGAATATCTAACCTCAATTTAGCAGGATACAATAGGCTGTATCTGATTTCAGCTTTCCATAAGCGCTGTTTAATGGTGTAACATGCAGCATGTTTAGCATCTGTTGAAGGTGAAAAATCAGGGAGAATGCGAATGTGGTTATTTTCAAATATAATCTCTTGTTTCGGTCTGAGAAGCGACATCAGATTTAGTTTAGATTGTAATTCATTCAATGAAGCTTCTAGGATCTGAGCCGTTCGATTCACGTATGCGGTAAGCTGCTAATATCCTGATGTCTGATTTGAAGTCCTCTCAAATTATTTGAGAGAATAGTTCAGAAATTAGTTTTGCTGGATTTGGGCTTTCAAGGTTTTCAGGGTGACCTCCAATTCTGATATTATTTCTTCAATAGCCATCCTCCAGCGCAGCTAGTCTGTCTCCAAGCACTGTACATTGTAGTCGTTGCAGAAGCCAATTCTTCAACTATTTCAGTACGAGTCATGAACATTTGCTTTATGTCTTCAAGCTGAGCACTAAGTTCTCTAAATTTATGTTCAAACTTACTCACATTTTCCTGTATTTTTTCCTCAATTCTTTGTAGCATACGTTTAAAGGTTCCCTTAAGCAATTACTTAAACATATCTTTAACTCTTTAATATCCTGAAGTTGCTTCCCATTTGTCATGTCTATGTCCTTTATATCTTTCCTTATATCCTTTGTAATGTTCTTTATATTACTCTTTATCTCATTTATGCTCCCCGCCCAAGTGTGGTATATATTGCGGTGGTCACTATGGCGATCGTTACCTTCAGCTCGGACTGTTCATTTCAGTTTTCTCTGTGCTCCGCGGATGGAGTAGCAAGTCTAGTCAGAGTCAGTGTCGCTCACTCGCGGTGGGTAGTTGACCGTGCGGAAATTAAAGCCATTTTCAGTTTCACTGATCCTTCTGGAATCGACGACTTCTTCTGGTCCAACACATTTGCGCTTTCACTCCCATTTTTGCTCTCAGCCGGAGGTCTTGGCAGTCTCTGGTAGGCTGTACGTTGAACTTGAACTTGAGACCTTTTTAGGCTTGGATAAAGCTTTACCCATGCTTATATATACTTGCATATACACAGGCCCAGTTCTAGAGGTGAAGCCACCATCGTGGCATTTAATTTCAGCCACCCCCTCACCCTATAATACCTTCACTCGTTTTCTAAACCAGTGTATTTAAAATAAAAAATTTCCACAATTTCCTTAATTTCAAAAAAAATTAAAGAAAATTTCTTTGTAGGTAGAAGAAAACGTAACTTATGCATTTAACGAATTGGCGACAAGTTTAATTAATTCATCAGGAAAATTCCGATTAACATTACAAAAACTTTTGATTGATGTGCTGCGTACTTAAGCTGCCACAATTCACGTGTTGTGACTTCTTTGAAGCAAGTTACCAACATTCGACGGGAAAAGACGAGCCCAGCTCCGAGCCTGCAATTTGTTTTATTGGTATTCTGAAATAATAATCATAAATTAAAAAGTTTCATTTTACAAAGGTAGTCTTAAATTGGTACAAATCTAAAAAATTAGGGAAATATTAAAAAATTAAAGTATCCAGTGTGTGAAATTTGAAATTTTAGTTAGTCTGATTTTTGGATGAAATACTCCTTTTCAGTAATGTTATTAAGCAGCTAATGTCTCCTCCATACTCACATGCAGTCTCACAACATCTACTGAGATAACTGAAAAAGTGATTTATTGACAAATGTGATTTGAAAAGTGTTTCACTGCTTTGGGTTCATTGAAAAACATGGGGAATATTTATGTTGTGATACTGCCAATAACACAGTTTACATTTCCTTTAGAGTGAACGTAAACTGAACGTAACGTGAACGTAAACTTTCCAGAAGCCTGTTGACATCACTTCCTGTTAGAACAGCACCAACTCTGCCCCCTTTCGATTCCTCCACCTTGCAACAGGAAACCATCGTTCATTTGGAACCTGAATTAGCACCATTATGTGGAGTCATTTACAGGGAACAAGATCCTTCTGAACATCAACCAAGACATTCTTTTGTAAAACTTCTAATTTTGGTTTCTTCATCTTGGACATTAATCATGGTGCCCTTTGGAATCTTTTCTTTTGCTTGTTTTGTGTTTTTCCACAAGATTTTAGGAGTTTGTGTAAATTAAAATATTCTAATTTCTTTTGATATTCTATAATTCATATGGAATGTCATACAGTTCTATGAAAAAAGCACTTGCCTCCTTCCTGAAATCCTTTAGCTTTGCATATTTGTCACAATGAATGGCTTCAGATCTTTACATGAAATGTAATATTAGATAAAGGGAACCACGGTAAGTACATAAGACAAATTCTTAATTGTCCACCGCTTGTGGCCTGGTGTCAAGCAGGGCAGCAAACAAGCCACTTCTCTCCAAGAAAAAACATCAGGGACAGATTCTGCAAGAGGTATAGGAACTGGACTGCTGAGGACTGCTAGGGTAAAGTCATTTTCACTGATGAATCCCCTTTCTGATTGTTTGTGGCATCCGGAAAAAAGATTGTCTGGAGAAGAAAAGGTGAGTGCTACCATCAGTCCTGTGTCATACCAACAGTAAAACATTCGGAGACCATTCTTGTGTGGGATGCTTCTCAGCCAAGGGAGTGGGCCATGAATAAAGAATGGTAACAAAACATCCTCTGAGAGCAACTTCTCCCAACTATCTAAGAACAGTTTGGTGACGAACAATGCTTTTTCCAGCATGATGGAGCGCCGTGTCATAAGACAAAAGTGATAATTAAGTGGATTGGGGAACAAAACTTTGAAATTTTGGGTCCATGGCCAGGAAACTCCCCAGTCCTTAATCCCATTGTGAACTTGTGGTCAATCCTCAAGAGAGGCGGGTGGACTAACAATTTCTGACAAACTCCAAGCATTGATTATACAAGAATGGGCTGCCATCAGTCAGGATTTGGCCCAGAAGTTGATTGGCAGCATGCCAGGGTGAATTGCAGTAGTCTTGACAAAGAATGTAGTCTTTCCATATAATGTAATGTCAATAAAAGCCTTTGAAACTTATGAAATGATTTGTAATTATACTTCACTACACCACAGAAATATCTGACAAAAAGATCTAAAAATACTGAAGCAGCAAACTTTGTGAAAACCAATACTTGTGTCATTCTCAAAACTTTTGGCCACGACTGTATATTGACACCATGACAATGAAGTCATCACTAAAAGGTTTCTAGAAGAACACCGTGCCTTAATCAAAGTAAATTACAGAAGAAATGAGAAAAAAACTTGTTGAAATATACTCATCAGGAAAGAATAAAAAACATTTCTAAGGCTCTGAGACTCTTCTGCACCACAGTGAAAAGCCATATTCTTTAAATATATAGCCAGTTCTGCAAAGAAGAGCGGGCTAAAATTCCTCAACAGTGATGTGAATGAGTGATATAAAATTATAGAAAGTGTTTAGTTGTGATTATTGCTAGTACTGGTGCTGTAAGCAAGCATTTAATCAATGGGGGCAATTACTTTTTCACACAGGTGATGAATTTTATTGGTTAACTTTTTTTCTTGAGTGAAGAAAGTGTGTTCCCTTTCTCTAATATTGCATTTTGTCTAAACATCTAAAGGCATTTAGTGTAAAATATTCAAAAATGGAGGATATCAACAAGGGGGCAAATGCCATTTCATAGCATTGTAATAACGTTTGAATTTTTAGCATTGGATTTAAACAATTATCTGTTTCTCAGTTAAAAGACAGAAACTGCACACAATTAAATTTAGTACAAGCACATGGCAGGATAAATAAGATAGTCCATGATGATCATATCATTTTTTATTAAACTTGCACTGAAATCCCACAAATGCTATTTGTTATTACCCTGTGGAAAAGAATCCCCCACTGTGCCACACATGAAATTAAAGCACCAAACTGTATAATAATCTGTGTAGAACAGAATGCTTTAGAAGGTCGTTTGTTTCCAAGGCTGTGAGATTTTATAATGTTGCTGTCAATACAAGTCACGCATGACTTGATCACCACTCTACCTTCCAACACTGTAACAATTGTCCCATTTGTACTTTTTACTATTTATTTAATTAGGTTTATTCTCCTTGGTTTTATAATAATTTTTAATAATTTTTATTGATGTGTTTGTGCTAACGGACACCTCAATTTCCTTGAGGGGTTGGCTATAGTATCTATCTATCAATATTAAAAGTATGAAAATTTCAGGCTTTCTAACTTTTATTCAATAACAAAACA
Organism: Polypterus bichir lapradei; assembly: GCA_026402145.1. Lineage (NCBI taxonomy): Eukaryota > Metazoa > Chordata > Cladistia > Polypteriformes > Polypteridae > Polypterus > Polypterus bichir. The sequence goes on along the minus strand of JANRMT010062835.1, from coordinate 34,793,824 downwards.
CACTATAGTTCATACATTAGAAAATCTCTCTATTATATCAAAAAATCTCAGGATGAGACGAGACTTTTTCAGAGAGACGAGATGTGACTTTCTCAGAGAGACACTTTCACGTCCCGCGAGATGAGACTTTGTGCCAAGAGATTTAACCACACTGGGGCTGGAAATAAAAGACAAAGAGTAGATGACAAAGTAGAACGTCATAAAGAATTTAAAAATGTTGGTGCGATACACAAGCAGAGCAGGTTAGAGATAACGGAAGTATGAAAATTCGAACATCTCCAAAAAATGATAGTAAAGATCGCATTAGCGCAAACAAATGGAAGTTATTACTCGGTGAAATAACGGAACAGCAAAAAGAGATCAAATATATTGTTCGGATTTAAACTCGAAGACTTGTAGATCGTCTAATTCGTGTTGCCATCAGGAAAAACTAGTGTTTCTTCCCAATGAAGATGCTTATCCGCGAGAATTAAAAGATTTGTTTGGTGAAAGTGAAATCCACATACGCTGTCACACTTGGGTCACAGAGTTGCACAGATACACAGGAGATTTTAGAGACAGAAATGTTATTCAGACACTTCAAACAAACATAAGTCTCTTTCAGGAGTGAATCGAGCGTGTGTGTAGTCGGAGGGGACAATTCCGTCTCTCAATTAAAAGAATAGAAAGTCTTCCTCTTCATAGGGGCGCGCCTCGGGAGTGGGACCCCCAACAGGAGCAGAGGATGTCTGGGGGAGAAGAGAGACAAGGCAGTGAGACAAAAGGACAGCTGCTGTACAGGCTTTTAAATATTTGAAGTGCCACACGAGATGCACATCACGTGGCACGGCAGCAGCAGCAGCAAGACAGCAGCTTATCGAGCAAAGAGGAGGTAAAAAAAAACTGTGTTTGATTCCCATTGTATCACTGTTTAAGAAGGGGTTTTGGTGGAGCGACCGCATCTCCTTAGGGTGCGTTCAGCCCCCCTCTTCACATCGCAAGAGGCAGAGATGTGAAGTGGCTGGTGCTTAGCGCGGGATGGGGGGGGTTGGCAAGCGGATCGAGCAGAGGGCAAAAACTGGACATAAGAAAATTGAGAAGTCAAACATACATGCACAAAAGTAGGATCTATAGTACCTCATTATCCCTACCATCAGCTCTAAATACAAGATTTTTGAATAGTTTAGTTTTCCTGATAACAGTTCAGTACTTAACATTTTAAGACCAAAAAAAAAAACAAAAAACGGTGGTAGTTTAGAACATTTAAATTCTTGGGGATGGTACGCCAAGACAAAAGGCTGAGAGCCCTATGCCACGAGGAGGCAGAGGGCACTGTAACACTTAGGTGTGCATGTCTGAATGCTATGAAACAGACAACACCACATCTTAAAGACGTGACTCAATGTGCCCTGCGATAGACAGGTGCCCTGTCCAGGATCTGGTCCTGCCTTGCCCCCCCAGTGCTGCCGGGATGGGCACTTGCTCCTCATGAACTTCATTTGGACTCTTTACACAATTGTCACTTTTGAGAATGAATTGTTTGTTATTCCTCAAATTATCCTGATCTGTTATAGGTTCTGTAAAAATGTATTGAGTTTCTATCCTTAGAGTATTGAGTAAGTCGTTACAAGTTATGAACCCTGTTGTTGTTTTTTTTTTTCGGTGTGCTTTCTTGCTTTACTTGTAAATATTACCACAACAGCTTATTATAATATAAACAGAAGTGGTATTATGAAGTCAAAAGCTTTGACGTTGTGTGTTTGCGTTAGAGGTGCTGCTCCACTGCTCTCTAAACCGATGAGTAATTCAGTAACAGCCGCCTCTACATTGTGTTTTGTGAGGAATGTGAACTTTGTCATTTTAGAGATTTTATACATGGATGACTTACAAGATGTGACCTTTCATGAATAGCAACAGACACCCATACAAGTTGTTCCATCTTTTTCCCCTGTAGATTAATCGTTAAACTAATTAGGCTTGAATGAATCTTTTTGGCAAACTGTACCTTGATTCTCTCTATATAAGCCACAGCTGGAGTTTTATGTGCCTTTTACTGAAAAACAAAAGTTGGGCCAGGATTATTCAAAGAAATTACAGCTTTACTGCTCCACCATGGCTACTGACAATACTGGCATCAGAAGCAATCGCAGCAGTGGAGATTTCTCCATGAACATTTTTTCCATGGGTCCTTACCCACCTAATAGATATGATACCGAAGTAACAGACAGAGACAAGGCAGGAGCCACTTTGATATTCTCTGGTGTCTTTCTGAGTTTAGTTGGAATAACTTTCACTATTATGGGATGGATCAGATACGATGCCGTTTCACATTTTGAGTGGACACAACTGCTGGGTCCCATCCTGCTCTCAGTGGGAGTAACCTTTGTATTCATTGCTGTGTGTAGATTTCGGATGTTGACCTGCAAGTTTTGCAAGGAGAGTGAGGACAGACTCTCTGAGGCCGATCAGACACCTTTTGGACAGTCCTTTGTCTTTACAGGCATTAATCAACCAATCACATTCCACGGGGCTACTGTGGTCCAATACATACCAACTACAGCTGCCAGTCTAGCACAAGAGGGCATTACTCTGAGCCCAGCGTGCCACCCATCACAAAATGTTAGTCAACGACATGGATCAGTAGGGACTCTTGTGTGCCCCCCACAATACTGTGCAGTATATGCGCTGGATAACCCTGCCTTTCTGGGAGATGAAAACTGCTTATCATATCAGGCCTCCACCACTGACGATACCAGGTAGGTACTTTTTATTCTTGAAATTAGTCGTGTTCTTTTAATCAAGGTAGGAGTTGATGTAACATTCACATGCATTGAGGGACTTTGTTAACAGTTTAAAAAGTTGGATCATTTTTAATTATTGCTTAATAACTTCATCAAAACCATGCAGGTCATATTTTTGCTTTTTCGGTATTTTTGTAAAAATAAGTCATATTGAAAAATACATGTATTAGTGGGGTTCATGAAATACTTTTTAAATACCATTTATAAATATCATAATGTACTAAGGTGTTGTACCGTGTTAAAAGTCAAGCAAAATGACAAGCAAAATCAATGCATCTCTCGGACTGACCCAGACAACCTGACTACAGATCCACATTGATGGAAAACTCATCAAAATCTTCAAAAGACTTGGACAGTTATCAAAGGATCTTGACTCTACATTTTTCTGCTCTCTTCCTAAACTAATCTTAGCCTGGAGAGGGCTATTAATTTTTGACATCTAAGTTGTCTTACTTAAAGGTTTTCCAATGCCATATTTGTCCGAGTGTCTATATAAACACAGGGAACTCCAGTTTCTGTATTACATCTTGCCTGAAGAAGGGGCCTGAGTTGCCTCGAAAGCTTGCATATTGTAATTGTTTTAATTAGCCAATAAAAGGTGTCATTTTGCTTGACTTCTCATTAAATCTCATAATGAAATACAGGCCCAAATAGGCTTATTGTGGCTGAAATAGCTTTTATTGACACCAAATTCAAACTCAAGTGATGTAAAAAAACAACAATGTCCTGTTGTTAATTGAGCCTCAGGAGGTCTATGACTAATTGTAACTCATATTGCTTAACACAAATTTTTAAAAAGAAGTACTGATGGAGAATTAAAATTTATGTTGAAGTCCACATGTGCATTCACAAGTCACTGATGTGATGGCGAGTTCTCAGCCACACCTGTGCTTTCAATAGCTTGGATTGGGGATATGTTTAGCCATTAGCAGTGGTTATCAGACATCTAAAAGAGGAAAATACACACACACACATATTATTGCTGCGCAGACAGGAACATCCATCCATCCATTTTCCGGGCCACTGAATCCGAACACAGGGTCACGGGGGTCTGCTGGAGCCAATCCCAGCCAACACAGGGCACAAGGCAGGAACCAATCCCGGGCAGGGTGCCAACCCACCGCAGGACACACACAAACACACCCACACACCAAGCACACACTAGGGCCAATTTAGAATCGCCAATCCACCTAACCTGCATGTCTTTGGACTGTGGGAGAAAACCGGAGGAAACCCACGCAGACACGGGGAGAACATGCAAACTCCAGACAGGGAGGACCCGGGAGACAGGAACATTCTCAAAGAATTTATTTAAACAGGAGCTGTCACTCAGACACACGCAGCATACAAGGAGTGACGATGGTGTCATCCTGCATTAGCTTGTTTCTCAGATCAAAAGAACGGATAGCCTTCCTGCACAAAAGAGGAGACAGAAAGTGAGCTCAAGGCCAGGTCAGGGGCCGGTTTTAAATGTCCCCCACATCAACCACCAGACAACATACGTGTTATGTGATGACCCTGTGATCTTGCAGTTTCACCAGCAGTGGATAACCAATCCCTGCTTATGTTAACAGACTTTTGGCACACAGGACACAGGACAATTTTGGGGTTGTTGGCGTCTCAAAAATCTCACTATATATATATTGTCAAATTAGTGCTATATAGCGCCCGACCCGGCACAGACTCACTCAGAGGCACATGTAAAAAACACAGAGACTTTCATTTTTTTCACCTGTGGGGCACGTCTTCCCCGTGAACCACACAGGCAATACACACTCCCAACAAGCACTTTCAAATCACCACAACACTCCCGTTTTGCACCACCACTCCTCCTTGGCAACCTCGTCCTCTTCCTCCCAATTCTGGCCCTGAGTGGTGGTTTCCGGCCCTTTTTATAGTCCACCCGGAAGTGCTGCAGGTGCTTGATCACCTCTTCCTGATTGCACTCCCGGGTGGGGCTGTAGAGATGTCCAGGCCGGTTCAGGGACCCATGCAGTACCCCCTGGTGGCCACCCCAGATCCCAACAGGGCTGTGGAGAACTCCATCTCCCATGGAGCCCTAAGGGAAACTGAGGCACCCTCGTCAGCCAGGGAGGCTGCCACCAAGCGTCCCGGGGGAGGTACTGAGGAGCCCATGATTGCTCCCCGAGAACATATGTAGAAGGGGCGTCCCGGCCGGGCATGGGACCCGGTCACCCGTCACAATATATATATATATATATATATATATAGTAAATTATAGTATAGTAATTATATGGTATAGTAATACATAGTAAATTAATCAGTAATTGAGTTTGCATAAAATAGTTGTGTGACTCAAGACAGACGGTTCTGAAAATTCACCAATGCACTTTAAATGTGAGTTTCTGAAAAATGAAAAAAATTGCTCAGCATGCAACATATCTCATTTAAAACTGAAGTTCCTGACAAATGTCCTTGAAGAATAAGTGTATCAAACTTTAACGAAATTCACCCACTGGGAGCCAAGTTGTTTCATGGGAAAAGACAGACAGACAGATGTGATAATGACAATAAATACTTTCATAGATAATGCAAGTGATCCTAAAACTGTTCCCTTTAGTATTGGTGGACGTCTTACAAGGTGGGACAGGTACCGTGTTAACTGTTTTCCGAATGGCCCCACTCCATGATCATAAAGAATGTGAACTTATAAGTATCCCCAAACATATATTACTAGTCAAAGTTTGGATACACTCAGAAATTGTCATGTTTGTATAGCATTTAATAGATTTTACAAATCAAGACCCCATTAGATTGATGTACAAATATAGCCAAGTCATTTCTAGTGTTGCTAATGGCTATTACTACTTGTAATAACTGATTAGAATAGCAGATTTCAGCAGTACTTACACAATTATAAAGGCTTCTCTGATAACCTACTAGCATTTTCGTATGACTAATTAAAGATAAGCTAAAGATGTTGACTGTTACGACACTGAAGAAATGGCTGCTGAAAAAGGGGCTTTGCTGTCATACTTGAATAGTAAATAAAAATCTGTTATTTCAAGCACCAATACCCATTAGCAATACTAGAAATGTCTTGGCTGTATTTTAACATCAATTTAATGGCATCTTGATATAAAAAATGTATTATTTTCTATAAATAACATGAAAATTCCTAGGTGTGGTAAAAATGTTGACTAGTAATGTACATATCATAATAGAAATTCATACTTTCTATTTGCCAGCTGAAGGTATAGAACTTTAGCACTTCAATAATTATATAAGAAACAAATTATTTCAATCTATATCTGTAAAAAAACATGAAGAATAATGGAGAAAGTAAAATAAAGTTAATAATTAATGTATCTATCTATTTTCCTAACTTGCCTTTTACCATACAGTGCCCTTGGCAGTCAGAGCTAATGTCTGCAGTTTTGCGTAGTAAGCAGAAGACAACCATGAAAGGAATTCCAGCCCATCAGCGGGCCCATTGATGAACATGCCTAGTTATATTGTGCAGGATTAGAGTTGTCAATTAACCTAATAGGCTCATTTTTGGGATAGAGAAGTAAGTCGCGTGTCAAACCCCCTGTTCCGATCTGTCAAGCTCAGTGCCATTTTTTCAAAGCAGCGATGCCTTGAAATTTGTATGTGTTCCAAATCTATGCATTATAGAAGATATTTTAGAATGTCATAATCAAAAATAAATTTCAGTGATCTTCATCTGGCCTTAGATGCCACGAAAGCTTGCATATTGTAATCTTTTAGTTAGCCAATAAAAAAAAACATTTGCTTGACTTCTCATGATATTAAAAGCCGAAACCAACTGCGCTCTACTCTTTTCTTCTTATTAATCTTTCCCGTCAACTCTACAGTAAAATATTACCTGCTTACTTCTACAAACATTTTTATGCTGTCCTTATCATGTACAGTGGAACCTCGGTTTGCGAGCATAATTCGTTCCGGAAACGTGCTCGCAGTCCAAAGCACTCGTATATCAAAGCGAATTTCCCCATAAGAAATAATGGAAACTCAGATGATTCGTTCCACAACCCAAAACTATTCATTTAAAAATGATTAATACAAAATATAAAGTAAAAATACATAAAACAAATTAACCTGCACTTTACCTTTAAAAAGAATCATGGCTGATGTGAGTTTCTAAACTCATATGGGATTCCACCCAACGGGACGACACACGGAAGAGTGTCCCAAAGCAAGCACTGTAGCAGTTCGCCGTATAAGCGTATCCATAGCGGACATGCAGACGGAGAATAGGAGACGATTGCCTCAAGAGAAGAGAGAGAGATGCACGCACGAGTGAGAGAAATAGAGAGAGAGAGAGAGAGAGAGAGAGAAAGAGAGATGCACACGCAAGTGAGAGAGATAAAGAGAGAGAGAAGCGCGGGCGAGTGAGAGAGATAAGGAGAGAGAGAGAGACAGACAGACAGACAGACAGACAGACAGGCAGGCAGGCAGGCAGGCGCGCGTGAGCGAGAGAGATAAGGAGAGAGAGATGCGCGCGACAGAGAGAAGAACCATCAGCTCAGTTGTGATCACATGACGCTCACCAGACAAAGTGTATCCATACTACTTGTATTGCAAGACATCACTCGTTTATCAAGTCAAAATTTAGTAAAAAATTTAGCTTGTCTTGCAAAACACTCGTAAACCAAGTTACTCGCAAACTGAGGTTCCACTGTATATGTATATTTCCTTGCTCTGTCATATTATAGTTTTGCAGCAAGTCTGACAGTATTATTTTCAAAGCAAATTTGCAATGTCAGGTTGCATCATAATTTTATATTCAACTTTGAACCACTGCTTTCAATCTAGAGTGATAAATCCAACTAAAGGAAATGTGTGACGTGCACTTTTGCTTTTCAATATTGTATGTGGCTCTCTTTTGAACTGGCGATGGAGAAAAACCTTGAGAAACATAGAACCGATTATTGTCATAGAGAATGTCTCTCTTCTCTTTAGGTCTATGTAATAGATTTTCATTGTTCTGATATCGGTCAAATTTAACAATGATGGTCATAGTAGAATGTTTACCAGGTAGGTGAGGGCTCTTTCTAGTTCAACTCTGACATGAATTCAATGGAATATTTAGGCAGCCCTTTAACAAACACCAAGAATTCTCAAGTTTTTACACCTGTTCCAATAAGTTGAATTCTAGAGAAAATGTTTCATTTTCCTTGTTTTTAACTTCCAAAAGACCATTTTTAAAGTTGTATATGATCAGCTGCAGTATTGTGGTGGAAGGAGAGACTACAACCGTTTAACAAAATGTGGGCAATATTGATTGATACTGACATTGCCCGGATTGTCATCATTTTCTTAAGAACAGGCTTGTGATTTTCTTTGACGTATAGTCTTTGTCTGTAAATATCCAAAGCATTCATTTGGTGATTGTGATTAAATCTCCTTCAGGAATGAAGAAACCGAAGAAGAATGTGATGGACGAGTCCTTGCGGATGAAGCAGCTGACAACACTCCTCCTCCTGCTTATGATGACATATTCCCTGCTTCTCTCTCAACTGACAGCACCACATGATTGATCTTTTACTCCCAACTTTATAACAATATTTATGTGACTGTTAGTATCCAGAAATGTAATTCTGGTAACTAAAGGACATATACAGTAACATGCCCGTAATGATTTGTTAGGTGTCCTATTATTTTTGGAGGCAGGATGCTGGTATAGTGGTTAGAGCTTCTTCTTCACAGATCCAGCTTCCTGGATTCGATTCTCACACTCAGCTGCCGCACATGTGGAGTTTGCTGTAGTCTTTCTCTGGGCACTCCAGTTTTCTGGTCATTTTCCAAAGACATTCAGGTTACTTTGACTGGGGATTCTGAGCTGACCCAGGATGATGCTTATTTGCATGTGAGTGGACCCTGCAATGGTCTTTCTCCACACCATGTTTGGTTATGGCTTGAGCCCAGTGCTGCCAGGATAGGCTCCAGACTCCTTTCAACCCTGAATTTTGAGAATGCTATATAAAGTTACAATATTGTTTTTTGCTGGCTATAGCATACTTTTCAACTGTTGAGCTTTTCAGTGAAATGCTACACTAAATTTAATCCATGCCTTGTAATAGCTGATGATTCACAAATTATGAATTTGTTGACATGCTTCGATTTTTTATATTCTCGTTAGACTGTCAAATTTTACATATTACAGAAAATCTATGACCATTGAAGACTTGTCAGCTACCAAGGATGTGGAAACTGGCGTTTTCATACATGAATGTTAAAGCAAAGTGCACTGAGCCTCCTGTGCCTACCAGAACAAGTCCAACGTGGTGGCCCAGTGGAAGTAATTAACATGGTGAAGGAACTGGAGAGTCACAGCTATATTGTTTGAAATGTATGAATATTCATTTTGAAATGCTACTTCACATCAAGGCATATTTATACTGTTGTGACCAGGTAAAAGAGAGCAGGCAGAGGATTGGGTTTGGCTGAAAATAAACAGCATGCTTTTGGTTTATTTCATATGTCCAACTGTTCTCTTGAGAGATGCTGCCGCTCGAGTCATGAGGCAAACCACTAAAACAAATAAGGCGGTCTGCATACTCCTTTACGCTTAACTGGCCTCCATCTGTTTGGAGTCTATTGTTTCAGGATAACGCCTGGGAATAATAGGCTTGTTAACTGTAATATTTTGAAGCAATTTGCTACCTGTTAAGTCTCCCGGAGTTGCAAGATTGTTTATGTCTAAAAAAGGTCAATATGAAAAATGTAGACCTTTTATGAAAATAAACAAAAATGAGTGCTTAGTATAATTTGTTTTATTCCTGTGTGCTGGTGGCATCATCAAGGAAAAGGATAAGTTTACATTTGGATAGTAGAAAGCCCATGAGCCTGTGCAGTACTGGTCACGGCTTCCATACAAAGTCAGCAAGGTTACTTTCCAATGAGAGTTATTTACCTTTAAGAACTAAGCTTACATTCCCTTCAAATATTAAATTACATGTGCATCAACATAAGTACTTACTTCAGCAATGAAAGTCACGACTGAAATATCTATATATCCCACATTATTCCACATGCCGCATGCACTTCAGAAGAGGGCATCCACCTGAAGCTAAGCAAGTTCGGACCCAGCCAGTACTTTGACTGGAAACCAACTAGGAAAAGCTTCGGTCGCTGCTGGAAGAGGCATTGGTGAGGCCAGCAGGGGCCACTCACCCTGTGGTCTGAATGTGGAGCCCAACGACCTACTGCAGTGATGGGGACACGGTACTGTTAGGATGAGACATAAAACCAAGGTCTTGACTCTCTGTGGTCATAAAGGATCTCTGGGTGTCCTTCGTAAAGAGCAGGGTGTATCCCGATGTCCAGGCTAAATTGACCTCCATTCTTCTAGTCATTCAGGCCCCCTAATCAACCCCGTCTCTAATTGGCTATCTCTCCCACCCCTTCACCAGCTACTGGCACAAAAATGGCAGCCATCGCATTGTCCAGGTGGATGCTACAAATTAGTGTGGCTGAAGTGGCTTCCCTCACAATAAAACACTTTGAGTAGTGAGAAAAATGCTATATAAAAGTAAAGATTATTATTGTTATTCATGATAGGATCAAGGGGTTTGCTGGAAAATGTCATTTCAATAAAAAAACAGAAGTATATAAGAATGGATGAGTCACTGGGTGGATATTAATTTTGCACCAACAAACTCCCTATTAAGTCATTAACACTTAAAGTTATATTACTGATCACTGCTGTACTGATTATCAAATCGCTGCTAATTTATTGAAGAAAATGAGTTGGTTCAATATAAATGTTACAATATTAATGTTATGTAATACCTGAATGGTGAGAAGCAGAAACATAGTATTTCAGTGATAAAACGACTCTATTCAAGTTGTTCCACCTCTAGCCACATTTTTGAGTATACCTTACCTCCACTTAGCTAGTGATACCTTTTTATTTACTGATTTGTAAAGTTTGTCCTCTTTCACAGGGGAGGTGGGGGGCAGCCAGTATATAAATGTATATATATATATATAAATATATATAGAGAGAGAGTGAGTGCGTAAGTACACCAATTCATGAACCTGTTACAAGTATTTTTTGTATTCAGGACAGGCATTGTTCTTTCAGTCAGGTACAGTTAGCTAGGCGATGTGTCTACTAGAAGTTATTTTCTCTGACTTTGAAATTTGAAATTACTTCTTTGTAATTCTTTTCTCCAAGGTTCAAATAACAAACAGATCAAGGGAAGTCTTTCTTTAAAGGACAAAGTAAAAGAATAGTTAAGTTTCACCCACATCTCATCTTTTTAGACAAAGCAAATATGAAGTCAAAAAGTCTAAACTAAACAACTGTTAAAATTAGAATCAATACCTAAATTATTTGTTTGAATTGTGTGTTTGGGCAGCCCTCTTATTATTATGACCACCATGATGTCATGTGTCACATGATTATATTATGACCGCTGTGGACCCCGGCCGGGACGCCCAGGAGGACGAGAGGAGGGCTTGTGCCTCCTCCAGACCGCGAGGGGGCGTCCGTCCTGGTTATGTTGGGGGCCTCGGGTAAAGGGCTTGGAAGCCCAGCCCTGTAGAGACCCGTGGCCACCGCCAGGCGGCGCCCCAGTGCCTTATTATCCCGGGAGCCCGGCACTTCCGCCACACGGGGGTGTGTCCGCGGGAGATTGCCGGGAAGCAGCTGGAGCCCATCCGGGTTCCTATAAAAGGGGCCGCCTCCCTCCAGTCATTAGTGGATGTCGGGTGGAAGAGGACAGAGCTGGAGAGAGGACGGGAGGCGGCCAGGAAGGCATAAAGACTGTGAGGCCTGGACATTGGGGGAATCGGTGCAAGAGGCACTGGGGAGTGCACATTAAATTGTAAATATATATTGTAAATAAAGAGTGTGTGGTGAGAAACAACGATGTCCGTCTGCCTGTGTCCGGGTCCAAGTTCACACCGCCATGATGTCATGTGTCACATGACCCATGATAATGCACCTGCCAACTATGTAGTATTATAGAGACCAGACTCACAAAATTGCTAGCAACAATTGCAAATAACATATAAAAGTAGTCAAAACCATAGGAAAAGATAACAATGTCATTATACTAATAAAAAATTATAGCTGAAAATGAAAAACATGATTTAACAATAAACAAATATTAGTAGCAAACTCTTAATGCATTCCAGACACTCTCTTTTATTATTATTTAGTACATATAAAACACGCTTTCTGTATATTTTGTCCATGATGCTAATTGTGGCTCCAAGGACTGTTGTAAACACCCAGCACCCTCTGTATGTCACTTCTTATATACAGTAGATATGGATAGATAGATAGATAGATAGATAGATAGATAGATAGATAGATAGAT
>JANRMT010062835.1:34763923-34781717 GCA_026402145.1 Polypterus bichir lapradei | reverse complement strand
GATAGATAGATAGATAGATAGATAGATAGATAGATAGATAGATAGATACTTTATTAATCCCCAAGGGGAAATTCACATACTCCAGCAGCAGCATATTAAATAACAATATTAAATTAAAGAGTGATAACAATGCAGGTATAATAGTTTACAACTTTAAATAATGTTAACATTTACCCCCCGGGTGGAACTGAAGAATCGCATAGTGTGGGGGAGGAACAATCTCCTCAGTCTGTCAGTGGAGCAGGACGGTGACAGCAGTCTGTCGCTGAAGCTGCTCCTCTGTCTGGAGATGATCCTGTTCAGTGGATGCTGTGGATTCTCCATGACTGACAGGAGCCTGCACAGTGCCCGTCGCTCTGCCAGGGATGTCAAACTGTCCAGCTCCATGCCTACAATAGAGCCTGCCTTCCTCACCAGTTTGTCCAGGTGTGAGGCGTCCTTCTTCTTTATGCTGCCTCCCCAGCACACCACTGTGTAGAAGAGGACGCTCGCCTCAACCGCCTGATAGAACATCTGCAGCATCTTATTGCAGATATTGAAAGATGCCAGCCTTCTATATGAAGTATAGTCGGCTCTGTCCTCTCTTGCTCAGAGCATCAGTATTGGCAGTCCAGTCAATTTTATCATCCAGCTGCACTCCCAGGTATTTATAGGTCTGCACTCTCTGCACACAGTCACCTCTGATGATCACGGGGTCCATGAGGGGCCTGGGTCTCCTAAAATCCACCACCAGCTCCTTGGTTTTGCTGGTGTTCAGTTGTAGGTGGTTTGAGTCTCACCATTTAACAAAGTCCTTGATTAGGTTCCTATACTCCTCCTCCTGCCCACTCCTGATGCAACTTTATGTACTGTATATACAATAAATAATTTACTAATCAGTGTCTGGGGTGAAGCAGGGAAAGTTGAAAGATTAGAGACATCCAGTGATAAGAAGACGATATCATCTTTGATTTTATTTTTGCTAATACAGTCATGGCCAAAAATGTTGAGAATGACACAAGTATTGATTTTCACAAAGTTTGCTGCTTCAGTGTTTTTAGATCTTTTGACAGATGTTTCTATGGTATACTGAAGTATAATTAAAAGAATTTCATAAGTTTCAAAGGCTTTTATTGATAATTGCATTAAGTTTATGCAAAGAGTCAATATTTGCAGTGTTGTCCCTTCTTTGTCAAGACCTCTGCAATTCACCCTGGCATGCTGTTAATCAACTTCTGGGCCAAATCCTGACTGATGGCAGCCCATTCTTGCATAATCAATATTTAGAGTTTGTCAGAATTTGTGGGTTTTTGTTTTCCCACCCGTCTCTTGAGGATTGACCACAAATTCCCAATGGAATTAAGGACTGGGGAGTTTCCTGGCCATGGACCCAAAATTTCGATGTTTTTTTCCCCCGAGCCACTTAGTTATCACTTTTGCATTATGACACGGTGCTCCATCATGCTGGAAAAGGCATTGTTGTTCACAAAACTGTTCTTGGATGGTTGGGAGAAGTTGTTTTGGTACCATTCTTTATTCATGTAAACTGTTTTATGCTTTATTTTACAAGAATAACAACTTTATAAAACATGTGGGGTAGAGGTAACTTTAGCTGGCAAGATATTATTCCTTACACATTCATTTTTTGTAAGGGTTAGTAGAGTACATCTGCAAAAGAGTAGAGCAGAGCTGGTAAGAGAAAGGAGAACAAAGCAGCTATAGGACTATCAGAGAGGCAGGGGGACAGGGCAGAATCTGCTCAGCCTGGCACTGAGTCCTCTGTACCAGTGGTTGCCAAGGCTGTGAGAAAAAGAGAGAGGGGGGTTAGGAGCAGGCACTGATACAGCGCATTGCCGCACCCACCACACGACAAATCAACTCAGGATCCAGATTAGGACCCGAGTGCAGCCATGCAATGGGTGACACCTCAGCACCACACCAGTTCAGATGGAATGGGACAGTGGGAGGTTTTTCATGGTGGCTGGAGTGCCAATTCTGCCAACAACCCCCAGGTTTTTCCCTCCAGGTTAAAGGGTCGACATGCAGGGCTGGATGCAGATTAACGTCATACCCAGGACGGATCAATTGCTGGTTAAGGGCCTTGCTCAAGGGCCCAAAACAAATTCCACAAACTGGACTCCTACTCCTAAAGAAGCTCTTATTTCTAAGTTTCTTTTTTAGTATCAGCCCAGACATTACAAGCTCGTTATGCTAAATTTTGACTGAACGAATCAAGAATTTGTGTGTTAGATGCATAAAACCTCCTGTGTTGCTTTATAATACTTTGTTCTTTTTAATATTCTGGTTAATTCCTAGTAAGGCCACAAGTGAATAACTCTGTCTTCTTCCATTCATTGCTGTTAGCCCTGGGGTCTGCTGTGCTTACCATCAGTTCTCCATATTTGCATACAAGTAATGCAGTAAACCAGAGAGTTAAAATGAAAACGAGAAAACGCAGTTAAACCTTTAAAGATATACAGCTGATTCTTAATTGCTCAAACATGTAACTATAACATCACTGCATTTTTTTAATGCAAAAACAAGATAATAAGTAACGGTCCGATAATTAAGCCGTAAGATCAGTAAGAGGTGAAAATGATTCATTGATTGTGAAACTGGTTGAAATCACAACCTGCACTGCTGAAATGCAGAACTGAACCTTGGAACCAGTGAATCACACTACTTTACTTATAAATAAATTGGGAATGATATCAATATTGCCAATTTTTGATTCCAGTCCGTCCCTGCTTTTATATAGTTATAGGTGTAGGTATTACAGGTATTATGTCTATTCTGTAACTAATGCCAGTGAAGAACGCTCTTCACGAAAGCAGGCCTTTTTGTAAAATAGACTGAAGTCTGTAGTGCAACAAGAAGAAACCTCAACAGTCGAACACTGATGACCCCTGAAGCCAATAGCCTGCAGCAGCTGGATTTCCACATGCTCTAGGACCCTGAAGGTAGGGACATGTTGTAGTGGGAGAGGACCATGGCAGTGCAAGTTTTTTAAAATAAAAATAAAAAAGTTGTGCTTTTTGGCATTGATGTTGGCTCGTTCACAAGCAAGAAAAATGCACTATAAATCAGAAATACCAGAAACCTGTCATTCATATATTTTAGTACACAGGAGCGACTTACAAAATCAGTATTGCTGAATACCGTTTCTCAGGCTTTCAAAAATTTCTGACCACCTCTTGCATACTTACAGTGTTGAATTTTTCATAAACTTTATGCATATAACGTAACATTCTCAGACCTGCTTAATCCACTTCAAGGACTTCAGGGAGCTGGGGCCGATCGTGACTGCACTGGGTGTGAGGCAGGAAACAGCCCAGGACAGTTTAGCAGCTCATTGCAGGATCCGATTACACTCTCATCCATACTCACTCTCGGTCCATTTGGAATCACCAATCAGACTAAACAGCATGTCTTAGGAGATATGGGTGGTAAACCGGAGTTCCTGGAGGAAAACTCATGCAGACATGGGATAAACATGCAGACTCCACATAGACAACAACTGGGGTGGAATTTTAACTCAAGACATTGGATCCATGAGGCAGCTGTGCTATCCTTAGTACCACTGTGACTTAAGCCCTGCACCTTATCAAAAGTATAAAAATATATGCACTAATAAATAACTAATAAAAGGCACTTTCTGCCTTTTTTGCTGCTGTTGTGTCAAGGCAGAAGAGTCCTATTTTGTTTTTTAGTCATTTATTCTTGCTTCTTTTAAAGTTTCCCCTGCTGCAAAAAAATGTGACCAGTCGAGAATCTGCCACAAGTGGAGAACGTTAGAAAATAATGTTAAGCATAAATCACCTGCTATACGAAACTCTCTCTCGTCACTTTTAGGTGTAACTGGCAAGGCACAAAGGCTTTTGGGAAAAAAACAATGAACTGTCACTGTCACTCATCGTGCACTAACTGCCACAGCACTGGCACCTCCTGCAGTCTGGTGTTATTGTAGGCGTTCTCTTTAAAATAGAAAGTCTGGTATTTTTCAAATCAAAGTTATTCCTTCACAATCGTAGTATATAATAATTTGCACATGAAATTGTGTTCTAAAGCAGGGGTCGCCAACTCCAGTCCTGGAGGACCACCGTGGCTGCAGGTTTTCATTCTAATCCTTTTTTTAATGAGTGCCCTGTTTGTGCTGCTAATTAACTTCTTGTGAATTCATTTTAATTGACTTCTCTTTTAAGATTTGAGCCAATGAATTTCTTCATCGTTCCTCTGAATTGCTTCATTTCTTTCCTTAAATGGCACCCAAACCAAAATGAAATGTGAAGTGAGGGAGCCAACAGAAGACCAGCAAAGTCAAGGCCTCAAACTCCAACCAATTTCACTCCAACCAGTTGCTTAATTAGGTGCAGAGTCTCATTGTTAATTAAACCCGTTCTTTAATTCCATGGCTTGTTGTTGCTCTCATTGTGTAATAGCAGACATTTGTGAAATTGTTGATTTTCTCTTTTCTGTTAAAATGTTTTGTGCACCTGAGCAGATCAACATTCCTGAGACCTTTATTGTTCTTTATTTTCAGATATTTTATGATGGACGCCAGTTGTTTTCGCTCATTTTGTATCTCATTATTGTTTGGCAGCTAATTAAGGAAAAAGAAACAATTATGGGGCCCGAGTCTTCAAGTGCAAGTCAATTAAAATTAGCTCAAAAGAAGTTAATTAGCAGCAGAAACAGGTCACTCATTAAGAAAAGGGTTGGAATGAAAACCTGCAGTCATGGTGGTCCTCCAGGACCGGAGTTGGTGACCTCTGTTCTAAAGTGAAGATTTTTCTTCTACTTCTTCCTCTTTTCCCACTTCTATGTGGGGTCGATGTGCTTGATCAACCTTCGCCTAACAATCTGGTCCAGAACATCCATAAATTTAAGAAAATAATTAACCTGTTCTTACATTTTAAAGAAATTGAGGGGTAAGGGATAAAAACTTAAAAAACAAAAGTCTTAAAACCAAACAGAATATGTGAATTTTTCAAGTCAAGAATATTGTCAAATATTGATCCTCACCTTTGATATTGCACGCATACTGCAAAACAGCATATTCATGTTGTTTACAGGAAGAAAATAATAGATTAAAAGCAAAAGGTTTCTAGCAAGGTTCAGTTAATTTAAAAGGAGACTAGCTGTACACTTCAACGAGCTGCTCATCTCCTTTTTGCCACAGAGGTGTAGATTCTTCTAGCATATTCATTTAACCTGGAAAACTCTTTTATTGCCACTGTCCGAACTGACGTTGCCTGTGGCTGAATTGCTCTCTCTGTTCTGTAGATAGACAATAAGCACCAAAAGAAAAAGTTACAGATTCACCCATTACGCGTGATGAAGAAGATCAAAAACAAATCCAGTTGCCCCAGGCATTTAAGTCATGGCCCATGGCAATATTATAGTCATTATCCAACCCGCTATATCCTAACTACAGGGTCATGGGGGTCTGCTGGAGCCAATCCCAGCCAACACAGGGTTCAAGGCAGGACAATCCAAGCAGGGTGCCAGCCCACCACAGGGCACACACACACGCACACACACACACACTAGGGACAATTTAGAATCGCCAACGCAGCTAACCTGCATGTCTTTGGACTGTGGGAGGAATCCAGAGGACACCCACACAGACACGGGAAGAACATGCAAACTCCACGCAGGGACGACCCGGGAAGCGAACCCGCCCCGGAAAAATTATAGATTTTAGTAAATGTCTACCGAAATGAAACAGGAAACTTACTAACTCACTCAAAAATGCTGTTCACACCTGTTATATTATTATAACATTCTCAGCAAAAGTAACTCAGCATGGACTATAAATTTCAATAATTAGTTTGGGACGCTGCAACCTGTCTCATCATGGCTCTGTCGCATAATTAGCCCTTTTCTTTTTCCTTTGTGTATTTTTATTGCAGCGTGGCAGAGAAAGTTTGCAGTGCTGAGTGCTGATTGGCATTGTGAACTTATTATCGACCAGAGGGTTTTTTTTTGATAAAAAAGGTCATGCATTGTAATCAGTTGTGTTGCTTATTGTCATGTGTACAAAGTACGGTGGAATTCTTATGTGCACAATTGAACAACATGCACTGCACTACTTAAATCAAAGCCTTTGCTGCTTCAAAGTGAACATATTTGGTAAGTTTTAAGTCTTTTATTTTCACATTTGGACTTCTGCTATTATGCTAGGTGTGAATGCTGTCTAGGAGAATTGTATTATAGTGACCAGGAAAAAAAGACATAGTCAGAAAATTAAAACAATAGTGGAATTGTCAGAACAACTTTTGAAAAAGCCCATTGGAATGACAAATAAAAAATAAGATCTTCATAATATCTTTTAGTTTCTCCTAGACAACAATAATATCCGGATGAAATAAAATGGAGGCATTTTCTTTTGTCTCATGCTTCTCAGATTTTTGTCCTGAGGAAAAAATTACCCCAGCATTCTCACAAGTGTCTCCTCTCGAGTTTAAACTGAGATCTCAACAAAGTCACACAATGGACTCAGATCTTCCAAGTAGTATGCTGACATTTTTTTAGAATTTAAAATTATTTGCATTGTGTACTCAGTAATTTATGGTGAAATGTGTGGTCAGTGGTTCGCTTCCTGGGTCCTCCCTGTGTGGAGTTTGCATGTTCTCCCCGTGTCAGCGTGGGTTTCCTCCCACAGTCCAAAGACATGCAGGTTATGTGCATTGGCGATCCTAAATTGTCCCTAGTGTGTGCTTGGTGTGTGTGTGTGCCCTGCGGTGGGCTGGCACCCTGCCTGGGGTTTGTTTCCTGCCTTGCGCCCAGTGTTGGATGGGATTGGCTCCAGCAGACCCCCGTGACCTTGTAGTTAGGATATAGCGGGTTGGATGATGGATAGATGGATGGATGTGTGGTTAATTGTTTGTGGCAATGAAATACTTTACTATAATTATAAAACTGTAGTCCTTGCTCATACTGTAAATAACACTACTAGTTGCTCTAATTCATATTGCTGAGATCATACCCACATAAATCACATTAAGAAACTTTCTTACTTTCACCTCCATAACAGATCACGTGTTCGCTCTTTCCTCTCCTTTTCTAACGCTGAGAAACTTGTCCATGCTTTTATCACATCCCGCATCGATTATTGAATTCCCTACTGGCAGGTGCCCCTTCTAATCTTGTATCACAGCTCTAGTTTATTCAAAACTCGGCTGCAAGAGTCCTTACATGGACCAGCAGCAGCGAGCACATCACACCCATCCTGCTACGCCTTCGCTGGCTCCCTGTGTCATAGAACTGAATATAAAATTCTACTAATAACATACAAAACCTTAAATAACCTCGCGCCAAACTACATCAGTGACCTTCTCCATCACTATTTGTCTGTCTGCCCACTAAGGTCCTCTGATTCTGGCAATCTTATTGTGCCCCACACTAATCTACACTTCATGGGTGACAGGGCCTTCAGCTGTATAGCGAGTGCCCAGACTCTGGAATGACCTACCGAAATTAATTAGATCAGCTGACTCCATGAATTCTTTTAAAAAACAACTCAAAACTCTTCTGTTCAGGAAGGCTTTTAGCTCTACTTGATTTTATTATCCTTCTCTCAGTTTACCTCTCTGTCAAGATGCTCATGTAATCTGTGTGTGTGTGTGTTAGACCAGTGGTCCTCAACCTTTTTGACACCAAGGACTGCTTTAGTAGAAGCAAATTTTTACAGGGAGGGGGAGGATTTTTAGGGGCGGGTTCGTAGGGCAGTTTTATACACAATTTATATTACATTTCTATTATTATTAAGTTATAATATCGTAATAGAAATTATACAGCTTACCATAATGCAGAATCAGTGGGAGCCCTGAACTTGTTTTCCTGCAACCAGAAGCTCCCATCTGGGGACGATGGAAGACAGTGACACATGAAGTGTGTTGCTTATGTTCAGTCTACTCCGTAATCTCGTTTTGGTTGCTGTCATTGCAGAAAACGTTGCCTCACAAAGATAGGATGTTGGAAATTGAAGCAGCTTCAATAGTTTCTTTCATGTTAATTTTAATCTCCTCCTGCCTACAAGTTATGCTGACGAGAATTTTTCTCAGCTTTTCCTTGCGATAATACACTTTCAGGGTGCGAATGATGGCCAAACCCAATGTCTGAGGCACTGCCGTGCAAATGGGCGGGAGGAATTCAACGTGAACATTATCTGAACGTGGAAGTATGTTGTGGGCAGCACAGTTATCAATCAGAAGCCGAATAATCCTCTTCTTCTTCTTCTTCATATTGTGATTTTGGGATCCTCCCCACTCAACGGGAACGTCACACTGAAGTGCATCCTGAAGAGCGATTGCAGCATCTGTGAAAGATTGTTTGACCATTGCCGGTGCAGGGAAACAGCAGGCTCACAGCGTGTTGTCCTGTTGGCAGAGGTCTCAAGAGAGTTTAAAAACCACACATTTTCTTGAATGAGTGCTGCATTAATAGGAATGTTTCTTGAACGAGCGTCACTTAACCACATAAAAACGGCTTTTTCGCCGTCTTCAAATGCAGCAGTTTGCATACGTTTGCAACCCGAGATTTTTCTTCTTTTTTTGCATATAACAAAGACATATGCATTGCATTTGTCATTCCAACAGATTGCACATCATAAACATTAACACTGTTATCGTTTTTCATGTCTGCCATTTCTATAGAAGGGTTACAATGAGTTAAATTCCAATGGATGTTTTTCAAATGTTGACAAGCAATAAGCAAAAGGTATCACTGAAAACCACAGAAAATAAAAACAGCAAAAAAACAGTACGAGGAAAGTTCGAAGAAAGAACATTTTTTACAATGTTTCTGTTTGGGGATCGTTGTGCAAATGTGCATAACTGAGCTGCGACCACAGAACTAACTGCTCTGTGGATAATTCATTCAAGCATTCCAAGGTCACTTCGTTGTAATGAAAGTATCTGCTGCTGAAAGTACTTCGTAGTAATGAGATTTCTATAGACTCGTGTCATATGGGGAAACTGTCAGAAACCTAAAAATACTTTGTTGTAATACTCTCTCACCTCGGTCTCTCTCCCGTCTTTGTGCCGCTGCAAAGCCCCACCCGCCTAGCGTTCTGAAAAGTGTCCTCAGTGAAGGGGGCAGCCATTTTGCTGTAGCCCTTCACTGAGTGAGTCTGACAGCCGGGCCGTGGACCGGGGGTTGGGGACCCCTGTGTTAGACCATCAATTACGTTGTCTGTTAGGCTTTTCTCTGAATTTACTATCTTACTCTTCTTTATTTATTGATCTGGTTTAGTTCAATGCTATATACTGTATACCCTGCTGTTCTTTCTTAAACTCTGAAGTGCCATGAGTGTGGGAAAGACGCTATATAAATAAAGTGTATTATTATTATTATTAACACTTCAGACTCCAAACCCTGAGGTTGTGGGCTCACATCCCACTGCTGACACCATGTGACCATGAGAAAGTCACTTGACCTGCCTGTGATCTGATTGGAGAAACAAAAGAAATGGAACCAATTGTTTCTCAAATGTTGAAAGTCATCTTGGATAAAGACGTCATCAGTCCTGGAAATATAACGTGCTTTTCAAACCAAACTCTCAGTTTTGACTCTATTTACCTTGGGTGTATCTCATGTCTCATTTTTGTCTAAATCAATTTTCCTTAAACAATTTTCGGATGAACATCTGTGACAATGTTGATTATTGATTCTTAAATGAAAAATAAATGAGAATCTCTTTTAAGTGTCAAAAGCCATCAAAGATCAACCCTTGAGCAGTAAATTTTTCCTAGGGGAGAGTATTGAAAATAATCAACAAAGCAATTTGAAAAACGGTTTTTATTTTCTGCAGTTTTGGTAGGACCTTCTAAACATCTCATGTTGTCAGTCAAGGGTCACGACCTCTGAGGACAAGCCCATAACAATGAGGGCAGCTGTTCTAACGACGATAGAGATAACATGGCAATGCACAAAATGGCTGCCGAAATAACCCAAATAAAATGACAAAACCCAAAGAAAACTTAACCACTCGACACCCCAAAACAAGTGTAAAAACACCGAAATTCTGTAAATCAGAGACAGAGTGCATTTCAGAAATGCACATTTCTAACATCTGCTCCTTCAGCTCCATTTTAACATGTAAGAGCAGGCTGAGTATTTTTTAAAATTTGTTACAAAATGCTTGACTTTAGAACACAATTTTATCTTCCAAATGAATATATACCATGGTTGTGAAGAAACAACTTGAACTTGAAAAATACCAAGCTTATTGTTTAATGCTGCTTTATTTATGCCCAGACTCATATTATTAGTTTAATTTCGTTCCACTTGTTTGAAAATTTCCATTCTCTTTGTTTTTGGAAAACCTATCAATGTTTTATGTGGGAAATCCCTTATTCGTTTTCACTGTCTATGCCAGCCACATTTTGATATATTTTCCTTGGATGATTTCATGTAAGTAAACCTCTTTCTTTTCAGCCGAGCTCAAGTTCACAGAATACCCCTCACTTTGAAAATAACCAAGACTTCCAATTCACAAATAATGGTGGCTCACTCCCCAGCTCATATCACATTTTTCAATTAATCTTCTCTCTTAACCATGGCATACAGCACTAAAATATGAACATTTAGTAAGAATATTTTCATTTGCAGAACTGTAACTCATAGCTGCCAAATAGCTGCCAAATGTTTTTACTGAAGTTTATAGAGAAAGTGAGATTTATGATCCCTACAGAATGACACAGTTTAGGCAGGTGATGTGTAACATAATGGCTAACCACAAAGCCACAAGGTTAAATTGCTTCTAAACCCCCTTTCTGTCTCAGTTACTCAGTCGCCTAACATTAAAAATGTCAAAAGGAATTTTGCTTGATTTGCTTTGCTAATGTGCTTTGAAAAGTGGATTAGAGCCCCACGAAGACCTCTCTGCTCAGAAGTGATTGAGTTCCCTTGGTTTGTCACAGCAGGATGTGTCCCTTAGTCCAGGGATTCCTCTGGCTGCTTTCCACATTGCAGGTTCTAACGCACAAGTCTGTAGTAACCAACATGGCACATGCTAACTCATTCATTGTGGAGTCTAAGCAAAACCTTCTTTGAATTTCAGAGTCACTCTTCATTATATGGAGATAATCACAATGATATTTTACTCAGTTAGAGCTGGTGCTGCTCCTTCATGGCTCCTTAAGACGTGGTGAGAATCCTGGTGCCATCACTGCCCCTGTGGCGTGTTCCTGTTCTTCGTATGTGCTTGTGAGTTTTTTTTCTTCCACTCTCTTTGGTGTGCAGATTCTCCTGATATGTCTAAAGGGTGCCCTGTGGTTGACTGCTACCCCGTTCTTGGTTGATTCCTGAATTTTACCAAGTGCTGCCTAGTTTGGCCCCAGTTCTCCTGAGATCTGAATTATAATAAGCGTGTTTAAGAAAGTGGATGAAAATATTGGATTAAAGATGGATGAGTGGCTGTTGTAACTTATGTGAAAGTGCTGTGTGCAGGACTGGTCACTCATCCAGAAGGGGAGTTTGTCTTGATGCAGATTAGTCTGTAACTCCTGCATTACAAAAGTTCAGAAAAAGATGGATGAGTGGATGGATGAGAATGTTGTAATTATAAAAATAAATAGGTGCAAAAATACTTATTTTTGAAGATGCTTAGGAAATCTCATATTTCAATAGTGTATTTTTGTATGATAGCAGATTTTCAGGAAAAGTGGAATGATGTGGAGTGTTACAGTGTGAAGCCAACATGCTGCCTTGGGACAAACACAAAATGGCACAGGGACTTTTTTCACTTTAAAATTCCCTTACACTTTGTCCCCAGCTCACCACATGAAGCTGCCCAGTTGTTGCAATGTCACTTCACCCTACAACTAACATGAGGGCACATCAAGACTTATGTGGGTATGACATTCGATTTTTCTAAACATTACACAAAAAAGATGGCTGCGTTTTATTTGAAATTTTAAGAATATCATATGCACGTTTTTAATGACTTCAAAGCGTGGACATCAAATGTCAACACGCTCTTGATAAAATTTCTATTTTTGTTAAATTAACACTCCACCCAAAAATGATTTTTTTTTTACACGTTACTTACCCCATGCACTTTAATGGCTGAGAAAATTTTTTTAATTTTATGTTTTTATGCAGAAAGTGAGAATAAAACTTTATGATAAAATAGAATAGCAAATAATGTGAAAATGTCCACCGAAAAAAGAAAAAAATGCACCCGTTACTTGTGTTGCATAATCTATATGTCTGTTATCTAGTTGCATGTGTTTTGTTTGTGCCCTTCCCTCACCATAACCTATCATCTGTGGGGGAGGAGCAAAAGCTTTAGATTCGTCAAAAATATTGATCTCCTTTTTTCGACGGATTCAACATTTTAGGGTCCCCTGGTACCAAAAACATTGATATCTTGATGCTGGGTATGTGTCTATCTGTGTGTCAAAATATCTAGACGACAATCTAGATCTAAAACTCGAAACTTAAGCCTGTTATGTGATAATGTTGTGTTGATTAGGTAGATTGACCCGGCATATAAAACTGAGGGACCCCCAACAAGGATCATCTTTTGATTATCTGGCGTGAGAGAGAGAAGGTAGTTGAGCAAATTATATATTTATCATTCCATTATATAGAGGTATTTATGTTTCACTGAATTTCCAATATTTTTTGTGCTTGTGCCGTTTTCTTCACTTTTGATTTTGATAACTGTTTTTTCTGTCCTCTTGATTTTTGTCCTGTGAGAAGAAGGAAGAAAAACAGTTGTCTGATCGTTTATTTATCTTGGGCAATTGTAAATACTGTACATATTCACAATTTCTTATTTTTGTTTATTGTTGTATATACTGTATATTAACTCTGCGTCATCTGCATGATGTTACAATTTTTTTGTCTTGCTGGCACTTTAATAAAGACTTGTTTTCTTTTGGTTCTGTACCTCCATTTTACACCAGTGATCCATTCAGTTACGTTACAAACACGCAGAATTTGAGCTTGTACAGAGGTGCCAGTGCATGGGGCATCACATAGCCACAGATACAGAGATTTCTGCATTGTTAGAAACTTGCCTTGACTTTTACTTGATACAGCTGTAGCTGGCACTGCCTGCGTGGCGTTTTCTCCAGATGCTCCAGTTTTCCTCCCACATCTCAAAGATACACAGGCTAGTTTATTTGGTTCAAACGCTACTGTGTCAAACAATTCTGAATCACACAACATAATTTTAAAAAAATATACAGTACTTAAGGGTATATGGTGTTATCTTAAAAATCTGTATTTCAAACTTAAGTAAGACATAAATCCATTGTACTTTGGACAGATTGGGTAGGCCTAGGATGAATAAGGCTGTCCCTGGTTTGACCAGTCACACTCCAAATCATGTACCAAGATAACTTTTCTTCACCTTGACACCAATTGAAGTGATTGTGTTTTCATGACGTCAGCTATACCTCCTGCTTGGAACCGACTGAAGGTTTCTTGTTTTCAAGTTGCATTTGCTTGTTTGGCTGACGCCTTTATCCAAGGTGACTCAGTTTGTGATACAACTGGTTACATTTCTTTTGGTTTTCCTGATTGGAGCACAGGCAGGTCAAGTGACTTGCTCACGGTCACATAGTGTCAGTAATGGGATTTGAGCACACAACCTCAGGATGTGAAGTCCAAAGCCTTAAACATTACACCACACTGTCTGCCTAGCTGGAATGAGAACAGTAATATTTAACGTGTGTATTTTTCTTTTATAATAATTTAAACAGGATGTAGCTTTTAAGTGAATAAACTGTGGAATCATGCCTATAATTATATTATAGAGCTTGTAAGGGAAAAAAACTAACATTACTTTGTATTGTGTGTATTTAAACAGGAGTTTAGCAGAAGGCTGAGAGTAGCAAGATGCAGGCACAGAAGTAATGACTTACAGGGCACCATATTGTTAAGAGAAGACCCTGAAATAGTAAGCAAGAAGGTGCAGAAATGGCTTTTTTGGGGACTGTGAATGAAGATAAGGACCAGTGAGAGAAGTAAAGTTTAAGAGAACATCGGGGACAAATGTTGAGACCACTTTAGGAAATGAAAAGGGGCCATTAGAAGTGCTCGTCTTTTGAACCATTGAGTAAAAAACTGCATGGAAATAACAAGGTGTTTTTACAGAGAGCTGAATTCTGGGATTATGCAAATAGAAAGGATTCTGGGAAGACTATACAAAAGTAGTTTTATATTATTAGGATATAGAATACATGTTTAAGCTCAGATAAACTAAACAGTATTTACATGCTTGTAAATGTGAAATAGGGGCTTGGGAATGTTGAAATGAAAGGGGCCTTACTTTGTATCTCATAATTAGCATAAAATAACCAGATTGACTGGTAGCAAGACTAAGGATAATTTTCAGTCATCTAATTTGTGACTGATATCTCCTACTAAAAAAGTTATCAATCAGCAGTATAGGAGAAGACACCTTTATATGCTTGACACAGATGTTGTGCTTTTGAGAGAAGCAAAGGTCAATTGGCTTTGAAGATAGAGAGATGACACACAGCTTTTACTATGAGAAATTAAAAACATGGTAACTGGTATGAGAAAGATTGAGGGTGTAGGTGGTTATGAAGACCACAAAAACATCATGGTGTCAGCGGGTAGAAGTACAGTGCCACCTACAAAATGAAAAGAATGACTTTTAAAGAATGCGTTAGTTCAATTCAGAATGGACTCTTTACTTTACATTTCTGTCTCAGTTGTACTGAAGCAAAGAATACTGTACGAATATTGATTTAAATCATTCGGGTGGTATGTTTACTTCTACTTTTGATTTCCAGGATTTGATACTCAGTTTCTCTGCAAATAAACTTAAACAATGATTACATTAAGTCTTGAATATTACCTTACTGAAGTTGTTTATTGATATCATCTTTCCTGACTGATGGATGTAGTAATAGTGAGCTGTGCTTGTTCGTGTGATTCATTATTTGTTCAGCTCTTTCAAAGGTAGCAATCAGGACACCAAAGAATCAAGGTAACCTGGCAAGCAAGCCAGGATTAAGACCACCACAGGCCTCTGAGAGTTGTTCATACTTTTAACAATGCAGTGCACAGCCACCCAGAAGTTCAGTGTAGTGCGGGAAGGTGTGAAGGCACTCAATTGTTTTTTTGAGTCTCCTTTGGTGATTTCAGCTCTCGGATATTTGATTGTTTCTTCGAATCCCTGTTGATGACAGATACTCGATTGTTTCATCAGGAGTGAGAGGAGGAAGGATTTTTTGTGGGTTGGGGGTGATTTTGGAGAAAAGGCCTCTTGCCGTCACGGGATCCAGGGTGTACACCCTAATGGTAAATCTCTTGTAGGAGAACCTCCTGGCCTATGTTAGAGTGATTGTGCAGCCCTTTCATGGATGTCGATGAGAGAGCAAAAGGATATGAGGTGTCCCTTTCGCCCCACCAAGGTTTTTAAAACTGAGGTGGCTAGCCTCAGCCTTTACTAAGATAATTTGAGGTGTGGCCTGGTTAAGGTTAATGATTCAGGCATTGAAGGATATAGGCATCTCGTCCTGTTAAGTTGTTGAAGCAGAGGTAGCCAGCCTCGGTCGTTACTAATGTTTTATTTCAGGCAGAGCTTCTGCCCTGGCTAGGTTTCAAGGACAGTTTTTATGTCTCTGTTGCTCATTTTTATTACTTTTCTTATGTTATTATTGTTATTCATTTAGTTTCTTTGTCCGTATATATCGTCTTTTATACTGTATTCCATGTGTTTTATGGGTGGTCCTTTAAAAGGCGAGCCACCTACCCATTACCATCAAGGGTCTGCCCTCAGCCTTCTAAAGACTGAGTTAACCCACAGTCCCTGGTTCATTGTGGATGCACTTGTGTGGTGGTGAGTTCTCTTGAGTTTATTCTGTGCTTTTTATGAATTTCTGGATATTTTGAGGCATTGCTCTTTTTTTTAATTTGATTACTGGATTGTGTTTTTGGATTTGTTTGCTCTTGATTGCCTTGCCGTTTCATACTGCTGCTCACACCTATGCCCCTACTCCTGTGCTCTCCATTTATTTTCTTATTTTTAAAATACCCAACGTCATGACGGTTACAGATTATATGCTTTATGTAGCTGCAGAAAAGAACACAAGTAAACATGGAAATGTGTCCAAGGCTTTAGGGATCATTATTCCTTGTTTTCTACCCTTTTAAACCCTAAAAACTCTTTCTTGAATTTTGTGTTTCTGAGTTGAAATTTGCTTGTATCGATCATCAGTAGTGCTCACCCTGTGTGTCATTGTTTATAATAAACAGTTGGCAGCAGCTCAACAAAAATATAACAAATGTCCTATTAATATCACTTGAGCAAAGTAATCCGCTGTCAAGTCAATTTGACTGTCTCGATATTTAGCACTAACCCATCTTTGTCCAGTTAGGGCCTCTGCAGGTTTTCAGTCAGAGGTGGGCCAACATGTTATTTCTACTTTTGCCTTGAACAAATATGATAGTATGAAATAACATGTTGTGGCAGCTCCTGCTACTCCTTTACATCTTATACAAATGTGCTTATTAAAAGGCACAGCTGGTCGCCTACATCCTTCCGCTTCCCAAAACTGCAGTTCACCAGTGTCTCAAGGTTCTTGACCTAAACTCCCCATGTTGCCTCCTGAAGAGCATTTAACTAGCCAGCTACACAGGGAGTTGTCCACCTTTGTTGCATGTAGCCATAGACATTCCTCTTACGTTACAAAGTCTCGCTGCAAAATGACACTGTGAGGCCAATCTCCAACATCTGTGTAATCCTATCAATGTCTTTATTTTTGGTCCTTTAAATGATTTGAATCCTCATCATGACCACAGAGCATCCTGGCCTTTCTACAATATATAGAACCATTTTTCTTTGGCAAGCTGTCACACAAACAGGCTGCTCTTCAGTCACGGAGAATGCACTGCAGCAGCAGTTTTATGATAAATAAATCTACACTTCTCTTTGGGGACTGCGTTGACGACATGGTTTCTGTTCAGTTTTAGAAAGGGAAACGGTGATGCAATTTAATTGCATTTTTCTAGTGTGACACTGCAGCCAAGAGAGTGTTTTCAATTTGGCCCACAGGATGTTGGCTGTAATTTATTAACAAAGCTGGAACCATTTTGACTCAAAAGCAGATTTCCAACCTGCCAAGCCGTGTTTCTCTAGGATGACCCTCAGTCCCCCTTAGTAGCTTTAGCAATCTGGTTTAAGGCAGGCATCTTGGGTGCATGGCCAACATGCTGAGATTTTACTGGCTTTGGTGCAGATCCAGGAGAGCTGTTGCTTCACTACAGTACATGGTATTAACTCTCTTATATTGACATACTGAGTTTAGAGGGTAATCACTTTGTCTTATCGTTCTGTACTTGTTTTTGGCTATATTTTATTTTTTGCTCTACAACCAATGTGTTGTATGTTATAACGTATGCTGGTGTTTGCTTTAAACAGTATTTTTTCTCACAATGAAAGGCAAAGTACCTTTTATCCTGCCAGTTTACTGACAAAAAAAAAACGAAACACCAAATTAAACTGTCTTGATCTAGGTCAGTGGACTGCCATCAGCCGCCAGAACAGTTTTAATCCTCCCAAAATGTAGACTCTACAAGTGCTTGGTACTGCATTGGAAAGATACAAAATTAGGATTTCATGGGAAATTACATCCTTTGTTATTTTGATAATGCTTTTAGAAGACTGCCTTAGACATACCTCAAGAACCACCTTTTTATATTTAGGTATCTTTATTTTTAGTCATTCTGGTCTGTGTTCAAAACAAGCTCTATCTATCTATCTATCTATCTATCTATCTATCTATCTATCTATCTATCTATCTATCTATCTATCTATCTATCTATC
>JANRMT010062835.1:34747349-34763913 GCA_026402145.1 Polypterus bichir lapradei | reverse complement strand
ATCTATCTATCTATCTATCTATCTATCTATCTATCTATCTATCTATCCATCAACCAACATTCAAAGTATGAAAATTTCAGGCTTTATAACTTTTATTCAATATCAAGACACACTAAAGTTCATACATTAGAATAAAATTCATAAAAAAAAATTGGACATAAGAAAATCTTTCTATCCATCTTCCATAATAACTCCAATGGATACAGATCTGCAATGGCCACAGTATACGGCATGTTTGAATCAAGCCATCATAGCAAAAATTATGATCAATTTGTTTGCCCGGCATTTCTTTACATAATATTAAGCAGGATGGGATTTTAATTCTTTAATTATCTCAGTAACCACATTTTTCTATAATTACCTGTTTTTAACATACCTTGTATTGCTCATTGAAATGTTTTCTATTTTTTTCAGTTACCCATCTTTTTAATCTTCCAATTCATACTGTTTTTCTCAACCTACTGATCCCACTTTAGATCTGACCTTATAATTTCTTAAAGAAGGTACCAAGAGGAATCTGAAAAAATGATCTATATTCGTTTCAATCTTTTTAATGGAATGGGGTCATTAAATCTCTTTGACACACTTGGCTTCCTGTCTAGCTCTATGAAAGCACATTGGAACAATAGTGTCATGCAGTATATAAATGGGTAAGGTTTGTATGTATGTCTGGTCCATCTCAGCAATCTGATTAGTCATGATGGCTTTCGTGTGATTGGTCAGTTTGGCTTTGGTGACACAATCGATAGAGGAAGTGCAAGTGTGAGACACAAAGGGAAGTAAAGGTGTAGGAGGCACGCGGAGAGTCACCTTCAAAGACAGGAGGTATAAAAGTGGACAGGAGGTGAACAGAGCGCCTTGAAAAGACAGAGGTTGAGAAGCAGGCTTTATGGGAAGACACTCAAGAGAGGGCTGATCAGTCAAGAGAGGTTCCGACACACAAGGATACCAAGGAAAGGAATGAAGGAAAGCTGAGGATACACGTAGGGTAAGAGATATCAAATTTTTTTTTTAATTTATTCTGTTATCTGTCATTGACATGGGTAGTCTTCTTATACAATACGCTACCGTGGCTGTCCAGGATTTTACATCACCTGTAGCTTGCAAACTTTTTGACCTATTGACCTGAAATTTGGTACACATATACTATGTGATGTCTACTATCCACTTTCGGGGTGATGATTGACCTCCAAGGTTATTCCTCTTTTTATTTTTATTTTATTATATTGTAGAATCAACTCTCGGCAGCGCCCAGCAGGGTGGCCATGCAGTGCATGCGTAAGTCCGCCATTCTCATTACCTACCACCTTCGCCGTCACTTCCCCTGCCTCGTCATACCTTAAATCATTCTTGAGGCAGATTGAAGACTTAAGTGCCAGCTTAAGTGAAAAGGTAAGGAAAATGTACAAAGTAATTGCAACACAAACACTGACTTAATCAGTTTTAACGTAAAAAGATGATGATGAAAGAAGAGAAGAAGCAGGCCACTAGGGTGGAGAAAAGGAGAGCTGCTTAGGAAGCAGCAAGCGCAGCAACCTCTGAGCAAACGAATGCTAAACATACAGAGAAAGAGTATGGAAACTATGAATGCTCAAGTCAAGTGTATTCACTGCACGTTATTGTGCAGTGTGCTATTACTGGTAACATATATTTCTGGTAAGATTTCATTAATAGGATCCGTCCTTCCATCCTTCCATTTTCTGAACTTGTTCAACTCAATTCAGTGTTGTGAGAAGCGTATTTAGGCAGAATAAGTTGTAAGTCAGAAACCAACCCTAGATAAGCTGATCCATCACAGGGCACACTCACTCATATTGGGTTGGTATGGAGTTTCCAATTACACAAATTGTTGGCTTGTAAGAGGTAGCTTGAAATCCCTGATGAAAAGTCAGTGCAGCCAAGTGAATAATGTGCCTACACAACACACACAGTAGTCAGGCCTTGATTCCATCACAATCTCCACGATCAGCAGAGCTAATGATCCACTGGATTATTCAATTCAAACTGATATTCTTTACATTTGTTTCTTATATGAAAGTAAATAGCTCCATGGTCATATGAAAGGTTTGACATCCAGAATAACTGAGAGTTTTGTTTCTTGCTATAATTGCTTACTGGTCACAGCCTGCAAATATGATGTAGTTCAAGAGGACTGCTGAAACAGTTGGATTTCTTGACTGTAGATAATATTTTTTGCAGTTTATTCATTAATATATACTGTGAAGTACATAGGATTAGTCTACAGTGGGAGTTCCCAACCTGGAGTGCCCGGCCCCAGGGGCAGCTAAATGGCATTTCAGGGGGTGCAACAAAGAGGAAGGCTGCATTTTTGCCAGAATTGAGTGAGGTGCGTTGTCTGACTTTATCGTGGTGCAATCAGTGTCTTGTAGTGTGCCATTATTTATAGGTAATATGTTAGTTAGAATCAAGCATTATGTGCGCCAGTTGTCACCTGTGAATGAACTGCAGAGATGTAAGTTCTCGTAAGTTCCTTGCATTCGTAAAGGTGAATAACTTTTTTTTTAAGAATGGAATTTGGACCTTGCAATGATCCGTAGAGATGGGTGAAGTCTAGCCCTGATTGTGAAATGTCACTGACTTTGAGGTTTGATTGATATTTGTGCTGCTAGAGATCAACGAGGATTGAATTGGATGTAACACTTGCTGCTTAGACTCTGGCCATGTCTCCCGCTGGTGGTCCTGGAAGTAGTACAGCAATTTTTAAGTGCAGTGCTTGTGTTTTGGAACTGCAGTGCAGGTGTTGTTATCAGGAGACAAAGTTCATTAACTTTGTTTCATTGCTTAGTGGTCTGCCAGCACACATTGCTTCAGGGGGTCTCCAATCTGCCAGACCCTTTGATTGTTGATCGTGTGTCATTTACTTGTGGCGCTTAATGTTTCGCACGATACCCCAACCCCCAGATCATCAAGTGAGTGTCTAAGCTTCACAGGGGACACATTTACAAGATTATTGAGAAATGTTAATTGCTCAATTTATATTTAAGCTTAATACCTTGTTTTTTTTAGTTTAATTTGTTCACCCACAGTACTGTATGTGGCTGAATTTGGGGTTCAAAAATTTGAAATTTGACGACTTCATCTTCAAATGTCATATTACTTTTGTAGGGGGTGCGAAGATAAATCAAACATTTTCTCGAGGTACGGGGCATAGAAAAGGCTGAATCACTAGTCTACAGTGTTAAATGAACATAATATTTTTCAATTTAACATGTAAACGTGTTTCATCATTTTTAAATTAGCCATAACCAAACAATAAATAATATGTGTATGTAATATTAACACCCACAGTATACATATTGTATGTATAGTACAGAATTACAATATATGTTTTAAATTAGGAATCTTTGGTGATGGGGAAGCCCCTTCAAGTGACTAGGTGAGAAAGCAGAAGCTGCCAGCTGGGCAGTACTCCTTACCTGTTTAACAGAAGCCCCAGGGCCATTATAGGTTGAAAGACATTATAAAGTCCATGCAGAAAACCTCTCTATATGGATAGTTGTGTTCCATGTGGAACAGAAAGGACCTTGTTGTTCTGTTTTGAGGGTAGAAAGCTTTTTGAGTATCAATGGATAGCTGGCTCCTCAGATTTATTCAGGAGTAAGGAAATATCTGGAGCACATCAGAAAGCTTGAGTTGGGATGCCCTCAGGACCTTCAATGGGCTTTTCTGACCCTGAAGTGATAAAGAGACTCCATTGTGCGGTTTAAAGGACGCTTTCTGCCAGTGATACTATGACATAAGGACTGTGAAGTGAGCTGGGGGCCAAGCCTCAACTGGCAAAGGAACTAATGTGGCCAGAGTCTCCAGAAAGAAAGAAAATATGGAAGCACTTGATATGCTTTGCTGTAGGCATGTGGGTGAGACACCACTTCCTATAATGAGGGAATGAAGTCATACATAATGGGGCAGATGGGGTTTGGTTAGTTATTTTTTATTTTTGAAGCATTATGTACTTCCTGTATTTATCGCTCCTTGTAGCTTTTTTTGTAATATTATTTAAATATATTCAAATAACGAGCCTGCACTCTCGTTCACATTAAACATTGCCACAAATGCTGCCTTCTCGACTCCTGTTTTCCATATAAAGCTCTGGCTACCTTACCTCCCAGCTGATAATTCTCTCCAGCTTAATTTGTGACTCAACATTTATGTTTTTGTCAAGCGCCTGTCAATTATAAGATTTCTTCAAACGCAAGCACAAACTCTACCTCTTGGAATAGAGCAATCACAAAACTGTTATTACCACCCTTAAATTTACGATGTTCATTTCATTAAGCAAAATAAACATTGATTGGCTTATTGAATTGGCCAGATACTTAGGCATACTCTGGCCAGAGAATACCAGAGACCCACTATTGTTCTTTTGTTGACTCACTTTGCTTTTCATTATGGTTTGGCTGTTGTATAAAGAAAGTAATAAAGACTTTGTTAATCTTCTAAGAGGAAATTGTCTTTTTACATGACCTTTGGTGATCAGCCATTGTACAGCGCCCTTGGAGCAGTTTTTAGGTTAAGAGCCTTGCTCAAGGGCCCAATGGAGTAGGACCCCTACTGGCATTAATGAGATCTGAACCAGCAACCTTGCAGATAACATCGCATACACCAGTGTTTCCCAAACTCGGTCCTGGGGACCCCCTGTGGCTGCAGGTTTTTGTTCTAACCAGCTTCTGTTTTTAAATTAACTCCTGGGCTAATTAAGTGAATTGATATTTCTCAAGTTCTGTATTTAGGGAACAATATAGAAATTACAAAACTAAGTTTGCTAAAAACAAAAAAAATGTACCAAGCAGTTATATAGTGTTTTTTTTTTCTTTTTAACAGTATTTTCATCTTGATTTTCATTCTACTTTTCTAGGTCTTCTAATTGTTTAATTAATTCATTATTTACTAATTAGTGGGTCTGACTCTAAAGTAGTGGCCTTTGATTATTCTGTGTTCTTTGCCTGCATGTCTGCTCTGCTCATTTTTAATTGTCATTATTAAGATACAACGAAGGGGAAAAACTAAACAGAGAAAGGGCAAAATATAATGAAATCAAAAGAGAGTTAAGCATTATAGCAAAAGCAGAAATATTTCTAAATATCTTATAAATGTAAAAATCATGCTGCTAAGCTTTTCTGAATGTCGAATAAAAGAAAAAAAAATACCACCTAATTAAATGAGATCAGTGCTATAAGGTGTTGTCAATGATTAGGAATCTGGTTGGAACAAAAACCTGCAGCCACAGGGGTCCACCAGGACCGAGTTTGGGAAACACTGGCATACACTTTGCAGAAACAGCTCTATATTAGGTGCACCTGCCCTTCTCTTAATAGGCTGCTCGAGCGGTTAAAATATCACAAATGTGGGCCAACCACTAGAAACAGATGTGTATGTGTGTTTGTGAGTGTGTGTGAATTTATGTCCACAATTAAGAGGGAAAATAAGCAAGACTGAAGATTTCAGCAGCTTTGAAGGTGACAGAATAGCAAGAGCAGGTGTCATGAGCTTCAAAAGGTCACTTTGTGGAAGACACATGACAGTGCCGGAGTATCCGGGTATCAAAGTCAAACATTTTTTTCATTGAGTATGACTGCCTTTTTATTTTCTTTTGTGTAGTTTTCATCTAGAGATAGTACTACCATGCAAGTAAGATCATTTCTGGAGAATGGGCAAATAATAATACTAAAACAGTAAATAACCCGAATATGACAACATGGTGGTGCTGCTGCTGCCTCACAGGTCTTACATCCTCAGTCTGAATCTCACTCTTGGCTTCTGTTTTTGCAAAATCACCACGTCCCCCCATGCTTCAGGTGCCCCAGCATTTTTCTTATATCCCAAAGATGTACATGTTAATTTGCAACTGGCCCTGCAGTTGACTGATGTCCTGTTCAGTGTTGGTTCCTGTTCTTGAGCTCTTTTGAGTATAAATGTGTGTACATGAGTGTGATGGACCAGCACCCAATCCAGGGTTGCTTCCTGCCATAAGCCATCTTATGTCAGTCAGTCAGTCATCATCCAACCCGCTATATCCTAACACAGGGTCACAAGGGTCTGATGGAGCCAGTCTCAGCCAGCACAGGGCGCAAGGCAGGAACAAATCCCCAGGCAGGGTGCCAGCCCACCACAGGACACACACACGCACACCAAGGGACAATTTAGGATCGCCAATGCACCCAACCTGCATGTCTTTGGACTGTGGGAGGAAACCCACACAGACGTGTGGAGAACATGCCAACTCCACGCAGGGAGGATCCGGGAAGTGAACCCGGGTCTCCTAACTGTGAGGCAGCAGCACTACCACTGTGCCACCATGCTGCCCATGCCATCTTATGCTGTGTGATAAGCTGTGTTTCCCATTACTATGAATTTAATTAGGCATGAGAAATGTTATGTTATGTGTTGGTGAGTTTTTTTAAATAGCACAGTTCCAACAGTATTATAAAAATCTGAAGGAGCATCTAACATATGAACAACCTGAGTTTACTCTGGCAAATGCTAACAAATATTGAATGGCTTGAACTTAGCCTGAAAGTTAAGAAGACTAAGAGAATTTGCAAATTATAAAACACACATTTTACAGCCATCAAAACAAAGTCAACCTATGTTTTGTACAGATACAAAGACCTCAAAATATCAGGATACATTAAACATCTTTGTGTTATTATTGAATAGTCAGTCAGTCATTGTCCAACCCGCTATAGCCTAACACAGTGTCACAGGGGTCTGCTGGAGCCAATCTCAACCAACACAGGGCGGAAGGCAGGAAACTAACCCTAGCAAGGGTGCCAGCCCACTGTAGGGCACACACACACACACACCAAACACACACTAGGGCCAGTTTAGAATCGCCAATGCACCTAACCTGCATGTCTTTGGACTGTGGGATGAAACCGGAGCACCCGGAGGAAACCCACGCAGACACGGGGAGAACAAGCAAACTCCACACAGGGAGGACCCAGGAAGCGAACCCGGGTCTCCTTACTACAAGTCAGCAGCGCTACCACTGCGCCACCTTGCTGCCCATTATCAAATAGGAACTTCTTATATATAATACTACTGCTAATGAAAGAGTTCCATGATCATGGAACTGATGGCAGATGCACTGGAAGCGACAGGCAAATGAAGTCTTGGTTACACTTAAAAGAACACAGAACATTTTCCTTACATTTTGTTGTGTTACATTACATTACATTACCTGCGATGGGTTGGCACCCTGCCCGGGATTGGTTCCTGCCTTGTGCCCTGTGTTGGCTGGGATTGGCTCCAGCAGACCCCCATGACCCTGTGTTCGGATTCAGCGGGTTGGAAAATGGATGGATGGACATTACATTACTTTGTTATGTTTTAGTCCAGTAAGAGCTGAAAGTAGCCTAAAATTTACAAATTGCCAGATATCAAAATGAATATTAGAGATGTGCCAACTCTAAGAGTTGTTTAATTAAATGTGTAGATTTATAGAGAATGAAATAAATTGTGATAAAGCAAAGTACATAATATCAACCTCAAATCAATTTCTCCAAATACCCTAATGATTTTTAAAGTTAAAATGATCTTTGCAGCCCAACAATTATCCAGATAATTCCCAAGTAAATTATGTGATGACTAAATCATTATTCATTATTTCCCTCCCATTTTAGTATAGTTTCAGTTTAAATTTGTAACAAAATTTGTTTTGCTAGAACATTCCAAAGTTCATAATTCTGTGTATTATAAATGTTATGTGACTTGCATTGAATATAATAACAATAATAACAATAATCCTATCTTTGAAAGTTCTGCAAAGACTCATTGCCTAAAGACAGATTAACTTGGTCAGTGAGCACATGTGGCGGCGCTGTGCAGTGTTAAATTGATTAAATTTAAAATACGATTTGGCAGTGCAACAGCTTGCTTAAAGACTGTAACCATATTTCAGTTTTCAATGTTATGCATACTTGTTCAACTCTATCATAACTTACATCACAAAATATTTAAATGGGAAGGGGGCATTTAGCCAATTAAGAAGTTGCTGATATCGATTTCTTTGTAAATTCAAAACATTTCTGAGATCAATCTAAAACGTGCCATGATGAACTGGTGTCCCATCCAGGGTCAGTTCCCAGCGTACGCCTGAGCTCTCTAGCAGCCCCATATGCTGTAAGACACTAAGCTGGTACAACATGTGGTGCCCTGGGTACTTGTTTAAAGAGACGCTGACTTATGGACTCATTGTAACACGTACCTGGACTTGTGTCTATACCCCAAACCATTTTCTTTGATTTGATTTTACTTAATGAATGTGTTAAAAATGCCTTTAATTTAGTGTAGGATTTATAACAAATCAAATATCAAGACTATATTTAAAAAAAAGTTTAGAACAATTATTGCTCTAAAAAAAACCAAAACAATCTACTTGTTTTTTTTCCTATTCATATTCATAAGAGGCAGGATAGTAGGATTTTTTTTATTTTTGATCTTTTAGACACCCGCGTGCTTTCAGAAGATATAATGCCTGCTTTTGAACTCGCTCATTGATGTTTCATTGCTTCTGTGTAAAGTGCGCGTGTTTCTGTGTGTTTACTCAGCGGACAGTGGGGTCCTTCCACATCCCAAAGAACCTGTAAATTGGCCCACATTAGAGATGTTGTGTGTGTGCACAAGTGTGCACTGTGTGATGTACTGCTGTTCCTTCCACAGAGGGTTCTTGCTGTTCACCTGATAGTCTTGAAGAGTCAGACATATACAGTGCATCCAGAAAGTATTCACAGCACATCACTTTTTCCACATTTTGTTATGTTTTGTTATGATCCAAGCAACTATAGGCCAGTAAGCTTAACATGCATCACAGGAAAATTAATAGAAAGAATTATTAAGGATAAGATTGAGCAACACATGGCAAGGACAGGAGTTATTCTGACCAGTCAGCATGGGTTCAGAAGAGGGAGGTCGTGCTTTACTAACATGTTGGAATTCTATGAGGTTGCAACAAAAGCATACAATCAAAGTGGAGCTTATGATATTATTTATCTGGACTTTCAGAAAGCATTTGATAAGGTGCCACATGAGAGGGTGGACATCAAGTTAAAAGAAGTGGGAGTTCAGGGTGATGTTTTTAGATGGGTGCAGAATTGGCTCAGACACAGGAAGCAGAGGGTGATGGTGCGAGAAACCTCATCAGAATTGTTAAGAGTGGTGTTCCACAGGGGTCAGTGCTAGGGCCGCTGCTATTTTTAATATATATAAATGATTTAGATAGGATTATAAGTAACAAGCTGGTTAAGTTTGCAGATGATACCAAGATAGGTGGATTAGCAGATAATTTGGAATCCGTTATATCATTACAGGAGGACTTGGATAGCATACAGGCTTGGGCAGATTTGTGGCAGATGAAATTTAATGTCAGTAAATTTAAAGTATTACACATAGGAAGTAAAAATGTTAGGTTTGAATACACAATGGGCGATCGGAAAATCGAGAGTACACCTTATGAGAAGGATTTAGGAGTCATAGTGGACTCTACACTATCAACTACCAGTCAGTGTTCAGAAACCATTAAGAAGGCTAAGAGAGTGTCAGGTTATATAGCGCCTTGATGTGTGTAGTACAAGTCCAAGGAGGTTCTGCTCAAGCTTTATAACACACTGGTGAGGCCTCATCTTGAGTACTGGGTGCAGGTTTGGTCTCCAGGCTACAAAAAGGACATAGCAGCGCTAGAAAAGGTCCAGAGAAGAGCGACTAGGCTGATTCCAGGGCTACAGGGGTTGAATTATGAGGAAAGATTAAAAGAGCTGAACCTTTACAGTTTAAGCACAAGAAGATAAAGATAAAACATGATTGAAGTGTTTAAAATTATGAAGGGAATTAGTACAGTGGATCGAGACTGTTATTTTAAAATGAGTTCATCAAGAACACGGGGACACAGTTGGAAACTTGTTAAGGGTAAATTTCGCACAAACATTAGGAAGTTTTTCTTTACACAAAGAACGATAGACACTTGGAATAAGCTACCAAGTAGTGTGGTGGACAGTAAGATGTTAGGGACTTTCAAAACTCAAACTTGATGTTTTCTTGGAGGAAACAAGTGGATAGGATTGGCGAGCTTTGTTGGGCTGAATGACCTGTTCTTGTCTAGAGTGTTCTAATGTTCTAATGTTACAGCCTTATTCCAAAATGGATTAAATTCATTTTTTTCCTCAGAATTCTACACACAACACCCCATAATGACAACGTGAAAAAAGTTTACTTGAGGTTTTTGCAAATTTATTAAAAATAAAAAAAACGAGAAATCACATGTACATAAGTATACACAGCCTTTGCTCAGTACTTTGTCGATGCACCTTTGGCAGCAATTACAGCCTCAAGTCTTTTTGAATATGATGCCACAAGCTTGGCACACCTATCCTTGGCCAGTTTCGCCCATTGCTCTTTGCAGCACCTCTCAAGCTCCATCATGTTGGATGGGAAGCGTCGGGGCACAACCATTTTAAGATCTCTCCAGAGATGTTCAATCAGATTCAAGTCTGAGCTCTGGCTGGGCCACTCAAGGACATTCACAGAGTTGTCCTGAAGCCACTCCTTTGATATCTTGGCTGTGTGCTTAAGGTCGTTGTCCTGCTGAAAGATGAACCGTCACCCCAGTCTGAGGTCAAGAGCGCTCTGGAGCAAGTTTACATCCAGGATGTCTGTGTACATGGCTGCAGTCATCTTTCCCTTTATCCTGACTAGTCTCCCAGTTCCTGCCACTGAAAAACATCCCCACAGCATGATGCTGCCACCACCATGCTTCACTGTAGGGATGGTATTGGCCTGGTGATGAGCGGTGCCTGGTTTCCTCCAAACGTGACGCCTGGCATTCACACCAAAGAGTTCAATATTTGTCTCATCAGACCAGAGAATTTTGTTTCTCATGGTCTGAGAGTCCTTCAGGTGCCTTTCGGCAAAGTCCAGGCAGGCTGCCATGTGCCTTTTACTAAGGAGTGGCTTCCGTCTGGCCACTCTACCATACAGGCCTGATTGGTGGATTGCTGCAGAGATGGTTGTCCTTCTGGAAGGTTCTACTCTCTCCACAGAGGACCTCTGGAGCTCTGACAGAGTGACCATCGTGTTCTTGGTCACCTCCCTGACTAAGGCCCTTCTCCCCCAATCGCTCTGTTTAGATGGCCGGCCAGCTCTAGGAAGAGTCCTGGTGGTTTCGAACTTCTTCCATTTATGGATGATGGAGGCCACTATGCTCATTGGGACCTTCAAAGCAGCAGAAATTTTTCTGTAACCTTCCCCAGATTTGTGCCTCAAGACAATCCTGTCTCGGAAGTCAACAGACAATTCCTTTCACTTCATGCTTGGTTTGTGCTCTGACATGAATTGTCAACTGTGGGACCTTATATAGACAGGTGTGTGCCTTTCCAAATCACGTCCAATCAACTGAATTTACCACAGGTGGACTCCAATTAAGCTGCAGAAACATCTCAAGGATGATCAGGGGAAACAGAATGCACCTGAGCTCAATTTTGAGCTTCATGG
This sequence comes from Polypterus bichir lapradei, assembly GCA_026402145.1. Lineage (NCBI taxonomy): Eukaryota > Metazoa > Chordata > Cladistia > Polypteriformes > Polypteridae > Polypterus > Polypterus bichir. Next base: position 34,752,408 of record JANRMT010062835.1, on the reverse strand, counting down.
CAAAGGCTGTGAATACTTATGTACATGTGATTTCTCAATTTTTTTTAATTTTAATAAATTTGCAAAAATCTCAAGTAAACTTTTTTCACGTTGTCATTATGGGGTGTTGTGTGTAGAATTCTGAGGAAAAAAATGAATTTAATCCATTTTGGAATAAGGCTGTAACATAAAATGTGGAAAAAGTGATGCGCTGTGAATACTTTCCGGATGCACTGAAACTTAAAAGAAGTGGTGAGGGGGCCTTCTGTTGTTATGCACCTAAAATCTGGAATAACTTGCCAATAGGAATTCGCCAGGCTAATACAGTGAAGCACTTTAAAAAACTGCTGGAAATACCTTACTTTAACATGACTTTCTCATAGCTTCATCTTAGTTTAATCCTGATGCTCTGTATATTAAATTAATTATCAAGATTATTCATGGTGGCTCCAAAATCTGTACTAACGCCTACTCTCTCTTCTGTTGTTTTTCCGGTTTTCTGTTGTGGTGACCTGCTCCACCACCACCTGATCAAAGCACCGTGATGTCCCTACATTGATGGATTAAAGGCCAGAAGTCCACATCTGTCATCACTTGAACTTGACTGTCATCATCAAGTTCTTCCATGACAACCCTGAATACCATGAGGACTGATTGAGGTCATTTATGTTAGGTAGAATGGCTAGAGGGGGCTGGGCGGTCTCGTGGCCTGGAACCCCTGCAGATTTTATTTTTTTCTCCAGCCGTCTGGAGTTTTTTTTTTTTTCTGTCCTCCCTGGCCATCGGACCTTACTTTTTTTTCTATGTTAATTAATGTTCCCTTATTCTAATTTGTATTTATTTTGTCTTTTTTCTCTTTCTTCATCATGTAAAGAACTTTGAGCTGCATTATTTGTATGAAAATGTGCTATAAAAATAAATATTGTTGTTGTTGAGGTAACCATGAGTGCATCTGGCTTGAAAATGGCTGATAAAATACTATAAAAATACTGTGTTATTTACTGTAAATGACTGGCACAAAAAAAGATGGTGCGAAATTGTTAATCTCTATTATATAAAATAATCCTGCGATGAGACGAGACTTTTTGAAGAGACTTTTTGGAAACAAGTCCTGCGAGACTGAAAATTTTGCTGTGATATTTTTTCGTTACGCTATACTAACAACCATTTTCAAACAAGACTACGGTCATCTGACCTCTCAGTCGTGTGAATGCTTTTGTCAGACACACTTCCTGCGCTCTCAGCTCTTATAAATCTTTAGTTTTTCCTCATTTTAAGTCATTTATGAAAAGTCCACAGGTTCATTCTTTAAAGAAGCTTTTCTGGACAGCATTTTTATACATACAATATATCTGAAACATTCAAGTAAAAGTGAAAATAATGCATATGTAAAAATTCACATGAAAATAACAATCTCTTTAAATTGTATATCCAGTTAACCAAACCCGTGGGTGGGCGAGCAAAGTGAGCAGGGGGCAGAGGCCCCTATTTACTGTAAAAATCAATTACAGCATACTGCTGGATTCAAATGTGAGGCTTCTTCTTGTAAGTAAAATACAGTTTTTGGTTGCCTTATTTTACAGTAACATTGTATTGTACATTTACACCAGTTTTTTGGAATCTTCTTGTTTTATAGTAGTTACCTGCAGCAACTCAAGCTGCCAATAAATGGTTATAAACACTACACTGACAATGTTATGCTGTAAAATATTTTTATATTGAAATAGCTGGAAATATAATTATTGTACCAATTCATGTATTTACATGGCTGACTCCATTATCTCAGGCAACTTACAACAATTGATTCAATTGGTTACATTTGTTTTGAATTTTTAAATGTAAAATAGCCAAAGTAATTTCAGAATGCCTCCTACTTGTAGGTGTGCTCATCATTTGTTGTGAAACATGCTACTAACTACTGTATTTAAATTTGGGACCCGTGGTGCATTGCAAATTACAGTTACAGTTTGTAAAGAGATTAAATGGTAAGTTTTTGCTGTAAAAACTACAGCAATTTGTCACAGTACAGTTAAGCTGTTTCCTCAGTTTGAAAATTTCTAAACCACTCCAATGCCTTGTGAAAACCAAACTCAGAGTAGGGGTGCTGATTTAAAAAGCAAAGAGTGACAGTGTACTTGTTAACCTTTTCAGACGGACAAAAAGCCTGTTGCTACGAAGGATAAATCTTCTATGGCTGAAAATCTACTGAAAAGACCCCTGTTAAGTACTGTATATAAATATGTGTGGAGAACACTTTACATGTGTTAAAAATGAACATTACCTGTTGCAAAGGAAATCTCTCTTAAACTAGATTACACCTTGGCAGACGTCACTGGATTAGTGTTAAAAGTGAATGATGCACTGCTGCTGGCTGTCTGTGGTGTCTGTCTCTCTCAGTTACAACAATACTTCTGGAGTCAATGTGAGGTTGAAAGAAATGGCTGCAATGTCAGTGAAAAGATCAACTGGAAAGCATTCATTCAAGCTAAATGGTGTGACCAGCACCCTATCCGGATGTTGTTCCTGCCTTGCACCCATTGATTACTCCACCTGCCCCGTGATCCTGCCCTGAATAAGCAGGATAAGGTGATGGATGAATGGATTAAGTGGAGTGTTGTCACATTCAGTGAAAAGGAGGTGAAAAGAACTGCTGTTAAGCAAGTTGCTAAAAAGAGCCACAGGAGATGTGTGACGATGCGGGTTCTGCTCCATGCTCCCATCTGCTGTCCAGGAACCCTTGAACCCTACACCGTCGGTAATGTTGCCGATGAGCTAGACAGTGAGGCAATAACAATGGAGCAAGGGGATGGTGTATAAAGTGCAAAAGTGCTTTTATTTATAATCCAACAAATCAAAAAAAAAAAACAAAGTGTTCAATTAAAGTGCAGTGCTTCATCAAAAGAGTCATTAAACAAATAATCCATAAAACAAACGTGGAGGTTTAAAATCAATATAAAAACAATCCTTTAAAACGAAGTTAAAACGTTGCTGGAAGCAGTCTTAAAACAATGACAAGCCCGGTGCTTCTTCTACACTAGCGTCTCACCTGCTTCTCCTGTTTGGGCCCTGCAGCAGGCAAGACGCTCTCTCTGCAGCTGTCCTTCATTCTTTCATCAAACACAGGTCTGTAGGCCTCCCGATCCTGGCTTCGGTCACGCACTCACCCCAGGCCCGAGACTTGGTTTTCACCCAACAACTGGGACTCTCACGCTCTGGGGATTATCCTCTTAAGTCTCCCGACGCCCGCTACCTTCCCGGCCTTACGCGGCCAGTCGCCCTTCACTGGTTACTCCCGCTACTCAATCACTCAGCGGGAGCGACCACTACAACAGCTCCTGGGTGTTGGCCTAACACTCAGGCTTCCATATAGCTGCCTGCGAGTGCACCGGCTCTCTTTCTCCTGCGTCCTGCTTTCTCCAGCCACCTCCGTCTTTCTTTCTCTCTTTCCTTGTTCTACCTCTTTTTCTTTTCATTTCTTGTTGTACCCTTCTAGCCGACTTGCGCTTCTATATATTGAGAGGGCATAGCAGCTGCAGCGCATTAGCAGCCCCAGGAACAATCATGGATGTGGGCAGTCCCTCACCTGTACACTTAGGTGAGAAACGCCCACACCGCAGATCGCCCTGAGACCCGCTACAGCCACCACGCCCGCTCGCTAAGCCGCGAGCGCGGTGATTATTTATTTTAAAAAACTGGCCTTTGATGAGAGAGCTGTGGACCCACAACACCACAAGATGTCATTTTTAGTCCTCAGCACACTTTGTACAGAGCAAACACTGACACCATTCCAGCAGGACCACAGATGAGGCTGCACAGCACCCAATGTCACGGTGCACATCTAAATGAATGACAAAAGTAAGTTACTGTTAGCATTACTGCCTACCTGGAAATACCAAACACCGCATACTTGAATATGGTTGCAATTTTTTAACACACAGTATGTATATCATGTCACACATCCCTGTCCTAGGGACACCTTCAGAACTCACGCAAGTTATGCAATACTCCGCTTGGTTGAGAGGGGGCACGACCGCTAACAGTCCCATCTTTTTTCAAACCCCGCTTCTTCTGGCTGCATCACTATGAAAACCCAACGTCCCTGAATATCAGTGTCTCATTTGGACCCGGACAACTTTGAGGACGGAGCTTCAAGATCCCTTCATGTTCATGAGAGCTGTTCTTGACAGAACCAGAAAAGGCCATTTATGTTCTCTTTCATGGTCTCAAGCACCTGTTTTGTTTACTGCTTGTCCAAAATTAAAAGGGTGGCTTGTCTGGCACCCCAACACTTCATATGGACATCCTATGTTCCTTTCACTCGTCCTCAATACATCTCTACATCTATATATATATATATATTTATAGTATATGTATTGCAGTTCAGACCCCTGAATGTAATAATCCAATTTACACTATGTCAAATAAGCGAACCAGCCACCATGGTGCAACGTCAGAGGCTTTGCCTCAGGTACTGATGTCTGAGGTTCGATCTCCATAAGGGGAAGCAAAGGTGCTACACCTGATGAGCCCCAATTAGGTAGAAACATGTGTCATGTACTCTTTGTATTATATGCCAGGTACTGTATTATATATCTATCTTTATATATAATACGCTACCGTGGCTGTCCGTTTGTCTGTCCAGGATTTTAAATCACCTGTAGCTCGCACACCGTTTGACCTATTGACCTAAAATTTGGTACACATATAGTACGTGACATCTACTATCCGCTTTCGAGGTGATGCTTGACCGCCAAGGTTATTCCTCTTTTTATTTTTATTTTATTTTATTTTATTGTATAATCAACTCTTGGCAGCATCCAGCAGGGCGCCGTTCTCATCCCTACCACCTTCACCGTCACTTCCCTTACTTCTTCATATGTTTAATCATTCCTGAGGCAGATTGAAGACTTAAGTGCCAGCTTAAATGAAACATTAAAGAAAACGTATTAAGTAATTGCAGCACAAACACTGACTTAATCACTTTTAACGTGAAAAGATGCTGATGAAAGAAGAGAGGAAGCGGGCCACTAGGGTGGAGAAAAGAAGAGCTGCTCAGGAAGCGCATCAACCTCTGAGCAAA
>JANRMT010062835.1:34711414-34739279 GCA_026402145.1 Polypterus bichir lapradei | reverse complement strand
TTATTATTATTATTATTATTATTATTATTATTATTATTATTATTATTGTTGTTGTTGTTGTTGTTGTAATAATAATAACAATGTCGACGGTCAGCATTTCAGTTATCTGCCGAATTCGTTCTAAGCAGAATTTGCATGTTCTCCCCTACAAGTGCATGACCTGATGTTTGGAGCTACAGGTCTGATCCATTACGTAATATGCGTGTTGTTACGTGGATTGACAACTCGGATTCCCCATAGCCTCCTCCAATATAAATGATTACTGCTGTGTGCGTGTGTGTACGCAAGACTTCCCGTCCAAGTTGGTTCCTGGCGTTCATCCGAGATAGTCTGGAGAGACTTCTGTACTTTTTTCCATTTTGACTAAGGCAAGCTCTGAAAATTAATATATGGATTGATAATTCCATAGAAGACAATGTGCGCACGTGCAATAATTTCGGTTTTTCGAATAGCACTTTCATTTAAGTCGCACTGCTAACGCTAACGCATTTATAGTATACCTGTATAATAAAACCATGCACTGTCAAAATAACACAAATTAATTAGAAAATGAAAACGCTACTATCAATAATATTATTATTCCTGTTGCCATAATGCACTGTTCCGTATTGTGCCACATAGCGTCTCTTTTTCTCCTTTCTCCCTAGCAGAAAATAGTTTCCGACTTATGAAGTTTGGCCTTTATCAGCTACATCACAGTGAAATATCACTGAAGCGTTTTTTTTTAAACTGCTTGCAGTCTGTCTTTGATTAAGCCTCGGTATTCATAGCCAGATTTCATTATAGCGCCTTACCATTACAGTGCTGTAGCCAGAATGGCTTCTCTCCTTAATGTTCCCGTGACAGAGGGAGAAGTTGAAGATGGAGGGTTTCGGGGTTGCGCTGCCGAGCTTGTTCTTACTCCGGCGCCGGCTGCGTGTACATCAGGTGAGTTATGTGGCCGGTGAGTTGTGTTAATGGAGAAATAGGTATAGTCGGTGAGCTTCTACAGTGATTCTCATCCCAGCTCCTTACTCGAATGGAGATGTTTTACCGAGCGAGTTAGGACAGTCGTCTAGTGGGATTAACGCTACGCACAGGTTGAGCACTAATCTCATACTCCATCACAAAGGTTGACGGGCTGCAGGAGTCTGAGTCAAGACAAAAGACAGAGAACAAAAGAGCATCAGAAAAAATAACAACACCAACAACAACAACAACAATAATAATAATAATAACTCAATTTGCACTACAGAGTCTTCTCAAAGTAAGTGAATACATTCAGAAAACGAAAATCGAAAGCGACACCTGTAGCGACACTGTTACAAGTCATAAAAAGGCACTAGACAGATGAAGAACAATAAAGAGCACAGTAACGCATTTGCATTAAATTCATTATATGTTATAAAGACCAAATGCTCGGCAAACTGCAATTATGAATTAAAATTAAGTAAAGCTGCTTATTATAAAGTGACGCGGCTATTGCTTTTAATTTGAAAACAAGCACATTACAAGAGTGAAACAGAAGGACTAAATCACTACGTATCCCACTCGAGCTTCTTGTTAATTTATATTAATTTATTCAAATTAACGTATCTTTAATTTTGGCATTTGTTTTAAACGAGTATTTTTCTGCTTATTATATATACTACTGAACGACTAGCGTTATTAACGCATAAAGTCATTCCAATTATTTCTGTAACATAACGGTCTTTGAGCCTTTCTAAATGAAGTTATACATATTTGCCCGTGGGCTGATGTTTTCCAAATGATACTAAAAATTAAATTTGCTTTCCCATACGGGACACTTACAGTGTGCTCAAGCGCATGATTAAAAGTTATTGCAGAACATCGAGTAGTATGGAGACTTATGGTCTCTTTAATTAATCCAACGACTGCCTCTGTATGAAAATACTAAAATCTCTGAAAATCATAACTTTACAACCTAAATAAATTTCGCCTTCAAAAATTAAAAGATGAAGTATGGTTTCAGTAAGAAGCTGGAGCTGACAAGTGGAAATTCCTATCAAGCAGAGGTTTAGTAAGTGGGAGAAACTCGCATCTGCATAATTGGTGACTTTGTCTTTGTGTTTTAACCGCAGCCCAATCTGATATTGATTAATTTTATTGTGCTGTAAAATGCGGGTGGCCGACAACCTCGTTTTCTGTCTCCCCCCTCCCTTTTGTGAGTGCTATTAGCGCTCTTGCATTATACGGTAACCTCAAGCCTGAAACGTCGCATAAGAACAACTCCAATTCGCACGAAGAAAACAGATAAATCACACAGCCACAATAGCCTTTGTAACTCTGCTCATCTGAAATCATCACGTTTTTGTCTCTCTCTGCCATTTTTTTACTAACAATGCTCAACTGAATAGGAATTAGTTGTCAAAACCTGGCAGTTTCTTGCGTGGATGAAAAGTAAGAATTGCTGCAAAAAGCTAACGCTTCTTTAAAAAAAAAATGCTGATTGTGGGTCTGACTGAATTTTCTTTTTATAAATGCGGTATTTCGTTAGACTTATTTACTTGGAGCATATACAAGTTGTTAGATTTTACATCAACATAAACTCTTTACAAAATTATTTATATTGGCTGAAAGACTGACTATTTTCTTCAACCATTTCCTTAATGAGAAACAATTTACTTCGTTTATTTGCATTCTTCGTTAATTAGATGGCTTGTATGTGCCACTATGTATAATAAGAAATACCAAACACGTTGTATTTTTCGGGTAGTGAGGTGGCGTAGCGATTAACTCCAACACTTCTGAAGTTGGAGCTCTAAACCAGATTTTATCACCGTCCCCTGCACAGTTTACTCAAGTCCTCAGGTTTCCCCCAGGTTGCCCGATCATGAACTGGCACATCGACTGGGTAGGTTCATAAGAATCAATAACGAATGAATGGGTGGTGTGTTGTTTTTCTAAAAGGAAACGAGCTGTGCACCGCTGTCGTACTTTTATGCCTGCCAGAATTATATGTTCGCCTTTTTTATCTCACACGAGAGGCGTCGGCCAGAACATACAAAATGTTTATTGTAGTAATTGGATTCCGATTCGCACAATGCCATTCTGGAAAAAGTCCACTTATTGCTCAGATAAATATGTTAGGGACTTTTAACCTTTAATTATTTGCCGATAGTTATGAGCACCCTTTATACAATAATGAAATACATGAACCTGATAGGTTCATAATACAGGGGGCTGCTTTCAGAAAATCACTTGATAATAACAGAGAAAAAAATAGTAGCAACCCTTCTCGAAAATGCAAACATTCTTTTACTGAATAATATGGAGTAAAATTTTTTTTTAATTTAAAGACTGACTGACTGACTGGCAGGGGTACTTACAAAGGAAAAAAATATATTTATGTATATATATATATATATATATATATATATATATATATACAGTGTAAAGGTCTATCTATCTATCTATCTATGCACTTAATGGTTCTTCAATGGCATTTTATGGTTCTTTACTGGGTTGTGTGGTTCCTCATCAGACTATTGCTTGACAAAGCACCATTGCATCGTAGGAAGGGTTTTTTGCATACAAAGTCGGTGCTTTGAAAAGCAAAAGTCTTTAATGTAAAGTAGGCTACCTAGCAGGACACTAACAGATTAAGAAAACCTGGACTTAAACTGTTATTTTTATAGTGTTATAGTGTTGTTGTATGCCACAGAGAGCCATTATAAAATCATGACTTCATGGTATTTCACAAATCTGTTACCATTTATCTGTTCATTGTTATTTACTGTATGATGCCTGTTACGGATCTAAAGAAATAAAAGTTATTTCTAGAACTTTCATGTGGATGGGTCTTTTGGGAACCAACAATGTTTCCCCAAAGGGCATCACTCTGAAGAACCACCCTGGCACCCTTATTTTTATGAGTGTACAGTATAATTATAATATACATTTTCAAAGTGCGTTGACATTGTTTAAAATGCAGAAAAGTGTACTTATTGAAAATGTATAATTTAATTTTTAATGACTGGTTGCTATTTAACAGTGGTAACCTGTTGCAGAGGGAAAATAGTCTCATTTTTAGAAGACAAACATTTAATCGAATCATTTATACTTTATTTGACCCAAACTAAAAATAAAATGTTAATTTCCTGAAATGTAAGGCTTAAAAGAGCTAATACTAAGTAATATGGCACTCCCTTTAAGGTGCATACACTTAGGCTTTCCCCCACTGTGTCACTGCTGTATTAACCTACTGGCACTAAAGCAAATCTATACTAATGAGCGCTCATTTCAGACCATATGTGGCCTCCACCATTAAAAAGGCAAAGCATACCCTGCATCCCATGAATGGGTCAAAATTACATCTCGTCTGAAGTTCTTTCTATTAATGGCACATTACATGTTGATATGAAGGTTCATATTGGGTGGTGGCACTCCTGGAAACGTTGGTAGACCACAAAAGCCTAAGCTGGAACGACCAAAAGATAATTCCAATTTGATTGTTGTCATATGTAATTCACAAACAAAATTTTTCATATGCCTCCAACATGTTTTCTTTTAGGCATGGAACCCATTTGCTTCTATTTCTTTCAAAAGTTTAATTCACTGGGAGTTACATAACCTTCTTTCAACACCATGATCTGCCTTCTGCTGTGAGAGACCCTGATACAGTGTTAAGAAGCTTAAATAGGAATGCCAACTTCCAGCAGTTAAGCTAAAAATAAAAATACATTCAACAGCTGTCACTGATGTTTTATACTTCTTTGATGACTCCAATAAAGTTAATTATAGAAAATGGGAAAGAAGTATGCTCATGTGCTCATTGACATATTTTTTCATGATCTCCTCGTACAGAATGTTAAAGCAGAAAAAATCTGACATTTTGTAAAGTGTTTGCCTTTTTATATATAAAAATATCTTGTTTCTGAAATTGTAGTGAAATATATTAATGAGTCCTGTGCTGTATATCTAAGCACTTCATGTTTGTTTAGCTGTATGGACACTGATTTTAAAAGGATGTGTTATCATCAATGGCAAATACAATGTCAGTACTTCATTGTTTTCCGCATTGTCTGCACCTTATGAAATGCCCAGAGCATTGCTGCATGACTGGCCCACCAAAGACGAGTTAAGACCACAAATTTGCTTTCTCTTCTCTTTTGCCAGCTAACCTCAGCATATTATATTTATAACTTTACATGTATTTATTCATATTTAGGTGCTTTCACTAACTATTGGTATAACATATACTGCATATGTTTGGATACAGTGCACTATGATTTTTAATTTAATTTTGAGCTTTATATTATCCATCCATCCATTTCCATACCAACTTATGCCAATGCAGGACTATAATGATAGTATATAGTGCTCTTGGTTTGTAAATGTAAATGTTACGCCGCCCCCTTTGTTCCAAGTGGTAATAGATGGGCTCCACCCTTCTGCGACCCTAAATTCGATTAAGCCCAGTTAAGAATGTTAGGTTACACTAGGATCAATAAAAAATAATTGAAAAGTCTGTTGTGTAGGGCTTAACAGACATATGCTGTAAAATTGTGTGCTACAAATCAACACTTCTCTGTTTTTTTATGCACCCACAGTTTGGTGCACAATAGATAAACGTGGAGGTCACTCCCCAAGTCTACATTCAGATTCCCACATTTGTAATAAGTTTCCGTATAGGAGGTAACTCCTATCTCATTCCTGGGCTGGGTGGAGCGTGGCATCTTTACCCTTGTGATGTTTATGATGAGTCTGGGTTCACAATCTTTGAATCTCTGAGGTCTATATTTTCTACTCCATCCTCCTCTTTTTCCTTTCATCTCCAGCTCTGGTCTGTTATCAGGTCTTGTGGTCTTTCTCTGTCTTCTTCACTTTCCTCTTGCCCTCTTTTAACTTTTTCTCCTTCTATGCTCACTAAGACAAAATATGTCACTGCTACCTGCAACATTTTACACAAAGCGGTCAGTTTGGGAATGTGATCTATCAAGATGTACTCCTCTTGTTTAGCTCCTGATTTTTAAGAACATAATTTTTCTTTCTTGAAATCCCAATCATTAGCATACACAATTCAAATCTGTGCCCCACATGTACTTCACTCTCCATAAATGTCTTGCTGTGGGCCTTTCTGATGATTGAGTTTGCTTTTTTTGCTCTCCTAAACCCCCAGGTACTTGTTTTTTTACATTTGTACTGGGGATTTTCTGAAGTTTCAGCCTTTCGGTGAGCTGTGTTGTCTTTTCCAGTAATATCCAGTCTACTCCTCAAGTGTTTCTTCTCTTGGATCTTTCTGTCAATGTCAATGTCAATTTATTTATATAGCACATTTAAGACAACATAGGAATGCTGTGGCCAAAGTGCTTTACAATAATAGAATAAAAGAAAACAAACAAATAACATAAATAACATAAATAGAAATAAAATATATGAACATAAATAAAATAAATAATAAATAGAAGTAATGTTATATAATCACAATGAGGAAACCATCAGTATTACTGAAGGTCACAGAATGCAAGTGAATAGAAAGGAGTCTTTAATCTTGTTTTAAACAGTTCAATTGTGGACGACTCCTTTATGTGATGAGGTAAAGAGTTCCACAGGCGAGGAGCAGCAGCTGCAAAAGCCCTGTCCCCCTTAGTTTTACACTTGGTACGAGTGACAACAAGAGACAACTGACCAGAAGATCTAAGCACTCTGGATGGCTGCTCTTTATCTTTCCTCTTTCCAGCTGAGGTTTTTCTATTTGGGCCCACTCACCTCAAAGCTAACCCTAGCATTGAGTTAGAAATCTCCTGACTCACTATCACTTTATTTCTAGAAATCCTCTTCCTAGAACCTCATCCTTCTTGAGTCGTCTGTTGTTAGAATTAATGGTGCCTGCCCCTGTTTCAGATGTTTCTAAGGGGCAATCCGATATAAAATGTTTGGATGGGAGCTTTAACTTAATGTCCACATAGTTTTTCTCAAGTAAGGGGGCAAGTTCTCTCCTCCATGATTAATTTTTTGCATGGGGATGTGTGGTGTTGAGGTAGATTTTTTTTATATGTATTGATATTTTCATGGTTTTGTTTGAACGGTCATATCTTTTATTGGCATATTTATTTAGTAAAAATGTGATTAAAAAGAAGGAAAACAAAAAAAAAACAAAGGAGCAAATAGAGGCTTCTTCTATTAGCCTCCTAGTTTTTGTCTCAAGCTTCTGCAGGGATGAGACCCTAAAAGATTGTTTGGATTTATTAAGGATATCTACTGGGATGTGAGCCTAACTGGGAAAGAACTGGTGCAGCACAATGTGGTTTTAGGATTTTGTAATGTAGTCCCTTTGAAGATGAATGCACATCTCTTACCAGTGTCTCAAACTCCGGATACCCTTGGAAAAAATGGAACTTCTTGTGAGTCACACAACTACAGTATACCGTCTCATCAATGTAAGCATCATCTGTGTCAAAATGGTGACCACACAGGAAAGATAAAGGACTCTAAAGGGGTCAAATCTGGTGAATAAGGAGGGTGGGGCAACAGTTGCATGTGCACCCTGTGTGGTGGAACATTAATGTGATGAAAGAAGACTCTGAGGAACAACTTTTCGGGACATTTTTCAGCAGTGGCAGGCAGGATAAGAGGTTGCTGAGTTGAAAGTTGGCAGGAATTACAAACACGGTCTGGTCTACTTCAGAAAAAAGTTTCACATACCTGACGTTACTCTGTCACAGATAGGCTCACTTCCCATTAGACACCCCTAATTGTTGTGAAGTGAGATGCTATTGTATTGAGTGGAGCTGGGGGTCGACTGTAATTCCATTTAGTTAGCTCCTGTTAGGTCCATTTTATTGCAGTACTTAGGTAGAGTGGTCACTCTGTTACAGCAAATGGTTGCTTCTACCCCATTACCAGAGATCACAGCTGTCTCCAGCAGAAGACACCTGCTCCCTGGGATTTTGTTTTTATTATAGAAGTGCAGGCAGTGGCAGTTTTTGATATGGGTGACATGGGCCGTTGCATCCTGGTGGGGGCGGCATCTTGGGCATCTGCAAATTTTTTTTTTTTTATTTTTGCGAGCACCCATGCTGCCCTGACACCATGCCAGCGCATTTTTGGGATTGCATGGGCACTGATCGGTTTTCTATTGCCCATTTGCGGGGAATAAGGGCGCTCTTCATTTGCGAGGTGCGCTTGCTGCTTGCAGAAAACGGAGAAGAGGAGCGGGGTGGCGGGGGATTCTCTGACTGGCTGGCGCAGCATCTAATAACCAGCTCGCAAAATAAAACAAAATAAAAACAAACAAACAAACACAAAAGCACCAGACATTATGATATAGAGTTATAATTTACACCAATGTGTTTTCTAAATTTTATCACACCGATATATGCGGGAAGTGAGTGCGAGGGCCCTCGGTGCGCCTGCTTGCTGCTGCTGCGGTGCTGAAGTCTCACACACAACCTGTTGAAAGGGGAGGGGGGCAGGGTGCTTCCAAATAAAGCACATTTCATTCATAATATTGTCAATCCAAGCCTATTGTGTCACAATGAATTTTTCCTGGGTTGTGCGAAATCGCAGAAATCGTTAGATGGGAGCTCCTTACGCAAGCAGCATAGAGCAGAGTACAGCAAACAGGAAGAATAAATCCTCCTGTGTGAAGCTGGCTTCAGCTCAATGCCTGTGCTATCTCTATTCTTTATCACAGGTTAGTAAAATTGCCATAATTGGAGTGCACATTACAGGCTTTAAAACGGTAAAATATCATCAATGAGATTTTGAGCATGTTGATAAAATGATTTGAGTTAGTGAGAGTTTTTTTGTATGGATATATATGTTTGTGTGCTAACTTACTAATGCAATTGACTCGCGTAGTGGAGAGTGGTAGGCGGGGAAAGTTAACCTGAAATAATAAACTGACTGCAGCTCTGAGAGAAAAGGTTTATGTAGTTGTTAGTGACCTGGTGAACTGATGACTGGAGATGGTACTAAAGTGAAAATTCTTTACACTATAACGATATATTTTGGTGCTGTATAAACATAAAATTTGATTTTGTCTCTGTTAGACTTACATTTCCAATAGTTTGTTTTATTGCACTGTATTTTTTCATTGTTTATTAGAATGCAGGGGGGGCGTAGTGGGGGTGCGGGGGCGCAGGGGGGCACCAGAGGGGGTGTTCGCCCAGGGCACCAAACAGGCTAGGACCGCCCCTGAGTGCAGGAGATACTTGAACCTGTGTATATACCCTTTCAGTAACCATGGTGGGAATTAACTGGAATAGAGAAATATATATATACAATATAGTTAACTTGAATTAAAATGCAGCTTTCACTTCTAATATACAATGAAATATAATCATTTATACATACTAGGAGGGATGCCACGCTGTGACCGGCCTCCCTGTGCGAATTGGTTTGGGATCGTTGCCTGATCAGGTCTCCAATATTATGGAAGGACAGGGGACAGCAAAATATTCAGGTTATTGTCCTCCCCCGTATACTAGGTGGCAGAATCCTTCAGTATCCATTCAGACACCCACAAGGAATGACAGACATGGTGGTCAGGTAGAGCAACCCTGCTGAGGTCCTTGAGTTTTGCTAGGGGGTGCTGCAGGGAGCTATACTTCCTACTCTTTGGGACTTCCATATGGCACTGAAATGCTTCCAATAGGTGAAGCCTGACGCCAGAAGTGCTTCAATAAAAGAAGCTGTACTGTCTTGTCCAAAGAGACAGAGCCGGGAGCGGAGACAGGCAATGCTTGCCTAGGAGAAGTAGCAGTGCGGTGGAGAGAGAGAGGGGAAGAGACCACTTGTGTAATTGTTATACAGAGGTATTGTAATAAAAAACCCCTTTGTTTGAACCTAGGATGTGTCTTGTGCATTTGTGATTGGGATTTGGGATTCTGTGGTGACCCCTAGCTTTCATAATACATATACAGGCCAATGTGAAGCCATTGGTGTAGCACAATTATCATCCAGTTCTTGAATGATGACTGTACGTGCAGTTTGGCAAAGAGCAGGAGGTCTTCTTCTTTCACACGGCTTCTGGCCTCTGGAAGGTCCCTCACCATTATAAATAGTCACACATTTTGCATACTCAGTGAACTTTTTATAAAACTTGCCAGGTATGAGTAACTACCATCTGGGCTTTGTTATATATGGACTGTGCTCTTTTATGAGCCAAGTAGCATTTTTTTTCCTATCTGTGCACAGTGCACCTGCTCTAATCGCTCATGGCCTCTGTCTGAAAGGGATGTGTCAGGGCTGCTTTAATCAACTTGCCTGAAAGAACCATCCTTACATCAGCTTCATTTATGCTAACAGAATTACGTTCACAAATCAGAATTATCAGATAGTTATTTTTCAGTTCTAGTTATAAGGGCTTAGGCACCAAATCATATAAAACCTTAATTATTTATTTTGGTTGTCTTAAATGAACCCAAATCACAATGTGCCTGATATGCCATTGTACTAAAAGTATGTTTATGCAAATATCATCATCTATTCTTCATATGAGAAATTGCTCTAAATGAGGCACACATTTTATAACTGCGTGAGACCACACATACCCCAGTGAGGTGGTCCTTTTCTTCTGTATTGTGGTTCCACTTCATACCTTCTGATTTCAAAATAATTCATGACATTCAAATAATTAATTAGTTGTTGCCTAGATAGAAATGCATTTCATGCTAAATAAATGTTATAGTTACCAGACACAATTCAGGATTTACATCATCTCCCCAACACCGCAGAAACAAATGACTGCACAGATGTTTGCATCAAAGTGGCTTTTCTTTAAGAATGCGGATGTAAAACAGCAGGAATCTGTGAAGGGACAGCCTTTTGCGATTTCAGCTGATGATTATGTCTTAAGTATTATTATTATTATTGGTGATTAATTGATTGTTCAATGTATTATTATTATTACTATCATTATTATTATTTACTAAGAAAATGTTTAGTTTCTTGATTACTTTTCAGTCTCTAGGGTATGCCTATAAAATGAAGAGTTAAAATTTAATTTTAATATTTTAACTCCCGACATGCAGATATTTTTAGTTTTCTAGAGTCAGCTTGGACTATTTCAATTGACAGTCCATTTGTGAAGCTATTTCCTTTTTCGGGCCTTGGAGCAATCTACTGGGCAGAGTTTAGATATACTTTGCTGAAGTATGACACACAGCCATTTCTCTATTTCTCCTTGGATCCATGTACCTGTTAGGGATGGTAGCTGCATTCTCACGTTGTACTACTTGGGTTGAGGAAGCTCTCTGGAGGATTCATTCATTCTTCTTTCTAGAACATGTTGCTTTTGATGCACTTGTGCTCGCCTCCTGAAAAGAGAATTAGCCGGTATCTGAGGCCTCTTTACATTCTCAGTCCCCTTCTCAGAGGTCTTTCTTAATGTACAGGGTGAGCCAAAAAGAAGTACCACATTTCAAACATTTATTCTACAAAAACACTACAAGATAAAATACATTTTATTACGACACAAGAAAGGGTATACAAAGTAGATTTTTTTTTCACTGTGTTTTAAAAATTTTGTCTTCAAGGTGGTGGCCATCATTAGCAATACACTGTTCGAGAGGATTTTTGAATGTTCACATGACTTGTACGGCCATTTCAAGGGGAATAGCAGCGATTTCTTGGCAAAGAGCATCTTTGAGGGCTTCAAGGTTTTGAGGTCATTGTGTGTATACCTTCGACTTGAGATAGCCACACAAGAAGAAATTGCACGGAGCAAGATCAGGTGAACGTGAAGGACACCCAACATCACAGCGCACTGGAAACATGGATCTCCACGCTGTATGAGCTGTTGCTCCTTCCTGTTGAAACCAGGCATCCATTTCAATGTAATGTTCTGAAGTGACGGAGATCGTTGCTCCACCTCCTCAAAAAAGTAAGGGCCTACAATGTCAAATTCTGCAACGGCGCACCAAATTGTAAAAAGTTCATTGTGCAGGGGTCTCTGATGAAGTTCACGAAGGTTGGTTTCAGCCAAATAGTGAAAGTTTTGCTTATTTACGCACCCATTCAAATGGAAATGTGCCTCGTCCTTGCACATGATGATGGCATCTTGATGAATGTTTGTTCACAACTCTCTACGGCTCTCCCAGTTTCTCTCAGTGAGTTCCTGCACTACCAACATTTTGTATGGATGGAAATTAAGTTCCTTGTGCAAAATCCTCCTCAAAGACGTGTTGGAAATGCCTAAGGCAGAAGCATGTTTGCACGCTGAGCATCTAGGATACTGCAAAATTGATGCCCTTACATCTTCGATGTTTTTATGTGTTTGTACAGTCCGAGGATGGACTGGAGATTTTCTGCTCTAAATTTAGCCACCCAATGAAGAATTGTTTTCCGATTTGCAGCGTCACCATTAGGAAGAATGTTGAGGTGTGTTGCATAGTGATGATGGATTTGTTGTTTTTGAAGAACACTTCGACAGTGAAAGCACGGTGAGCACCGGACCAAGGCATGTTGCTGACTGAAAACTACAAGGGATCGCCTATCAAATGACCCCAACCCCAACCCTCTCGGCTACTTTTACTTCGTGCATTGACCTTGAGAAACGTGTGTGACAGATAGGGGGCGCTGTCGTCCCCTTGAACCCTCAGATCAGATGCCAGACACCAGATAAAAGTCCAATATTTTGTTTTATTACAATAATAAAGTGCACAAAGCACCCTCCACTCCACAATACTCCTATAAATCACAATACTCCAATCAATAATCAATCCTCCACTCTCCCAGACGTGTTACCACCCTTCCTCCCGACTCAGCTCAACCCTGGGATCTCCCACAGTCCTTTAAATAGTCCTTGACCCGGAAGTGCTTCTGAACCCTCAGTCCATGTGACTTCCTAGCACTTCCGAGTCAGATCAAAACTCTTCTTTTTCATCCCGGAAGTACGTCATTTTCTCTGTCGCTGTGACTTAGACGTACTTCCGGGTTAGAGGTCAAATAGAAGTCTCTGGGCCTCCCTGCAGCGTCCCCTGGCGGCCCCGACGTTATCCAGCAGGGCTGTACAAGAAAACTCCAATGTCCATGATGCCCTGCTGGAATTCGGGGCATCTCCATGTCGCAGGGAGGGCTCCCTCTGGCGGCCTGGGGGTATTGGCCGGGATGAATGGCCAGCCATAGTCCACACGTGATACTTCAGTTTGGCTCATCCTGTATTTCCACCTAGGAAGTGGAGTGAATTGTGATAGTTTTTATTATACTGAATAATGACTTGAAAAAGGCATAGTCAGGAAATAAATAAATGAATGAATAAACTTATTCGATAGACTTCTTATGAAAACTGGCAAAGAACAATAAAGTGTACTTGGCAATATAATGACATTTTTACAACAGAATTATGTGTTATTTATTGAATTTATGTCTTATGTTTTTGTGGTAAAAATTTTGGGCAACGTTTGTCTATTTCATGAGGGACACGTTTCCTATAGTTTTGCAAACAGCATTCATTTATCTAACATTTTTAAAATGACAATAATACAAATGTAAAAGAAGACACAACCATGACATCCCTACACTCCTAATCAGCAATCGCACATAATCCAATTCCCTTTCTTTTTGTACAACAATAATAAAAATATGAAACAACAATAAGTCAATTTAAAGATTTTTCCTAAATAATTGCTTATAACATTGCCCTTTGCCTTTGTTTTTAAATCAATCCTTATAATGATAATAAAGATTCAGGTACAGCACTGCTTGTCGATTCCCTACCCGTGCTCATGTAAAGGGGACTTTCCACTTGCTGAACAAGGACATGCTATTAGCTTGTTTGATGATTGTAAATTGAGTGTGTGTGAGTGTGCCCGGTGATGGACTGGCATCCTGTCCAGGGCTAGCGCCTGCCTTCAGTAGCTAGCAGGACAGATGACGGCTGCCTAATGAATTTGTACTAAATAAGCATAAACAGAAAACAATAAAAACAAGGAAAAGGAGAACTGATTGTGCCTCTTTTGCAGGGCTTTATTTGCCTAATTCAATTTGGCAACTTTAGAGAAAAACAAGATGTTTGAAAAGTTTCAAAACATCTGTTACATAAGAATTTTTGACTGGGTGATTTTGTTTTATCCAGTATTGATGAATATGCAGCTTTTTTTTGGGATCTTCAGGATTAATGGATTAATGCAGCCTTTCTCTTACTGTATTTACACACTTTCTCTCACTGCCTCGTCTAAGAGCTTTCTAGAAAAACGTAATGCTTTTAAAAAAAGTATGGCTTAACACTAATCATTAGTGGAAGAACATCTTCAAAATGTGATAGAGAGAATGATAAGGGTGAAGTTGGAACCCATACGAGCAAAGATGGGATCATAACGCGGAATAATGATAGGTGCTACAAGCAAAGGACAGTAAAGTGATGGGGCTTTATTTACGTACTCAGCATGTTGCCATCCACTAGGAAATGTTTTTAATTAGCAAAAATCCACTGCAGGCTCACTGGCTCATGGAAAATCTCAATGTAAAATTAGAAGAGCATGCCATAATGATCTGCAACAGGGGGAAGGTGACTGTCCCCTCTAAACTGCCTGGGGAAAAAACAAAAAAAACAAAACAGAAACAAAAAAGACAGTTGGCTGCTTTACACTTCTTGCGAGAGAAATGGCAAGGAAAACTGGAAGACAGGGACACGCCGGCTGTTTAGTCTTTGGATGGGGTAAACAGTGGTGAATACATTTAGAAAATAAAGAAGAATCTGAATGAAATATTAGTTAAAAAAATGAGCTTGTTGGACTGAATGGTCTCCTCTCGTTTGTCAAATTTGTTATTTTCTTAAAATGCATTATAGTTGGTGTCTGGAAGGCCTCCGGGTTCAAATCCTGTTACTGCAGGAAAGGATCCTACTCTGTTGGGCTCTTGAGCAAGACCCTTAAACTATTTTCATGACAACGTGTTTGTCTTTGAATGACTTGGCATACTGTTGCTTATAGGAAAATTAAATAACCGTGGAAAAAGAAAATTACATTTGAGCGTACCTGAGTCACTCTAGAGAGGGTTCATCTAGGGTCACCAGAGAGCCCAGTTATTGTGTGACATTTCGTTTAGGATATTGAAAAAAAAATATGTGAACAAATCTTTGAATAAAATATAACATACATGTATTTCAAAGTTATATTTTAAGATTATATCTGAAATATAAGAAAACATCTATTTCCCTTAATATATTGTAACAAAAAAAATTCCAGATTTATTTTGTATAAGACATGCAATACACAGTGTGTCCTGATCTATGGCAGGTCATTCATGGCTCATTTTTTACCTGGAAAAACCTAAAGCCCGTCTTCCTAAAGATTATGATTTACTTTTAACTCCTGGTTAGAAATACTAAACATTATTGAAGTTGCACACTCCTTACTTGGACTCAGTTGATGACAGGTTTACAATTTGTGTTGTGTCACAGTGTGATTTGGTGTACAACATATCTCAGTATCAGAAACATCTAGGAGATACCTATTGGAAGACATTTTCATGGCCAGGCTATGAAAATTTTAAAGTAAACTGCAATATACAGTACAAACATAACATTTTTCTTGAAATAGAAACTCTTTTATACACTATATAGTAGAATTATAATTTACAGAATAGTTAAACATATATTGCAGTAGATTTTTAAAATGTATGTTACAGTATATTATTCCTAATATTTTAAAATATATTAAGGAATATATTTTTACATTTTGGAAAATGCATTTCAATATACAAAAATGGCAATTGTTTACATATTTTGCAATACATTTTAGTATACTGCAAGATATTGTAATATATTTACCTTTGAAGTATTTCATAACATATGGTGAAATATATTCATATAAGTAGTGATGTATGTTTAAAATTATATTATACATGTATTTGATTTTCTGCGGTGGGCTGGCGCCCTGCCCGGGGTTTGTTTCCTGCCTTGCGCCCTGTGTTGGCTGGGATTGGCTCCAGCAGACCCCCGTGACCCTGTATTTAGGATATCACGGGTTGGATAATGGATGGATGGATGTATTTGATTTTTTTAAGGATTAAATGCTTAACTGATTGTCAAGAAAGTTTTACTAATTAATAATTCAATTTTGGAACATAGTAATCATTCTATTTGTATGTGTTTATATTTTTAGCATTATTTTGATTGTGTCCTTTTGTTTTGTTTGCACTGTCTTTTTTTGTTTCTTCATTTCCTGGACACTGTTGCTAGGCATATGATGCATGCACCATGTAACTCATGACATAATGGCAGCCATGAGGTATAAGAAGGTAGCTTGTACTAAGTTGTGTCTGAATTTTAAGCAGTTATAGGAATGAGCACATAAGTGACTAGAGCTTGAACAAGCTATGAATAATTGAAGGAAATATGAGCGTTTTGACTTTTGTTTTAGTTTTATTTTGACTTTGATTTTGGTTTTGTACTGCACCCTTTTGTGGTGTTCAAACAACCACAGCTAGTCTTTCCTTTAGCCCAAAAAGAATGACCTGTTTTAATTTCTGTCTGCTACTCATAACCCAAAATCTGTCTAACAGGACATACAAAATGCCCTATTTGAATACAACATTCATTCATGGTGTGACAGATAGGGGGCACTATTGCTCCCTTGAACCCTTCACCAAGACGTCGGACACCAGATAAAAGTCCAAAAGTAGACTTTATTAATTAACAGTAGTGCACAAAGCACCCTCCTGTCCACAATACTCATTAATCCACACAAATACAATAATCAATTATCCTCCACACTCCCAGATGCGTTGCCACCCTTCCACCCAGCTCAGCTCGATGTCTGAGGATTTCCCACAGTGCTTTATAGTCCTTGACCCGGAAGTGTTTTGCTCTCTCTGTCCACGTGACTAGGAACACTTCCGGGTCAGATAAAATCCTTTTTCTTCACCCCGGAAGCACGTCATTCCTCTTGTTCATGTGACTTGGATGTACTTCCAGGGCGTAGGGCAAATATTCTTCGTTTCTCCCTGCAGCATCCTCTAGCGGCCCCCACGGTATCCAGCAGGGCTGTGGATGAAAACTTCATTGTCCAGGATTCCCTGCTGGTCTTCGTGTCACCTCCATACTGCAGGGAGAGCTCCATATGGCGGCCTGGGGGTATTGGCCGGGATGACTGGCCGGCCATAGACCACAAAGGGTATTTGAATTTACATGTTTACACCCCCTCTGAAAGGGGTTGCTCACTTAAAACTGATACCAGATAGATTAAACGGACAGCAGACACATCTACACTGTACTTTTATTTTTTAGACTTTGGCAATATGACACAATGGTTGCTCCATGAGAAGATGTTACCAAATGTTAAGAGTTATTCATGTCTACATACACTTATGTTGGTAGCATTTCAGATTTATTAACAGTCACGCTTGTCTATTGTCAAATTTCACATACAGGTAGCTTTATTGACTTGATGTGATCTTAGGTAGAACAACTTTGCAAACTTTTCAAAAACAAATCTAATGTTCCAATTGTTTACATAGTTTTTCTACATTTGAGGTGCTGGATGGTTAAGTTAGTTTCTCAGGGCCACAGAATGAATCAGGAATGAAGACCTGATAAAGATAAAGATAAACCTCCAATTTAGATGCACAGACCGATCTAGGAATTGTGCTTTGCAGGGTGCTAGAATTTCATAGTTATGCACATTCTCTCCACAACATTACAACATTGAGTCACAGACCATGTTGATATAACTAATGATGGCACCCGTGAAAAACAAGTACAAAAAATGACAAACAAAATGGCACTATGATGACTTAATAAAAATAATTATAAAATTATAAACAACACAAATAAGAGAAAAAATAGTTAACAAATTAAATAAATCTGGAGAAAGATAAATGGCACACAAGAATGTCTTTATTATTGCAATTAGTTCTATAGAATCACACTTATTTCTAATGAATCACTGCACCACACACACTGCTCCCATGATGGTATACTGAACTCTTCTAGAGAATTTACAGTGCCTTCAGAAAATATTCTGACCCCTTAATTTTTACACATTTTGTTATATTGCAGGCTTCTGCTAAAATAATTAAAATTCAATTTTTCCCCAATAGAGTTTCTGTCTAATTATGGCACGTGGGAAATGTTATGTCAAAAATGCATTTGTCTGATTCAGTGGTGCCTGTGCTTACAAACATACATTAGTCTGATCCAGGAAGAATGTCTCCGAGTTTTGAGGTGTCCCTAAAGCATGGCTGACAGGCCATCTTACAGTCAAAAAACATTCAAAAATGATTGTAGCATATCTTTCCTATACTCAAGTCTAGCTGGCCCTCAGTAGCAGAACTTGGTAAATATCCTAACCCAGAAGGTGCTGTGACAACAGGGTAATGACCGGAATGTTGAATGTATTCCTAAACCTCTACAATAACTCTTCACGTTTCTTGTACAAAAGGGCACCATATGTATGTTTTTCACATGCCCAGTCCTAGCCCAGCATTACCTGCTGTCCATCACAGCTCCCATTATAGTGGTTGTGTTCCATTGTAACATGGTGTCTTCATTGGGCCACTTCATTAAGTACAGTAGAACCTCAGTTCACGACCATAATTCGTTCCAAAACTCTGGTCGTAAACCGATTTGGTTGTGAACCGAAGCAATTTCCCCCATAGGATTGTATGTAAATACAATTAATCCGTTCCAGACCATACGAACTGTATGTAAATATATATTTTTTTAAGTTTTTAAGCACAAATATAGTTAATTAAACCATAGAATGCACAGCGTAATAGTAGACTAAATGTAAAAACATTGAATAACACTGAGAAAACCTTGAACAACAGAGAAAACTAACACTGCAATAGTTAGTGCTATAGCGCTACCAACCGCTGGCTAAAAGCACTTTTTTTTTAAGTTTTAAGTACAGGGAAAAAAATGAACATTTGAAAAAATCCGTAATTTAATAAACCACCAAGAAAAATAACGTTGCAACAATGCACGCTACGAACCGATCGCTGGAAACAGAAGTAAAAACAAAATCAAGCCCAGTGCATACTTTACTTAACTGCCTTCCTACCTTAATGCGTCCAGTTCTCTCTCGCGCTGCCTGTGTGTCTGCATCTCGCGCTGCCTCTGTGTGTGTGTCGCGCTCTCTCTCACGCTGCCTGTGTGTGTGCGCATATTTCTCGCGCTGCCTGTGTGTGTGTCGAGCTCTCTCTCATGCTGCCTGTGTGTGTGCGCGTATTTCTCGCGCTGCCCTTGTGTGTGTCACGCTCTCTCTCGCGCTGCCTGTGTGTGTGCGTCTGTCTCTCTCTCGCGCTGCCTGTGTGTGTGTGTGTGTTGCGCTCTCTCGCTCTCTCTCTCTTGCTCGCTGCACAGGAAATGCACAGGGAGAGACTGAACATGTACAAACCGAAAGGGAAACTGGCTTGTTCGTATACCGAGTGTGTGGTCGTGAACCGAGGCAAAAGTTTGGCGAACTTTTTGGTTGTAAACCAAGTTGTACGTGTATCGAGACGTTCATGAACCGAGGTTCCACTGTAGTCCACTCGGGTGTAGTCAGAGCATGTCACTTTAACTTACATTTTCTTGTTGAGTTGATGACTTACATTGATGTTGCAGATTGATCTGTACCATAAAAACAAACATGCCATATCACCATATGGTGAGAGACATCTAAAACAGTGTGTGTCAAGAAAAAAGACAGCTTTTCTTTCTCAAAATATACTTTGCAGTTTTGCTACACTTAGCTATTCCACTTAGCAGTTTGCTGTCACCCAGGGACAGGGTGTAGGGAAAAGTTACAGAGCTGACATTGTGGTTTGGTGGTTTGCTGTGCTGTCTTGAAAGGAGAGTAAGGTGTCATTGTATCACTTCCAAGGCACGTCACTTGGCTAAATTTGACATTTCTTACTAATTTGCCAGGGCAATCCAAAGTCTCCCTCTGCCTAGCCCTGCTTTTTTTCAGTTAACACCCTAGCTTTTTTGATCATCTGGACAAATCAGAACATAAGAATGTAAGAAAATGACAAAAAAAGACCATTCAATCCAACCTGGCTTGTCATTGTAGTTCCCCCAAACTTATCCAAAATTCAAGTTGACAACTAAAGGTTCCCAAAGTACTGCTAGCTCCCACATAGCTGGGTAACTAAATCCATGAATCTGTTGTGTTCTGCCTGTGGTCTTAAGCTTCAATTGTTTCAAATGAAAAGATTTAACTCCTTTAGTCCTTACGTGTACTTCTTGGAATCAATCTAGCAGCTTGTCCCTGGACTTTCTGTACCTTACACAATATTCTAATTGAGGTCTCATTAATGCACTGTGCAGCTTAAAAACAGACTTCCTTGACTTGTGCTGACTACTACTGAATATAATGTGCTATGTAACACAACCAGCTCTTAATATTGTCTGGATTTGAATGGTAATAAGTCACTGTTATCTCAAATCTTTTTCATAAAGTGTACTTTCAAGTTTCAAACCTTTTTTGTGTAATTATAGCTAACATCTGTGCACTTCCTATGTGTAAAACCTTATATATATATATATATATTTAATTAGACCTCATTTGCCCAAATCTGAATCCTATCCACATACACCTGTAATGATTTTGCTCATTTTATCTTATCCATTAATCAATCCTGTTTAATATCATCTTTGAACTTCATAAACGTGTTCATTACTTTCCTACATACGCGTATATGCCGTTTACATAAAATAAAAATAGCAGGGAACCAAAACAGTTATCTCTGTGGAACCCTATTTTCAGAATCTTGTAGTTCAGTAAAATTTCCCCACACCAGAACGCTTTGCTTCGTCTGTTGAAGCCAATCTTCCATCTCAAAACATTGTTTTGAATTTTTACTACATTTAGCTTTATCTTCTCATGCAGTTCCTTATTAAAAGCTTTTTGAAAATTAATTTGAAAATTACGATAGCATCATATAAACCCTTCTAACCAAATAACCTCCCTTATCCAAACATGTGTTAACTGGTCAAAAACATTTTTGAATTCATGAACAAAAGAATCAAACGGCTTTAACTTAATGCTAAATAAGAACAATGGTAAAACACAGCAGTTCTGTAACATATTTATATTATATCAGAGAGTAAATCGAGAAGATAGGGATGCGGTGTCCAAATGAAGAACGATGGACTCTTATTAGTGATTTTCTAGATAATTTGAAGTTAAAATATGCTTTGCCATTTTATTGCAGCCCTTTCGATAAGCCCTCTGAGAAATAGCTGTGCCAGGATTTCACAAAAGGGTGGGCCTAAACTTGTCATGGGTGGGCCTAATGTTATTTTTATTACTGTTAAATATACATTCATTAAAAAAAAACAAAAAAAAAACAGCAATTTAAATCCACCTTACAAAAGGTGAAGATAAACTGACTGAATACATTTTGTTGATATGTAAAACAAACCAGACTATTGCAAGGCACAACTGGTCCAATAATATCTGTTATTACTTTGACCAGCTTAGCATTATATAACAATAAACAGGGATGGATTACCATTTTGCCAATCCTTTGCAATTTGTGTATGAGTATCTGGTACATGTGTTTCCTGTCTCAGAATACGTGATTGAATCTGTCCTCAATTAGATTATTACCAAAATGGCCAAATCACATCTTTTAGCATTTCGTATTGTAGCCATGCACTATTACCTGTTGAATTAATGAGTCACAAAGCTGTGTTCCTTATCAATTGTAACAGAAGCTAGAAACTTTAATACCGATTGGGTTTGTGGCTCGTGAATATCTGACAAATCCATGAACTGACCGATCCTTTGGTGTTTAGCAGCTGGGTGATTGTAGATTTTCCAGTACACTCAGTAGTATTGTTGATGGCACACCCATTGTTAAAGTGAACACAACTAATGGTGGATTTTTCGGTAGCCATTAGGACATCACTGAATTTTTAAGTGATAGTTTCTGAATCATTTTACACTACTGTTTGTTTCCTTTCACTAATTAAACCTAACATGACTGTTTCCGAGACATTGTTTGTGTTTCCCTCCAACAAGACATACCCTAACAGTTTAGTGATGGGCGATTTCTGTTTGAAGCGACTCTTTTTACTGAATCTTACGAGTTGATTCAGTTGAGCTCAATGGGAGCTCTAAACTAAATTCAGCAAGTTACTAGTTGATAGCCTCCTGTAACGTCACATGTTTTGAGTGGCTGTGATATTAAAATTTTAAGTCAATTTTATTTTCTAAAACTGGTTACGTAGAGATATGCTGTATAATCGACAGCCATGTAGACACTTTCCAGATACTTTTTAAGAGATTAATGAACTCATCTAGAGATAAAATTAACACCAGTGATTTAACTGTGAACTTTATAATCAACTGGTATTTTAAGTAATGGAGGTGTGTATTAAAAATGCATGCGTGCAGTACAGGCTAATATTAATTTGAAAAAAAAATTAAAAACCTAAATTGCAGGGTGGGCCAATGAGGAAAGTGGGCCCAATACAGGCACCTCCCCTGCTCCGGGGTACTTGTACTATCAGAATATAGAAACTACTTTCAAATTCAGCCCATAAAGCTTAGTAAACAGACTTCTCTTTGTTTCTAGAGCTGCCAACCCCCCTTGCACTCCAGTGAGGACACACTTCTATGATGTTATACTTCCTTATTTTTGGTTGCTCGCTATGTAGAACATTACATACAGACATATATTATACGGGGGCTTGTGAAACTTAGAATAGATTTTAATTTTCACATCACCAGACTTTTTTGAAATGTTTTGACAGCCTTCATTACTGATGTGTTACCAAGGGTCATTGTGTCACCAGAGGTCACATTGGTTGCTAAGAACGGATTTTATAATTTTGCTTATTTCAATCTCTTAAAATAACTTTCTTATATTGATCAGTTAATGTTTTTTTTTTATTTACATCACGTTTTTTCCTGTAATACTCTTTGTGGACTATGGCTTGCTTCACATTTTTGAGAGGGTTTTATTCACATCTGTCAATCCATCCCTTTGTTATTATCTAGAGTTCAAGAGTCTCATTGAAAATATCCATCAAAAACAGAAAAGATATCTTTGTTGTCATGATTCTGTTTTTAAGATATTTGGAATTTAACCATAGACAGAATTATCCATTACTCTTTGAAGGATAAGATTGCACTGTGTCATGAGGTGTTTTTGTTTCTAATTTATTATGAGGTTTTCATTGTCTTTTTTTCTTAGGTTTTATTTACACCAGTTGTGGGGTTTTGGCTCATGGAGAACTCACAATATGCAACATTTTTTTAATTAAAATGTATTTAAGGATATCAAAATAATTTTGTGTCATTTTCAGTGGCATTTTTATTTATCATTGTTGACACCATTTTCGGGGTGGTTGTTTCAAAGTTACCAGACAATCGAACCAGGCGAGTGCAGCATGTGACGTCATCAGTGCAATGAGTTAAAACATGCTGAGTAAAGGGTCTGAATTCTTGTGCCAATTTGTTATTTTTTATGTTTAACAAATTTGCCAAAATTTCTAAAATTTTGTTTTTGCTTTGTCGTTCAAGTCTGCAATATAATAAAATTTGTAAAAATGTGAAGGACTCTGAATAATTTCTGAAGGCACTGCAGCAGTAGAGTTTCTGTCTAATTATGGTATGTTGGAAATGTTATGTCAAAAATGCTTTTGTCTGATTCACTGGTGGCTATGCTGACAAACATAAACTCATTTGATCCAGGAAGAATTTCTCTGCGTTTTGTGGTGTCCCTAAAGCATGGCTGGTGGGCAAACACATCTTACAGTCAAAAATGATTGTAGCATATCATTCCTATACCCAAGTCTAGCTGGTCCTTAGTAGCAGAACTTGGTAAATATCCCAATATCCCAACCCAGCATCTCTACTTCATCCGAGAATACTATGTAGCTCATATCCATACAAAAAAAAATCCTGGTTAATGATTCTTAGGTTTTCACTTATTTTGTGGCAGCAATGCTGGTTTTTGAAGACATTCTACATAATTTCTGGTTTTACCCTTAGTTTCGTTTTTGACTATGTCTTTTCATCTGTTATGTTTTACAACACACTGGAATTATTTGTGTGTATATTTTTTTATATCTCTATGTTAAGAGATCAGACTTAAATTTTAAATTAACTTTTTTTTCCTTAGGAGTTATTGAAAATATGAAAACCATCTTGTATAACGTATGATTCCAATGGGCCAAAATGAATTGCTTTCTATAAAAAGATAAACAGATGAACAGGAAAGTATGCCATTCTAGACAACATCTTCATCTCAATGTCCCAGAACGACAATCTACACCAAGGACTATGTTATTACTCATTGCATTTTTCCTACTCTTACCTTTGAAGTTATTGTCCTCATTTCTAGCTAATCTGATGAAAGTCTTTGAAGCTGATTCTCTCCTATTATTTATGTTTTTTATGTAAAAAGTGGAGTTCAGCATTACTCTGTTTGCCAATATATGACTCTGAAGGGAGTTTCTGTATTCTTGTTTCAGATTGCAATGCTCAGAAATTTTTCTGTGAGCCTAATAGGCCTATTTGTTGGAAAACACCTTGTGAATATGGAGTTCAGCAGTTACTGTCCATCTTTTTAGGTTTATAACCTGTTTATTTATTTACCAAACAGTTCTCTGCTGCTCCATGAATCTTGTTTTCTGAAGCTTCTCCGACGTCACCATAGTGGATGCTGTTCCCTTATGCCAAGGGTTCCCAAAGTGGTCGATATCGACCCCCTGGGGTCGATTTGAACTTTCTAGGGATTGATAGTTTCAATAAAAAAAATTGGAGGGTCAACGACAGCAAAAATAGACCCCCTTACTACTGCTATTTGTTTGTTACTTCAAAATATCTATGATTCCAATAGGTACCTAATTAAGAAGTAAAATAATTCAAAAAAACACTTTTTTGATAAAAACACATTACGTACCAAACTTGCGAACAAAAAGGTAAAATGTGTCATTAAAAGAGTCACACGTAAGAATGCATGAAAATACATGTAACACAAACATACAGTATCTGTGCATTGTCTTATCGAACGTATCAAAGCAAGTACGGACATGAAAAACCGTTGCATGTCCGCTCTTGCTTGCGGTGGGACGAGACGACGGATATTCTATATTAGCAGAATCTATCAGTCTTGTACGGTCATGCTTTCATAAAACACTATAAATTGGTTCGTTTGATGTGACATGTACTTATTTGTGATTTGAACTTTGAATATAATTATTTATTGAGGAGCAGTACTATGAAAAAGAAAATTGGAGGACACAGTTTATTCGAGTAAGAACAAAAATCTTCTGTTTCAAGTAAGTACATACTTTATTGTTTTTTTTTGTATCACAGGGGCTGTCGAAATTGTTTGTTAATAAAAGTTTGTATTTCTTCAGATAATAATATGACTGAACCAAAAAAGAAATGCAGACAGTACAGCTTGGACTATTTGTACTTATTTTGAATTTACATATTTATTTCATAAATGTCAAAAATGTAAAAAAAAAAAAACTCTGCTCGTATTTTTTTTGCTTAAATTTTCATTAGTGCAGGTTTCGATATTAAATGTTGCACAAGATAATGCCATATTCTGTAGCCATTTTATGTTTTTAAATCATAATTACAAGTGATTAAAATCTGATATCTAGTGAAATATTTAATATTGAGTACTGTACAAATGTATTAATTTGAGTAAGTAAAGTAAATGACTAGGGGGTCGACGGTTTTAAAAGTTTTTGGTAAAGGGGTCGGCGGCCGAAAAAAGTTTGGGAACTCTTGCCTTATGCTATGGTTCATTCATACTTGCGCACTTTTTTATATGTGAGTATGTTGGCATATAAAGATCCTCTGAGCATTTTCATATCGAATATTTTAGTATGCAGCAGGTAAGCTGACATCCTTTCCGTTTTCTTTTTCCACTTGATTTGACCCTGTCTTTGTGCTTTAGAATGTTTAGCTTCTCCAGGGGATCAATCTTCTGTTTGTTACATGTAATTGTTTCAGTTTGATTCCAGTTCCCATGCAATGTTTTCAAGTGATTTGTAGCTTCTCATTTTTGTACCTTGTTTTGTTCTGAGTTCTTTTTTTACTTGTTAAAGAGTCTACTTTTGCCTTATGGGATTTAAGGGATTAAGTAAATCCGGGAGGGCTTCACCCTAGGGAATCAAGTAGTTATAGTGTTAAGGCTTGTTGAGCACTCACCACAAGTGATTGCTGTGTCCCACGACCATTTACTTCATATCAGCTGCACAATTTAGTTTTGTACTTGTGTCCACTGCATCCTGACCATGGCATGGAACTGTTATACTGCATTTTCCAAAACTAAATCTTTTTGAAATCTTATTTCTTGTAGAAAAGGAAGTAGGTCTGATTACACCACAGCTGTGTTTTTCTTGCTTACTTCCTTCCCTATCTTTTAGTCTGGTGTTCTGCTGACTAAATACATTTCATTTCGAGTTGACTATTTTACTATTGTTTGCAATGCTGTATTGTTGTCACCTGTTCATTTTAGTATTGCTTATCTGCAATTTTATTATGATTAGTGATGAGCGAATTCTGGTGAATTTCCTTTGCCTCAAGTTTGGCGAAATTGCAGACATGTTTGGGAAATGCATTGAAGTTAATGCAGAAGGACAAACTAAACTAGGTTTGAGTGTATTGTGATGGTTCAATGGTCTTATACGTGTCCCTGAAGGTCAAAAACATCTGCCATCTATGCTGGACTGATTATTGTTGCCAAATGGTGACCTGAGCTGTGAAGCAACTGTGCTAACCATTGAGACACCATGTCTCCTTGAGATAGAAGTAATATAATTAAATTTTAGACAAGTACAATTTCTTGCAGACAATGATGAACAGAAAGCTTGAATTCATTAAGGCCTTTCTCCCCCATATTTGATTGCAGATACTCATCTCTTTCAAACAGAAAAGTTAAGTTTGTTTTTTTTTCCTGACACTTTTGCTCTTTTACCAAACCAACGTTACACAAAAGCACGTCAACTCTTCACTCCTTCCTCTTTGCATCAACTATACAGCACTCTGGTCACTGCCATTAAAGGGGTAGTATTACATAAAGGTCACATATAGTACAAGTCCACACATAAAAATATGTGTGCATTTTGTGTGTTTAAATGTACTTGTAAGTTTTCTGCTAATTTCTACCACACTACTAGGACCAGTGTTGCAAAGCATCATGGGATGCTGGGGGGAAAAAAAAAAGTTTGGCAAATTTCCAGTAAAATATTTGCGGCGAAAAATACTTTGGTTTATTTTGCAGATCAACACTTATTATGATGCATACACACTAGAGATGCATCAGCTTGGTGGAACAATTCCCTTCCAGGTCACATTTTTGATGAATGTTTACATCCATTATCCTCATGAGTTTTGCTGTCACATTCAGAGATTTGTGTTTTAGGTTAGCAGATGACATTAAGTTTGGCAGCCCACTTTTGTGTGAGTGCTAATTCATCTGGGGTTGAATTCTTCCTTGCACCTTTTCCTGTTGGGTACAACTTCAGTTCTCAGCAACTCTGCATGAGATAAAATTAATTCTTAAGCCAGCTGAATGGAAGAATGGACTTATCAGACAATAACTGAAAATAATTTTTTATTAGAAGATAATTTTTGATTGATCTGTCTGTCAGAGACATCACATATAGCAACCAAGATGGGGCAGTGTTTGGTGCTTAGTTAGACAAAAAAACCAAACTTATTTTATTTTTTGAGTTTAGATCAACAGTTGAGCAGTAAGTAGTCAAGATCTGACCCTGCTTTGCTCACTCTATAATGGACAATTCCTTCGTCTTGCTTTTAGTTACTTAAAATGAGATAGATAAGACAAAAAGGGAGACCCGCTCAACTCTCTGCTATGACACTCACCCCCTAATATAACCAAATTTACATGTGGAACAGTCTGGCTTGTTTACTGACACTCAATCAGAGTAACACTGCAGTGCCCTTGTCAGTGACCAAATGTGAACTAATTTCCAGTTTTGTTTGACTTTGGGAAT
>JANRMT010062835.1:34616153-34696414 GCA_026402145.1 Polypterus bichir lapradei | reverse complement strand
TTTCAGAGTGTAAAGGTCCAACTGAATCAAATTAAACTGATTTTATATTTATTTTTACACAATATGTTTTTTAATCAAATTAACTGATTTATATATAATTATTTATATATATGTATAAATAAATATATATATTTTTTTACCTTTTGTTGCATTATTTATTTTTTCATAAAAAGTATAAAATCAGTTTAATTTGATTCAGTTGGACCTTTACACTCTGAAACACACACTGCTTTTAGTAGTTCCCTCCACATCTCCTTGTATTCGTATTTAAAGACGTTTCACTTCAGCTGTCGCAAATTATGTTCGCCTGCCCAGCTGTCAAAACAGGGGGTGTCTCTTTCATTCCACCTCAGATACTACGAAAGGAAGGGGCTTTAATGCTTGTGTTTGGACACAAGCAATTATCCCTAATTATTGTTTTTCTTTTCAGTTTCCCCATCCTGATGGAGGTCCAACAGATGAACATGCAATAATCCGCCCCAGTCGGCTGATCTCAGTGGGTTTTGCTGGAAAAGCTTTGGCAGGAGGCTCTACGGCTTTCATCTCAATGTAAGTTTAGAGTTGATTCAAACTCATTGCGATAGGAGAATTAACCCCAGAACCCAGGCTTTCAATGGGCTCAGCTAAGAGATTATACGTGTTGATGGCAAGCTTTTATTTGCAAAGTGTTTTCAAAGAAACTTCAGCTGTTAATTCAAGGCTTTGCTGAGGTGACCTCCCATCCCCATTTAAGATTAAATTTACTCTTCTTTCTCAACAGAAAACATAAAAGATAACACTCCTCTATGAGAGATGATTTTGCACAACCAGAACACCACTGCTCAACAATGCCTGTTTCTTTCACAAAGCGTATCAGGTCCAACAGCGCTCCGATTCTTCTTCTCCTCCTCTCATTTTGAGAGAGAGAAAAAAAAGCATTAAAGCAAGATTAGAATAAGCAATGCAGAAATGCAATGTTCTTCTCATATGTTTAAAACCCAAAATACAATAATAATTAACTTAGGAGGACATACACTTCAGATTAATGCTGCCAAATCACGGCATGATATAAATTTTACCTTCACATTTTATTCATTTCTGTAATGCAGAGAAGCATCTTTGGTGGTCTTAAAAAAATCTCAGAAGAATAAAAACACTTTTTAAACAAATCATTTCAAGATGTGGCATAGAATCTGAAAACCTCTGGAGGCACCGCCTCCCTGTATCGGATGTATTCAATGAGCCAGAGAGATGGTGATTTGAACAACTGATTAAAAGACAGCACAGCATAGCACAGCACAGCACTATCAGTTTGTGGAGCTTTTTCATCAGTAATTTTATATGGCACTGAGTAAACAGTTACTTAAAGAGACAAACAATTACCAGTCACCACATCCCTAACAAAGGACTAAATATATAGCTTCTTATTGACTGACTAAACCTAATGAAATGTAATGTAATGATATTAGTGGGTAAAGAATATAATCTTTTTTGAAGGCTAATTATTTTTCCTATTAGCATGTGTCTGAATTTGTTTATATTGTTAAAGCAGTTATTGATTAATCACATTTTTTGAATATAGTATTCCACAACAAGCACTACCAGAAAGTAATTTCACAAGGTTTTAACAAAAACCATGATAAATATTAATAAACAGCTGAATTTACCACAATTAAGTGAAGTTGTCCCAATCTTGGACTCCAGTTGGTTTTTTCATAGTGACCCAGGCAGAGTGATGCCTGTCGTAAAACTGAACAAGTGATTCCTAAAGGTAAGACTGTGGGTCAGTAGGGTCTGTGTCAGAGCCTGACAGGTTTTGGGAATGTGCATATGAGGAAGAGAGGGGCAATGAGGCCATTTGGGGAGATTAAATTCAGTGCTTTGCATGCTCACAGTGGAGTTTTAAAGGTGGTTCTGTATCACACAGGACGCCAGTAGTTGACTCAACAGCTATGAGGTCTCTGGTTGTTTTGTGTGGTTTAATTCATGACTCTATCAGCAACATTTTCAGCTTTTTACACTCTCCTAATAATTGTCAGCTGTGAATGAGGGTGCTCTCTGATGAACTAAGACCTTGTCCTCAGGTTGATGTCTTCTTTTGTCCCCTGTGTCACTAAGGAGTGTATAAACCAGGATCAGTAAAATGGATGGATAATTATTATTTGGACAAGTGCCATTGGTGTTGAACACTTATTGTTTTGTGAGTTTTACTGATATGAGGATTGGAGTAAAGGTATATTGTTAAATCTACCATAGTACATTGTATTGTTCATCTACAATGCTTTGTGAAGTGATGACTTTTTAAAGATATTATGTAATGAATATATTATAAAGTTCATGTGTGAGGCCTGTGATGTTGACAGACATGTTAAAAAGGAGAACTTGACAGTGAGGCGGACGGGACGCGCCTTCAGCATATGTTCCGGGGGAGCAAGCATGGGAGACCCAATACCTCCCCCTGGAATCTAGATGGCAGCCTCCCTGGGTTGCAGTGGTGCCTCGGACTCCCGCAGGGCTTCATTGGAGTTGGAGTTTGGTGCAGCCCTGTTGAGTACCGCAGACGCCGCCAGGGGGTGCTGCAGCAGGAACCGCTGGGCCCTTGTGGGCAGTGTTTTCACCACACCTGGAAGTGCAACCGGGACTTGGCAATCAAGCACCAGGAGCACTTCCGGGTGCCTAGTAAAAGGAGCCAGTGGCCACCACTTGGGAGCCTGAGTCAGGAGGAGGAGGACGAGGACGAGGTTACCTGGGAGGAGTGGTGGAGGAAGTTCTGATAACATAAAATGGATAAAGAAAAAAATGTACTGTATATTATGTAAATCTTTAAAAATACATATGCAGGTTACAACACTGTACCGTATGCACCTGGGAATGGGGCAAATGTAATTGTGTATTAATACTTAAAGAAAATCCTGAAATATTCTTTCAAAACATGGCTCTGGTTTATTGCTGTACAGTGTATACGTATGAACACTTGCTTGACATAAACAGAATAGATTGTTATCTAAATTGACGTTATACCAATAGCTTAGCCGGGCTGACCTTATGTTCAAAATGCCAAAAGTACTCACTTCTGTCTGAAGCAGAAGTGAAGTTACAGGAGCCTGCATTAAGCAATTCATTCGGATGTGTTCTGTTTTGCATCCAGTACACTAAAACATACGATACATACCAATGTGAGTATAAACTTTTTTTTTTTTTAAATTTGGGCAAATACTGAAAAAATATGCATACAAAATATAAAACATTTCATCCTTACTATGTTAAAAGATCAAAAATTGTACAAAATAGGAATCTTTGTATCGAAATAACCCACTATTTATGACCACACAGCTTAGAACCCTCATTATTGATGGTTAATATTTGGAAGTTTATAAAATTTGAAAATCAACTTTACCATATGAAGTTCAGTATAGGTTTTACAATTCATTGCATTTAGTCATCTAATTCCAGACTTTTATGGCAGATTAAACCAAAGTGGAAAATGAAAACTTTTTTCCCTCAGAACTTCTGAAACCAATACTCTTAAACACATGAATTATTTTATGCCTTCCCTTTAAGATTGGTGAAGCTATAGATTTTCACTGTTGATCTTGGGCCAGTATTTGAAGTGAGCACAACTTTTAATTTTCGTATTTTAGTTCTTTCACTTTGTAAGAGATATACTTGACATGTTCACAAATACAGTGTGTGTGTGTCATACTTTAGTATTCTCAGAGGCTGACTTTGAATCCATATGTTACTTTAGAGGAACACTCCTCCAGTTGAGTTCCAATGCTTGTTTGCATTTGAGCGTGTTCAATTGTCATTCACAAGAGTGTTTTCCGAACGGTGTTTATTTAAAAATATTTCTGTGGAAATACATGCACTTGGGATATTGCGAGCATATAAATGGTTGACTTGACATGAGTTTTGTAACATGAGATTTTTTCATGTGCACTTTTACTACTGTCTGCTGTTGTCCAGCGCTGCTCACAACAGATGCCTATTCAGTCTGAAATTTCATTTTCTCCACTCTGCATGAAAACCTGGAATTACATTTATTTCTTAGCTATCACTACAAATTACAAGTGATAACATATTAAAAATATAATTTTTCGGTGGAGTACTCCATTCATCCCTTTTTTTTTATCAGTATTATATCTCACATAAAGTGCTTCCCACGTGCTTGGACAAGCCATTGGATTTTCCCCAAACTTTTTTTGCCTCACTGCTTTAGGTGATTTGGGGTTTCACTCACTGGTAACGTTTTTGGTTATTACTGTTTTCAAATTCTCCTTCTATGATTCATTTGTAATCTTGTATGCAGACTTGCTCAATCCTGAGGCACAAACTAATTCCTGGTTTTAAAGCACTGATTATTCACACTTGTGTATTTTGCAGGATCTGCACAGTCCCTGAAGAAAAGGATCTTTTATCTTGCAGCCTACTGCTAGCTCAAGAACACACACACAGTGAAGGACAAAACACTAGAACAATGGAAATAATTAGCACTTAGGATGACATTTAATGCTGATTTAACTTCTCGAAACAAAGAGCAGTTAAGTAAAGTCAGGCCCACATTGTCAGAACAAGTTTCTGGTACAAAAGGAATACGGACATGTTTCTTGTCTGGCTAAGGTCTTGTATGGACAGATGTCTTGGTTCAGAGAAAAGATCCAAATGCTGGATGGCTCTATGAATTCCAGAAGGATGTCATTCAGATATTAAACTGTTTTGCCAGAAAGAGAACTAAGGAGAGAGAGAGAGAGCAAGCAGCAGGGTGTGGTGACTGCTCTTTTTTAATCATCTTATTCAGATATTTTTTTTATAAAATTACCCGAACAACTATACCTTTCCCTATAGGTCCCTTCTTTGCTTCTTTTCTCTTTGTAGCCAAATTATCCTGACAAATTTTTTGATTTATAAATGCTGTTAGCCTTCAGCTATATTTAATTTTGAAGTTTGTCCCTGACTATGTGGAAAGGGTGTTGATGCACACAATCCAACCAGAGTCTGAAATTCTGAGAACAAGTGAAAATATTGCAATGAACACAGAGACAGGAGAGACAAAGAGACAATATGCTGGATGAGCTGTCTGAACCCTTAGATAACCGGGCTTATTTATTATTTTAGTTCACAACAGGCAAATCACCAAACTGTAGTGTACCTGTGCAAAACTTATATGGATAATTCCTATAAAACAACAGATACAAACCCAGACAACCAGGGCAACTGATGACATGACCTCACCCTTTATTTCTTCACATACGCTTTTGACAGACCTAACTCACGAACGTCCAGACTTATAGCCAGCTCATTGCAATCCCTTATCCAGAACATGAATTCTCTGGGTGATGGATTACTGCCTCCTCAACTGCCGTGTTACACTCAGCCCCTCTGAATCCCACCAGGTATGCAGCTACTCTCCGCTCTTTACATTCTAGTGCTTCAGGTACCCTCAACTCCTCTCATCCTCCACAGGGTCCTACTCATATTGGATGTCCTCACTCACCTCCTGTCACCAGAAATCAAGGATTGCCTGGTAAACATCTGCCCCTGGGAACCCCTGAAAATGTTTGGTAGAAACTGTGGAACAGACTGACTGCCTCTAGAGAATTCTTTGTCACTCAGGTAGTTGGCTGCAGTATACAATATCTGTATTACTGTAAGTCCCCTGTGGTAAATACTGCACTTACTGTACCTGGCCAAACTGATCACCAAGTGCAGCTGTCTGCCAGCTGCTACAAAACCTTTAAATGTGTGGCTAAATGTACATAAGTGTTCTCTGTTGATGATTGATCATATCTGCTTCACATTATTCTTTCATTCTAGACAGCAATGCCCTTTGTGTTCGGCAATCATTTTATTTCTTAATAGAGATGGATAAAGGAAGCCCACTAATTATGCAAGCCAGACTGTCACTGGCATGGAATTGCTCAGAGATTCTCTTAGACATCATGGGTCACTAGAATCAGAATTGCCAGTCCTGTTGCTCTGCTAAAGAAGATCTGCATTAGCCATTGCAGATGTGGAATTTTTAGAATTGTGATGCAGTTTCTCCTGCATTGGGTCTCTCTCTTTCTCTCTCTCTCTCTTTCTCTCTAGTCTGGCTATGTATGCCACCAGCTACACAAGCCTTCAGCCAATAACATAGAAAATGCTAAATTATATTACAATGATGATTTAATTTTTGGATCTCAGCCGGTGTGTCTATCCAGCAGGGGGGTGCTAGCTCCCTGGTTGGAATAAGTGCCTTTGTATTTGCGGCATGTTACGCGACACAAAACTATATAGATATGATAATAAAAGGCGATACAACCTCCCTTAGTGATATGGCAGTATAACAGACAAAGGAAGCCTTGACAAGACCGTCACCGAAGTGGGAGCTTGATGCATACAGTCTGTCATTTTCGTCGCTGTGCTGGAAGGATTTTCAGAATCGAATAACGTTATCTCCCATCCATCCATCGGCTTCAAAGGTGTGCCGGGCAATGTTCCATGGCTTTATACTCTTTCTCCATGTGCAGGCCCCCACTTAGGTAAATCATGCCATTCTAAACAAGGAAAAGAAGATCCACTGTCATGCTGACTCTGACAAACTGAAATAGTACAATGCCCATTTGGCATTTTGTCCTTAACTTGTCTTGTCTTAAAAAACTTACCTAGCAGTTCTTATATGGTGAACTCCTGTGTGCTAAATCTGGCCTTGTGTTAGCTGTACATGTGAGTGGAATTATAAATTATTTTTTGTACAGAGCACAGTGACATATTAAAGTTATATTCTGAGAAGTTCAAAACACACTGGGGGTTAAATTGACCGTATTTACAGACAATAATTCTCTAAAATATGAAACATTGTTGGCCTTCACAGTTAGCTCAGAACAGAAATGTAGACACATTTTCATAGTTTCCCTTGTATTCTATTGTTACCTGAAAACATCTGAATGGTAACAAATGTAAAAGAGTCTGTAAGAGAAATACAAGTAAAACTAAATGAAAAAGTTTATTTTTTACAATTGTATCCCCATAAATGCAAACATACTTATTATAACATTATCCTGTGACATTGAAGTAAAATGTGTTGTCTTGTTTGCAAACCCACTGTTCTGTAGCTTACTTGAAGTCTTATGTCCAACAGACCAGGGAACAGGTGGTGCTCATGTGGGGTCAGGTCTGGTGGGTAGGGTGGGTGTAGCATCACTTCAAATCCACAGTAGCACAGAGCAGCCTTCGGAACTCATACAGTGGGAGCAGGACACTATTGTGAAGCAAAATGAGGTCAACAGCGTTCCTCTTCACTCCTCCTTGACTGACCGGCGCAAACACCAAAGCAAATCAGTGTAATATTGTTCGTTATGTGAACCTTTTGAGGAATGTGATCAGTAATTATAAAAAAATTGCGCATGTGACCTTGCCTTCACCGGTGTGGACTTTAAATTTCTTTGGTGTGGGAGAATCATCACAATTCCATTGTTTCAACTGATGTTTGGACTTTGTGCCTTAATGATGTCTCTAACTGAAATTTCCAATTATGAATTGATTTGCAAATCTTTCCCAGAGAAAATTCATTAGTATTAGATTTTTGTTAGAACACTGGACACAATGATGTTTCTTCTCATGTGTTAACAATCTGGTCACCCAATGTGTGCAAAACTCGCCTTGGTAATATTTAAATGTTTGTGAATTATACATTCAACTGACCCATAACTAATCCACAGAATGTCAGTTATGTCATGCTCTCCAATTCTACATTATGATTCATTCCATGGGGGGAACGTTTTCTTATGTCATCAATGCTGAAGGCCAGCCAGACCTTGGATTATCTACCAGAGAAATCCTGTTGAAGTGGAATTCTGCAATCCTTCTCTTAGCTTTGTGTAGCTATGGCATATGAAGCGGCTGATCCTAGGACATGTTGACTAGGTTAGAATACATTTCCAAAGACATAATGTTCCCTAGTGTTAGAAATTCAATAATAGCCCATTACTAGTTTTTAGTATTCATGCTAACTTGGTTCCAAAACAAGAAACAGATACTGTAAACAGCAAATGCTACAGAAACTTGTAATTTGTATTTTTAAGTACACTGAAACTAATCTTTGGCAACTTACAAAACTAAAACTAAGAATTCTTCTTCATGGTTCAGGCTGAAAACTTTTTGATCATACTTCTTGTCTGAAGTGACATACCAACCTGTGTTTAATATTGTAAAGCTATAGGTGCAATGCATCTCTGTCAGAAAGTTGATCTGAATTGGTTTTACACATGACAGACCCCTTTATAAGAAATAATTCTGTAGTTGCATTGAATGAGTGCCCATTGGTGTCAGGAACATCCTCCATTTGTTGCTCTCTCAGTTATTTTAGGAGGATATCCTGTACTGCATGTATGATGCACATGAACTTTGAGTCTGTTGACCACTGGGTTTTGATGAATGACTTGTATTCAGTTTCATCAAGCTGATGCTAAAATTCATTTTGTAGGCGATTTTGCAATTGTAAAATGAGAAACTCACTAAGGGATACATTTGGTATTTTAGAAATATTTTTGGGTGGAAAATAAGTAATGTATTGTCCTTAAAAAAACTTCATTCACACTTCGGTGCTTACCTGTGCTCCTTTCTGCAGCTACATAAGGCATGTAACACTGTAGGTACCACACCAGTAAACTCAGTTTTTTTATGCTACTCATTCACTTCACAACAGAGCAGTGTAGTATGTGTTCTTTTACTGTAAATGTGACATGCTGCATAGTTTACACACAAAGACACACCAAAACACATCATCATTCACATCACATGTTTTCTTCCCAGTAAAATCTCACTACACAAAATGCAAATTCAATTTTGAGTGAAGCATTTCGCTCATCACTATCAGTGACATTTCAAACAATGATGTGAAGATGTTACTGATGCCTGGTGATCACTTTTTTTTTTAACTTATAAGTTCTGTATAATGTCCTTTCATTAAATAGCAACGGTGACAACATTGCTTAATTTAAATTGCACAGAGCCAATGTCAACTTACAAGGCTTCTTGTCAGAAGGGAGTTTCAACCTTGACAACTGCTGTTGCTGATCTTGTTGCTAAAGCATATCAGTTTCTACGACTAGAAATCACTGGGCTGCTAGACGACTTTCCAGCACACTTTCACACTTCCAAAAAAACTGCATGCTCATCGATTTTTCAGACAGCCAATAACTTGCTGTCTGATGGAGCCACTGCTGTATGAAGGATTAACAGGGACAGTGAGTTCAGCCGTGATCTTTGGCCTTTTTTTTTCATTTTTACATTCTGTCATGCTATGTAAAACATGAGACATCAGATAGATGAGTCTCTGTTCTGCTTGCATGGTCCAAAACACTTGTGTTCCTTATTCTTTGTTGCTGCACTGAGTTGTACTTCCAGGCGGATGTTCATTAATTGTCAGCTCCCATGCACAGCTTAAGACAAAATCAAACTTGTTTTGAGTTTGGTGGAGTAATCCACAGACTAGTTGGGCCGAGTTGCTGGATATGTCAGATTAATGGATTAGCAGTCACTGGGGAGCAGACTGCGACTGCCTCCTACTCGCTAACATTATGTAAATTAAAACTATATGAAGAATATGCCGGAAAAGTGATTTAATGCAATGCAATCTTAAAAAGTAACAAAACAAGAACATAAGAAATTTGACAAACAAGAGAAGACCACTCAGTCTTTCAAGCCTGTTTGTTTAGCTAATAGCTAAGCTGTCTCAATATCTCTTCCAGATTCTTATTAGAGCTGACAAGGCTGTTATCTTCTTATATAATACGCTACCATGGCTGTCTGTTTGTCTGTCCAGGATTTTAAATCAACTGTAGCTCGCAAACCGTTTGACCTATTGACCTGAAATTTGGTACACATGTACTATGTGATCTCTGCTGTCCACTTTCAAGGTGATGACTTTTATTACTCTTTTTATTTTCATTTTATTTTATTGTAGAATCGACTCTCTGCAGCATGCTGCAGGGCGGCCGTGTGGTGCATGCATACAACAACAACAACATTTATTTATATAGCACATCCATCCATCCATTATCCAACCCACTATATCCTAACTACAGGGTCACAGGGGTCTGCTGGAGCCAATTCCAGCCAATATATCCTAACTACAGGGTCACAGGGGTCTGCTGGAGCCAATTCCAGTCAACACAGGGAGCAAGGCAGGAAACAAAACGTGGGCAGGGCGCCAGCCCACCACAGAATTTTAATATCCACCCTTACAACTTTTCTTAAATGCTCAAGACAATTCCACAACTGGATCAAGACTAATGGAACGCAACATCTGAAAGTTATATCTATCTTAATTTAAAATTGTTTACCAGATGTTTTGCCAACTTGAGAGCTTTGACACCTCTTTAAAACTGCACTGCAAGTTCCTGATTTTCATACATATTTCACATTACATTTATTTCAAATTGAAGGCCACCATAAATGTGCCAACACTGAAA
The DNA here is from genome assembly GCA_026402145.1 of Polypterus bichir lapradei. Classification (NCBI taxonomy): domain Eukaryota; kingdom Metazoa; phylum Chordata; class Cladistia; order Polypteriformes; family Polypteridae; genus Polypterus; species Polypterus bichir. The sequence goes on along the minus strand of JANRMT010062835.1, from coordinate 34,685,981 downwards.
TGTATAGTAACCATGAATTACAAACCTGAGAAGATCACTTAAAACACACCATTGTTGCAGAAAACACTTGAACAAAAAAAATCTAGTTGTTATTTCTGTGGCTCAGTTACATATTTTACATCAATTCTTCACAATACAACTAATAAAGATTTAATTACAATTAAAGACTCAACAGTCAATTTCCTCAAACACTGAACCACAGAGATATCATTTTTGCAATTTAAACTAAATAACAACCAGCAGTCCCATGTTAGATTTATTGTGTTTTACCTCTTGTATTGGGTAACACTTTTTTGCCTGCCGGCACTTTATACAGCACATTTTCATAAAAATAATGCAGCTCAAAGTGATTTACATGATGAAGAAAGAAAAAAAAAGACAAAATAAATAAATAAAAAAAATAAAACAAAACTCATTAACATAGAATTAAAGTAATGTTCGATGGCCAGGGAGGACAGAAAAAACAAAAAAAACTCCAGACAGCTGGAGAAAAAATAGAATCTGCAGGGGTTCCAGGCCATGAGACCACCCAGCCCCCTCTAGGCATTCTACCTAACATAAATGATCTCAATCAGTCCTCATTGTATTCAGAGTTCCATGGAAGGACTTGATGATGACGGGCGCCGTTCATATCCCTACCACCTTCGCTGTCACTTCTCCTACCTCTTCACATCTTAAATCATTTTTGAGGCAGATTGAAGACTTAAGTGCCAGCTTAAGTGAAAAATTAAGAAAAACGTACAAAGTAATTGCAACACAAACACTGACTTAATCAGTTTTAACACGAAAAGATGCCGATGGAAGAAGAGAAGAAGCGGGCCGCTAGGGTGGAGAAAAGAAGAGCTGCTCAGGAAGCAGCAAGCGCATTAACCTCTGAACAAACGAATGCTAAATGTACAGAGAAACAGTATGAAAATTATAAGTCAAGTGTATTCACTGCACGTTATTGTGCAGTACGCTGTTACTGGTTCAGGAATAATTCTGGGACATGCCAAGATACGTGATGATTTATTAATTAAACTAAATACACTACTCACCAACAATGAAATGCAATACATTGTTAGTGTGGTGTACAATACCTGTGCTGCAGATAGACAAATACCCTTCTTAAGTTGCTGCGTTCATCTTTTAATATGACTAGGGGGCTTCGTCCCCTGCTTGCTTTGCTCGCCAACCCCCGTTTTTGTTTTTCTGGATACACACTTTAAGATTTTTTTTTCTTTGAATTGTTGCTATTTCATTAGTTTCACTTTTATTTCAGAACTTCTGTAAAAACAATATTTGGAATCTTTTGAGTCCCAAAATGCTGAATCTTTTAAATGAGGTCAGTGTTTAATGACTTTGTACCATAATTCAGGATAGGTTTCTCTGTTTGGAATTTCAGCACAGACAAAGTGATCTACATCATCAGCACTTAATAATTTTTTTGCAAAGTAACCAATAAACGGTAAACCACGTTTTTGAAATTCTCTGACTTAAACTTCAAAGCCTTGCAATATTTATATACTTCTGACATATATTCGATCTCTATTTGCCTTTTCGTTATTTCACATGACTTTCTTCGTCGAATAGGATTCCCCATTTTCGACTCCTAGATGGGCTAGCCTCTTTGTCATCGCGGCCATCTTGCCTAGGTGGGAAGTACTCCTCCGACTCGTCGTCCGAAACGAATAGACCGGCTTCTGCAAAATAGGAATAATAACTTCCCAGTGCATTGGGCGTTTTTCCGGCACATACCTCAATATTTACAGGACGTTTTCCCAGTCCATTTAGGCAGTCCGGCATGTCCGATGTCTGGTGGCCTTCCTGCTGCTGTAACGCACGGGCCCTTTCGGCTTCAATCATTATCCGGTCTTCCTCGCTTCCCGTCAGGCAGGTCCACATAGTCGTGGCGTCATCTAGGGCCGTTTTCTTTAGGCGATCCTCATTCTTCCTCCCAGATTTCTTCCCCATGGTGTATCAATGTTGCAGGAGGCCTCTTCTTGCAGCGCTCCCTGTAGAGGGTAGCGTTTCTACCTTTGGCCGTTCGAGTGGGACCTTCTTAGGGTCGTCTGCGTACACAAATTTTGTTTTTAATTCAGGTCCTCTGCCAACAGACGGCCAGAGAATCCTGCCGACTACGCCAGTGTCGCAGTAGGGGGCAGTATCACTCCCTTGAACCCTCAGGTACCACGCCAAACACCTGGTAAAAGTGCCACAATTATTTGTTTTATTATAATAATAACATGCACCAAGCACCCTCCACTCCACACTATTCATAAATTAATCACAATACTACAATAATAATAACCAATCCTCCACTCCCAGACGCGTTGCCCTCCTACCACCCAGCTCAGCTCGTTGTCTGGGAGTTCCCAGAATCCTTTTATTCCTCCTGACCCGGAAGTGTTTCTGCCCAACAGTTTCACAAGTCCTTATTCCTTCCGGGTCAGGGTAAACAGTACTTTACTTCACCCCGGAAGTTCGTCACAGGAAGAACTTCAAAGCCTTACAATATTTATATACTTCTGACATATATTCGATCTCTATTTGCCTTTTCGTTATTTCTCCAAGTAATAATTTCTCTTTCTTTGCGCTAATGCAATGTTTACTTTCTTTGTTTTGACACTTTCGTTTTTTTCTGCTTTCATATTCTGTATTTTGCTCTGCATGTCTTTCACACCTATGTTTTTTTTGAGTCTTTTGAACTCCAGTTTTCATTATCTCTAACCTGCTCTGCATGTGTTTGGCCCCCTTGTTTTTTAACCTAAACGTTCTACTTTGCTTTCTACTCTGTCTTTTATTTCTGACCTTGCTTTGTCTTGCTTTTTTTTCCCAATGACACCTGGTCCGTGGTAATTATTTTCCCTTTTTTGAGTATGTTACAAAATTGACTCCGACTCATAGAAAGGTTTGGGGCAGCCACCCATATAATTGATTTCCTGGCTGCAAAGTTGCTCAAATGAATACAGCACTGATGTGCACAAAACCGAGTTCAAAACAGAACTGAGGGAATAGGGAAAAGGCGGAGGCATTTAAAGGGGGAGACAGGAAGTGAGATTAAAGGGGCCGGGCTCAGGAAGGTCTTCAGCCATAGGTTCGAGCCCAGACGTGACATCACAGGGGCCGGAGCCAGCAAGGTCTCCTTCCATAGGCTCGGTCCCGGAAGTGACGTCAAGAGGGCCAGGTGGGATCTCCCGTGAATGGTCTACAGGAAAGGAAGAAAAAGAGTCAGTGCACTCTGCCACATCCCGGTATGACTCGGAATTGCCCTTACTCAAGCCCTTTAGCTGCATCCCATGCGCACGTGTGTGACGGAGTAATAATTTCTGTTTCTTTGCGCTACTGTGATCTGTTGCAGTAGGGGGCAGTATCACTCCCTTGAACCCTCAGGTACCACGCCAAACACCTGGTAAAAGTGCCACAATTATTTGTTTTATTATAATAATAACGTGCACCAAGCACCCTCCACTCCACACTATTCATAAATTAATCACAATACTACAATAATAACAACCAATCCTCCACTCCCAGATGCGTTGCCCTCCTACCACCCAGCTCACCTCGTTGTCTGGGAGTTCCCAGAGTCCTTTTATTCCTCCTGACCCGGAAGTGTTTCTGCCCAACAGTTCCACAAGTCCTTATTCCTTCCGGGTCAGGGTAAACAGTACTTTTCTTCACCCCGGAAGCCCGTCGCTCTTCCTGTGACGAACTTCCGGGTCATGGTGCACAAATGAGTCCATTGGTTTTCCCGACAGCGACTCCCAGTGGCCCCCAAGGTATCCAGCAGGGCTGTGTATAAAAACTACATAGTCCATGAGGCCCTGCTGGAATTCGGGGCCCATATATGCTCTCGGGAGAGCTCCTCCTGGCGGCCTGGGGGTGAGGGCCGGAGTAAAATGCCGGCAACCCACCACAGATCTTTAAATTCTTTTTTTTTTTATACTTTCTAATTTTCCTACTTTCATATTCTTTAAATTTCTCCACGTGTATCACGTCAATGTTTTTTTTTTGAGCCTTTCGAATTCCACTCCTTTCATAGTCTCTAACCTACTCTGCATGTGTATAATGCCAACGTTTGTGAACGTCTTTATGAAGTTCTACTTTGTCTTTTACTCTTTCTTTTAATTCAGAGCCTGATTAGACGTGCTTTGTTTCAATTCCACTTGTTCCGGGCTGATAATTACTTTCCTTATTTTCTGAATTTGCACCTAGATTATTCTTTTTCTTTTTCGCTCTTTTTTCTCTCTAACGCTTTTGAGGCTCTTTTCTCCATGCTGCTTTCTTCTTTGCTTAGTCGTTAACGTCTCATTTATAACGTATTGTCCTTATATGCTATATATGCACTGAGAGCCCTGGATCTGTGTGTGCACAAAGCCTTAGTTTATACGACTGAGTGTTTTGCTGCCCGAGGTCTTATTTGATATTGATTGTAAGTACGGCGTGTCTTGCAAGAATCTCATGTTCTACGTCATTGCGAGACGGTCCTCGGTCAATCTCTTGGCACAAAGTCTCATGTTTAAGGTCCCCGCGAGACGCTCCGTGGCCGATCTCTTTCGTCTCATGGGTCTTTTAAGTGTCTTCCGTGATCTTAATTTGAAGATCACGTCTTGTATCCCTAGTGTTTCTCTCCAGGATTTTTTTTTTATAATAGAGAGATTTATGGCAATGGTTTCTACAGAAGATGGTAAATAAATTATTTTCCACATTCCGCTCTTTTTCATTTACATCTCTGTCCTCCGCTCCACCTCCACCCAAAATCATTTAAGATTCCACAGAAGAAATGTTACACTTTCAATGCCAGTTTTCTTTTTTCACAGATTTCCATTCTCTGGCTCAATTGAAATGTTTATTATAAGAGTAGGTTTAGAACGTTGGGCCATTTCCACCACTAGTAATAGGCTTGCTTGAAACTTGACTTTTGATCCCTGATACAACAACATTTATTTATATAGCACATTTTCATACAAAAAGTAGCTCAAAGTGCTTTACATAATGAAGAATTGAAAAATAAAAGACACAGTAAGAAAAGAAAATAAGTCAACATTAATTAATATAGAATAAGAGTAAGGTCCAATGGCCAGGGTGGGCAGAAAAAACAAAAAAAAAACTCCAGACGGCTGGAGAAAAAAATAAAATCTGTAGGGATTCCAGACCATTAGACTGCCCAGTCCCCTCTGATATCCACTTCTAAATAATTTGATTGATGTCTCCTAAATTAGACTGATATAATGAAGAATTTTATGATTCATATTTAGTAAATGCATGAAATGCTTAAGAGGAATGTGACCCAGAGTTTGAAAATTCAGTCTTTAGAAAGTGCTTGTACTTTTACACATTTATTTAAACGTAATGGTTTGGGTGGAGATTTGTGTAGACCAGCAGCTGGTACTTAGATGCACACTTAGTTGAGCTTTAATACACACACATTGAAAAATGCATACAAATTCCCAGAAAAAAAATAGTTAACCACTGCAGATTGATCCAGCAAGAAGGGATTAGATACTCAGATGGCCTTGAACAAAAGAGTTACGCATCTTGATTGGTTCAGAGTGATGTGTCATGGTGCAGGATTTATCCATTTGGAAGGGTCAGAACCTCAGACTATCCAGGACTTAGAGGTCACACCCTTGGACAACATGAGCTGAGGGTCAGACTTATTTGATCGACAAAGGGTAAGCTGTAATTGGCTAGGAGGTTAAACCGATTAGAGTAGACTGGTACTGGCATTACCGAGCAATACATAAAATTAATTAGATACACCACTGAGGCATTGAATTGTATACAAGTGCAGTTTTCTGTTTCATAAGGGAGACTCACCAAAGAGCAATTTTACCACACTGTTTTGAATGGCTGTTCCTGGGAAGCCACCACCATCCTTTTTTCCACGGCTGTAGAACCCCCAGTTGTAACACTTGTTAAGTGATATGAGTGCCAGTGTGCCTCATTTGGGTTTTTATACTGAGAATTTCTAATGGAGTCTCAAGAGTGAATGCTTATAAGTTTGCAATTCTTAATTATTCATTGGATACGTTTTGACTTTAAGGCACTCCTCATAGGCCTAAAGATTGAACTTGCTTTTCTTTTTTCTTTTTTTAAAGAATTGATCATGCCATTCTTAAGGATTGTAAGATTTTTCTTCTGTTCTTACCTTTTTTAAACACTTGTAGAATAATATCTTACCATCATACTAATGCTTCTAACATCATTTTGTGTCCCTGTACCTTACAGCCAGAAAGAAAATGAAAAGACAAAATTGTCAAATGTCCAACTTAATTCTGTAGGTAATGGCATTCTAAATCACCTTTATAGTTATGATGTTAAAGGATAGGTTCAGTAATTTTGAATTCCAAGTTATTTTCTCACAATCATGGCATCAATCTCCCCAGAAAATTTGAGGTGGGAAATAAAGCACTACTTTTAATTTTTTTAAAAAAGTCTTCTGCAATAGTTGTGGGGTATCTGTGGAAATGTGAAAAAAAGCCTTTAAACATACAGTTCATGTCTACTATGGTTTTAGAAAACATGACTTCCATGTTTCTGAGGTATACCTATGACAACAGACAAAGGTGGACATAATTACTTTTTGTCAAAGATGCTAGGCAATATATTGTAACGGTGCTTACAAGTTACATCAGCCAGGTATGAGCTGGCATTAGATCACCAGTGGCAGGGGCACCTATATAAATGGCAAGCCTACAGAGTCACAGGCTTTTCCAACTTGTGCATCCAAAGTGAAGCAGTCCTTTTAAAGCTATTGAGCCACCTCAAAGAGCCATGTGAAGAGATGAGAATCCACCCATTGCACTGACACTACAATATTTACAAATATATACGTACATGTTCTGTGAGCATCTGCCTAATTGATAATGACTTTGATAGGTTCTTGTAACTAAGAAAAGATTAACTAGTTTTGTGTTATTCTGATTTGCTTAAAGCTCTTCACATGTGATGGCCAATTTTGTAACTTGTTCTGTAGCACGTTTCACAACACTCCCCAGACTGATGTTTGCTCGATTATGTTGACCTCAGTTGTAAGTTACTTTAGAGAAAACCATCTGCTAAAACCGATGTCGTATTGTGCTACTTCTAGCTTTGGAGTATGTAAGATCTGCCGACTATATTTGCTGATCTTATCAATGGACTATGTCAGCCTACATGACTGAAAGATCTCTGGGCATGTCAAATTTAACAACTGCATGATGACTTCCCAGCACAGTCCTGCTCGCTCCTTTTTCTGACAGCCAATGGTGTGCTGCCTGACCTAGCTGGTGCTGCATTAAATGTTAACAGTTATGGTGAGTTCAGTCACAATCTCATTCCCTTTTCTATTCAGTCATGGAAAGTAAAGCATGAAACATCAGAGACTAGCCTAGCTCTTGTTTGCGAGGTCCAAAACATCATTGTTCCTTATTCCACATTGCTGCATTACAGCATTGTTCTTCTGGATGAGCAGTCATTGGTCGTCAGCTCTCGTGCACACAGAGCCCACCCCTATGACCAAAATAAAAGTGAAACCTGATTGATTTTGTCACAGAGAGACTCAAACTAGTTGGACTGCATCGCTGGGTATGTCAGCCTGTGCAACAAGCCTTCATCAGAGTATGCCATGGACTGCCTCCAACTTTCTAACATTATGTCAATGAAGGCTGCGACTAAACATTCCAGGAAAAGTCATTAAAATGTGGAATGACTTTAAGTGAATTAATGTAAAATGTAAATTTGTGCGTCTATATTTGTAGGGACTAGCCTAAATAGAATGTTCATGTAAATAGCATACTTTATGACAAATGAAACAGAGAACAAGACTGCAGCCTAACACTAACTTTCAACTAAAATGATTTGAAAATACACATAACCAGGATGGAAATATAACCTGAAACAAAAAGAATGTTTTTTGACCCAACACAGTAATTCTGGTGCTTTGAAGCAATGACTTGAAGCACTTAGGTTATATATCAGCTGTACTTCTTTAGGTTGTGGGAAGCAAACCAGAAAACTCAGGGAAATCTCCACATAAACACAGGAAAATGTGCAAAATCCACATGGTCACCTGGAGCCTTGAGGCAACTCTAAACAAAATGATAAACAAACTGATTTAATGAAAGCTGCCCATTGGGAGCTTCTGGGTTTGACCACTTCCTTCAGTTGGCTATGTTCATATAGCAAAGGGGTCTCCTCCCTGGACACCTCCCAGTTTTCCGGGAGCACTAGTAGTAAGTTACACTCTGTGGAGGTTTTATTTTACATTTCCCACCAACGACTGCCAGTTGTCTCGAGCCTGTCCCTGTACGTACAAGCTGTAAATTTTCCTCTTTCTGCCTCACCAGTTTTGTTTCTTTTATCTTTAACCGTTGCTAATCCTCATTAGTGTATTCTTGCTCATACAGATAGGGTTCAGCAACCAGGCTAAATATTTTACCATTTTCATATTTGGTTATATCAATGGAAAAAAACATGTCTAAAATGAGGCTAAACATTTCATTATTTTCATAGTTGGTTATATCAATGGTATAAGATGGTCTAAAAATTGAAATTTCACCAGAAAAAAGTATGTCCTGATTACCTGAATCTCTATCTAATTATGATTGGATGCACAAATCATGAAATTAATTACAAAAAAACACAAATCTGAGAGGCTGTGGCATATGGAGGAGATCTAGACTTCTTTAAATATTTTCATGCTTTTATTTCACATTCGCTTGCAAAACGGAATGGCATTGCGATCTACTGGGTACAATGCTTTTTTTTAAATTATAGTACTTCAGCTAACAACACAAATTTACTGTGCAAATGAATGTACATCAATATCTCAGTTAACGAAAAAGATGTGCTCCAGGATTTTAGTTTGTTATAAGAAACTTTGTAATGTGAGGTAAAGGTACCATGGGAATAAAGTGGATACTTACCTAAATGAATGGACAGGGGACAAAACTACCATCTTTTTCCTTGGGCTCCCTCCAATGCCTCTGCTGTTGCCCGATCCTGTGTGCCTCGTTCCCTGTATCTCCATGTACTCTCACCTGCCTTATCCACAGTCTGAACATTCACACCACTGGCTCTGCCTTACAGTATATCTCACTTTGGGGTGCAGGCAACAAACTCTACCTCACTTCCCCTAAACCTATGAGTCAACCTAAGCCAGGATTCTTGAGAAGATTTGCCAGTAGCCACATATGAATCTTAGCAGAGGAGAAGGGCCCTCTAAGTGCTTGCTGGTAAGGACTCTGTACCCATGCTGCCTTTTCCATGCTCTGCACCAGTCCCTTTCACACCCAGTAGCTAACCCCTATGATTCTGCTACATGCCACTTTCTTTCTCCATTATCAATCCTCTTTATAATATAATACCATTGTGACATACTGGGCAAAATATATCTATTACATTATAAAAAATGTTAAAATAACTCACATATAATAACTTTGTGCTCTACAGTATGCATGATATAAATGACTAAACAAATAGGTACTTGAAGTTGTGCATTCACCATAGTGTGTTTAATGTCAACTTTGTTATAATGCAGTATAGACTCAGAGGATTTGTTAACTGAGGTATTACTATTATATCCTATTATTGTGTAAATATAAGTTTAATATCAAAAAATGACTTATACATTATACATTAAGAGCTGTGTGAAAACACATAGTACATTTTACCATTAAAGGTCTTTTAAAAATTGTGTAAGTGAGTAGTCCTATAAATTTTATTTTTTGCTGGTGCAGTTCTTCATTTTACCTGCATAGGATATTAATTTTCTATTATTCAACTGTTTTTCAAGTTCTTCAGTTCAATTTAGGATAAGCTGCGTTAACCTTGTTTAGAGACAAAGGTGACCAAGCTCTTTCGCCCATTTCTCAAAAAACCACTCACTGGTGAAAAAAAAACAATGTCCCACAAAAACCTTCCATTTAAGATGCCTGGTCACCTAAACCTTTAATGAAACTAACAGTTTTAAACAGGGATCCAATGTGAAGCAATGCCAATTCCAAAATGAAATAATGAGGGTATTTGAAATATTAGTGTAGCAAATACTGCAATAATTGAAGAACATGAAATGTAGGAGAAGATTAAAGTCCAATCGCTAGACGCAAATCTAAAGGGGATCAAAAAGGCAAAAAATATAACTCTGCAGTGATGGAATTGTTGACACTTGTAACACACTGTTAAAAGTGGATAGATAGATAGATAGATAGATAGATAGATAGATAGATAGATAGATAGATAGATATGTATTTGTCGTAGGGGGAAATATGTTTTTTTACAGAAACCCAATAAATAAATAAATAAATAATACTAACATATTATAGCAAACCCCTCTCAAGTATACTTCAGAGTGACTAAAAAGAAAGAAAACTGAAAAGAAGGAAAACTTCTGGGTGAGTGAATGCAGGCATACTGCAATTGCTACAAAGGAGCCCTCATAACGTTTCTTGACACACTTTTGCTAAATGAGTCATTGGCTGAAAGTCCTCAATATTAGTGTGTCATGAAGAGGATGTGCAGCCTTGTTCATCATGGCCATCAGTTTTGTCTTCATAGTCTCCTTCACTACTACTTCCAGGGGTTCGGAAGTATGTCCCATAACTGAGCCTGTCATTGGTATTAGTGTGTTGATTTGGTGGGCCTCTTAAGAAATACATTCAAGTATGGGAGAAAGGAGATGTTGTGAAGGCAATAACTTAGTTAATGTGTGGTTTCAGTATTACTGACAAAAGTAGAAAGTTCTGGGAAAGGTATTAAAGTGATAGCAAAGAAGTGTGAGCAGAAAAAGAGACTTGAAAATGCCTGTAGCTGGTACTGTACTTGCAAAATGATTAGTTGGCATCAGGATAAACAAACAAACAAACAAATAAAGCAGTGTAATCACACTGTTTTCGAGAGAACATATAATATACAGTATGTACATATAATTTCAAACCATTTCAAATATATAATTTCAAACCATCTGAAACCTTCCTACCCCCTCCTGAGGTGGTGAGATGATACACCAATAATTTTCACATACATTCAAAAGTATTACATATTTTGAAAAAGCCAATGAGAGTATCATAAGCTCTTCTCGTTGGTGTAGGTCCCATCTCACTAGTGAAAAGTGATCCAGAAACCAGCCCAGAGTCTTTTGCAAACTATCAAGTTGAACTTGTGAGACAATCCCTAAATAAAGCCCGACTCCCCATGTCCCCTTCCTCACTCACTCACACAATTGCCCCTGAAATTTCCTTGTAATGTTCTCATTCTTTTCACTGCATATTTCTTTATATTTAATTATGTTCCCACATCTGCATGCATATCTTCCTGCTATAATTAATTGTGTGTTGAAGCATGCTGTGTTTTATGTGTTTCCAGAATTATATTCTCTACAGTATATCCTATTCAAAATAAAACTGAACCTTGATGATACGTCAGCATGTAATTTTCATCTTGCAGAGTGATCATTTTTGTCTCTTTACATTTGTGGCACCCTGGCTTCCATCTATCCATTTTCCTAACCTTCTGATTTCATTGAAATGTCTAAGTCTACCCAGCAGCATTAAAGACAATGGAGGGACTTTTCCTGTATGGTACAGCAGTTCATCACAAAGGCACAATCACACCAATACACTCTAACTTGTTGAAACTAGAGAAAGAGTTAAAAATGATAGGGTTAACAATGAAACGAATATGCATGCTTTTAAAAAGCAGGAGAACATCAAAATGCTCCAAGAAATCAATGTTCACAATGGCAGAATTTGTTAACTTTTTACTTGCATTGGCAAGACAAGGAAGACGACCTAGGGCCCTGAAGTTGCGAGGTCACAATGCTAACTTACTTCACTATTGTGTGGTTTGATTTATTATACAGCATACCTGTTTCTTCACATCTTCGAACAGCTTATATACAGTAAATCAAGGGCTGGTAGCACATGCAATGCCAGTCCATCACAAGACGCACATCCACAAACTGGGCCACTTAAGATTTTTGAGTTAAAAAAGAATATTTGTTTTTAGAATATATGAATAAATCAAAATATTCAAGGGAAACCCATACAGATTTATCCAAAAACTGAGCTGAGATCCCTAGAGCTATGATGTAGCTGTACTAACCATTGCACCATCATGAAGTAAATACTATACACAAAATTGTGTTGTGCTTTTATTATGATTAAAAAAAATCAATGAAAATCTCTACAAATGTTCTTTCTGCTTTGCATATGTTTTCATCAAATTTAATTTTACTGTATCAATATATTACATTTTTGGCTAGTATTCCTTGAAAGCATATGCATCACTGGCTTTGGGGTATATAAATAATTGAATTTTCCATGTGCAAATTAGACAATGTTTATCAATGTGGAAATACAATTAATGAACCACTTTTCTGTTGGCCAGGAAATGTTTTTGTTTTATGCATTATAGTAATTGAGAAGATTGGCTTTTATTATGTTGTGCCAGGACATATAGTACATGCTGTTCATTTATGTGAGGTAATAAAACTTCTTAATTGCTTATACATCTGCATCTGTTCTTCAGTGCCATAACTCACTTAGCAGATCTAACACATTCTTAAATTGAGGATAGTTTTAAATTCTGCTGACAGCACCACAGCATAAATAAGACCTTTCTTACCATTTCTCCCAAGATGGGAGGATAAGTCCAATTAAGAATCTCCTTCTCCTTTTTTAATCCCACTTTGAATGATGAGTAAATAACAACTTAATGCACAAAACTGATGACCCAGGAGAAGTTTTATGGATCAGTTAATATCAATGCCAGTTTAATCTAATCTCAATTGAGGTCATCTCTAGCTGTCTTACAGAATACTAATATGAGTCAGTCTTCCCACCCTAAAGTAAAAATCCCATAATCTTCATGTCTATGGGCCACATGGCAAAGCGGGAGGCAGTAATTGCGGAAAGAGCTCTTGACGTCCTCAAAACTTTTTTTACTTTTGATCTGGCTATAAACTATAATCTTTGCTTTATTTTTCAGGCAATCACTTTTGCCTAATCTACTGACAAAACCCAAAGTTAGAACTTGGCATGCGCTGATAGAATTGCAGCTCACTCTTCATGGAGGACTGTATCCAGTATCATAAATTACTATAACAAGTTTCATGGTTTTTCACACTGATGTATGACAGTGTGTCTTACAGAGAAAATGTGAAACTGATGGCATAGGAGAGTATCCTTGTGACCCACAAGAACATTTTTCCATCATTGGTGGATTCATTTTTTTTCAAGGATAGCAGAGTTTCAAATGCAAAAACTGAAACTGTAATTACAAGAAAGGCCAGGTGAACTTTTTAATGCTGGAAAATGACAGAAATCATGATTGAGGAATCAACACATTAATGCCATAAGTCGTAACAAAATAATGTGTGTTTAATCTTTTAGATTAAGAGTCTTTTCTTTATTTTGATGTAAAGTTCAGATGGCTAAATCCTTTAGTCCGTTGTTATCATCAAAATGATGAAAGCAATTTAAGACAATAAAAACAGTACTGTCAGATTAACTTTCAAATAATTATGAAAAACAAAATCATCTGCAGATGACATACACTTACCAGTGACACCATAAACCTGGAATGAGGTAATCAGATTTGTGAAAGTGCAGTCTTCATTTCAAAATCACACAGTGACAGAAAATACAATGAACAAAAGGAAAAAGACAACATCAAAAGAAATCCTGTTACTTCAGTGTGCTTCACTATACAAAATGTTGCCCTGACTGTAAGGTGTGGAATTGTCTGCACTTTCCTACTCCTCCCAAACCAAAATAAGCTCTCTACTTCTCACGTCTAATCCTTCTCTTTCCCTTTTTTATTCCTCCAAAGTGTTTTCACCCAGTCCTCCTTCTGAAGTGATATAACTGAAGCCAATTCCAGTTTTACATCCATTACAATCCCTGAAATGTTTGTTATTCCACAGTGGGCTCTACTACGCCCTGGAAAAACTGTACCCCAAGTTATGAATGGTTTCTAGGCTCCTGATCCCTGTTCTTTTGTCCATGAGATACAGAACTTTTTATGTAAAAGGACCAGGACAATGAGACATGGCCCAAAATACATGTCAGTCGAAATCCAAAATTCTAACCAAATCTTTTACCAAACCTAATCGCTTAACAGAAAATCAGAGTATGTGTAAAACAAATAGAGATTTAATAACTAGGAAGCTTTTCAACAAAAATAACCACACATAACAATTTTTAAATCCAGATTTTGGAGAGAGTGAAATCTTCCATGATGGGCACACCAATGATGTCAGTGATCGTGATCTCCCGGAGGATGATGGGAGTGTCATCACAGTAATGAGAGCGCTAATCTCTCAAGATGCTGAGGACCATACCAAAACGAAAATTTCATCATGGGACAATGTGAAAAAAATATAAAACTTTAAAATATTATAATAATGGTAAATTTGAATTCTTTAGATTAAAAAAACCTAGAAACAATGAATACCTTCCATGAATGGACTATAGAAAACTGTAGAAAAATTAAAAGGAAGGAGCCAATCATAATAATCCTAAGGTTTTGGTTAGCAGGTTTGGGTTCGATTGGCTGTCACCTTTCCACTGCCAGTCCTCATACTAGTGCACTAAGAAAATGGAGAAACTTTGTGACAGTACAAGCAGGAGTCATTTCACTCATCTCTGTTTACAGTGTCACACAGAGAAACTCTCTAACTGCTAGCGTGAGTTGTCTCGGTCTTTCTGAACAGTAGTTTTTGCAATTGTCCCAATTCTGTTGTTTTTTTAATGGCACTATTTTGAATTTTAAAATATGTACACAAAGCTTATATACAGTTGTGCTTGAAAGTTTGTGAACCCTTTAGAATTTTCTATATGTCTGCATAAATATGACCTAAAACATCATAAAATCATCAGATTTTCACTCAAGTCCTAAAAGTAGATAAAGAGAAACCAGTTAAACAAATGAGACAAAAATATTATACTTGGTCATTTATTTATTAAGGAAAATGATTGAATATTACATATTTGTGTGTGGCAAAAGTATGTGAAACTCTAGGATTAGCAGTTAGTTTGAAGGTGAAATTCGAGTCCGGTGTTTTCAATCAATGGGATGACAATCAGGTGTGAGTGGGCACCCTATGTTATTTAAAGGACAGGGATCTGGTGTGACCCCCCCCTTTGCAGCAATAACTGCAACTAAACATTTCCAGTAACTTTTGATCATTCCTGCACACCGGCTTGGAGAAATTTTAGCTCATTCCTCCATACAGAACAGCTTCAACTCTGAGATGTTTGTGGGTTTCCTCACATTAACTGCTCGCTTCAGGTCCTTCCACAACATTTCGATTGGATTAAGGTCAGGACTTTGACTTGGCCATTCCAAAACATTAACTTTATTTTTCTTTAACCATTCTTTGGTAGAACGACTTGTGTGCTTAGGGTCATTGTCTTGCTGCATGATCCACCTTCTCTTGAGATTCAGTTCATGGACAGATGTCCTGACATTTTCTTTTAGAATTCTCTCATATAATTCAGAATTCATTGTTCCATCAATGAAGGCAAGCTGTCCTGACCTAGATGCAGCAAAACAGGCCCAAACCATGATACTACCACCAACATGTTTCACAGATGGGATAACGTTCTTATGCTGGAATACAATATTTTCCTTTCTCCAAACATAACGCTTTTCATTTAAACCAAAAAGTTCTATTTTGGTCTCATCCGTCCACAAAGCATTCTTCCAATAGCCTTCTGGTTTTTCCATGTGATCTTTAGCAAACTGCAGACGAGCAGCAATGTTTTTTTTGGAGAGCAGTGGCTTTCTCCTTGCAACCCTGCCATGCACACCATTGTTGTTCAATGTTCTCCTGATGGTGGACTCATGAACATGAACATAGCCAATGTGAGACAGGCTTTCAGTTGCTTAGAAGTTACCCTGGGGTCCTTTGTGACCTCGCCGACTATTACACGCCTTGCTCTTGGAGTGATCTTTGTTGGTCGACCACTCCAGGGGAGGATAACAATGGTCTTGAATTTCCTCCATTTGTACACAATCTGTCTGACTGTGGATTGGTGGAGTCCAAACTCTTTAGAGATGGTTTTGTAACCTTTTCCAGCCTGATGAGCATCAACAACTCTTTTTCTGAGGTCCTCAGAAATCTCCTTTATTCGTGCCATGATACACTTCCACAAACATGTGTTGTGAAGAGTTGTGATAGATCCCTGTTCTTTAAATAACCCAAGGTGCCCACTCACACCTGATTGTCATCCCATTGATTGAAAACACCTGACTCGAATTTCACCTTCAAACTAACTGCTAATCCTAGAGGATAACATACTTTTGCCACTCACAAATATGTAATATTCGATCATTTTCCTCAATAAATAAATGACCAAGTATAATATTTTTGTCTCATTTGTTTAACTGGTTTCTCTTTATCTACTTTTAGGACTTTAGTGAAAATCTGATGATGTTTTAGGTCATATTTATGCAGAAATATAGAAAAATCTAAAGGGTTCACAAACTTTCAAGCAAAACTGTAGTACCTGTACAGAGTGATAATTATAGCACTCTCTCAGTAAATGGGGAGGACTGATAACTTTATAAACTAAGAGAAAGCAGTTAAAATATGTAGTGAAAGTTACAAAATTGATTTAATAAAAAGGCCATTGTCAGATGTTCCACACTTTCTAGAAATGTTTGTGCTGATTAGCATAGCAGATACTTTGGAGTGTTGGAAGAAGTTTATATGAGACTTTTTAAGATAATTCAGTATCTAGTGAAGGACAGAATTAAAGCAAAACTGTGTGCCATTATGAACAATGGTGTACATCCTCCCTCTGACACACAGACACTGAGGACTTTCAGCCAACAAATTATTCAGCAGAAGTGTGGCAAGAAATGCCATGGGGGCTCCTTTATACCAACAACATGAGGCAGAAGTGCTACCATTGCGCCACCGTGCCGCCCTTTCTTTCTTTATAATAATTCCAAAATGTATTTAAAGAGCTTCTGTAAAATTTCCCCCTGGGAAGTTCGTTGTATAAATCTATCTATCTATCTTATTGATATGAAGGTTGGTAGAAGAGTTTTTCAAGATCATTCAGTATCTTTCAATCTATCTTATTGTTATCATGCTTGGTTTGCATCTCAGACATTCTGAATCCTATCAACACCTATCAAAACTGTGTTCAAAAAACACTTCAATAGTACAGAACTGATAAAAGCATGACAGATAATTAACCATATGATCTAGAATGGTATTGCTTTGATCTGCATTGCATTAAATTAATTTTGGTGATGTTTGGGAATTGTTCTCTTTATTTTATTTCTGTAAAAAATCATTTTACTCATTGTTTCAGTTCTTCAGCCTTTATGATGTTATGCTGTGTTTCACAACGCATTTCAGATTCATGATGTTTATTGCTGCAGTGTGTGACTGTGCATATGTCACTTGATGACCTATTAGATGTGGACTGTTTAAGAGACGGTGTTTTGATCTAAAACTAAAGCACAGACTATCTACACAATGAATTAAAAAGATAGGTTTTGTGTTTAAAAATTATGTTTCTGACTAAGCTTTCAAAACAAACATTTATGAATTTCCCCTTTTAACAAACCCTCACTCAATCTTTTTATTATCTCATTCCAAGATCTTGACTTCTATATAGTATTTTGAAAACCACCCTATCAGAGAAAAAAATAACTAGCCATTAGCTTTTTTCAAGGAAAGCACTCTTATTGGTCAGAGTCAAACTCTGCTAATGTTTCATAATTGTTAAACTTACTGAAGCGGATATGTTAAGTCAAACCCAAATATGAACAACTCCAAGACAAAACATGAAATACAACATTAGAATTTTATAAGAACTAGGAATTATAGAAAAGGATCAAGTTTCTTCAGTTTACTGAAGTTTCCCACAGTGAGCAGGCATTGAAGAGTGATCTTCACCTACAATTTCATGTCACCAGTTAAGGCCCACGAGAATCTGCTTATACAAGTCGTCACCTCAAAGTCTTTAACTCAGAACAAAATTGTCACAGTGTGAATTAAAAGTTAGATTTAAAAAACTATTCCTTTGGTTTTTAAAATGATATTACTACCAGTAACGACGCACTGCATGATAACGTGCATTGAATACACTTGACTTGACCATTCATAGTTTCCATACTCTTTCTATGTTCGTTTACCATTCGTTTGCTAGGAGGTTGATGCGCTTGCTGCTTCTTGAGCAGCTCGTCTTTTCTTCACCCCAGCAACCCACTTCTTCTCTTCTTTCATCGGCATCTTTTTGCGTTAATACTGATTAAGTCAGTGTTTGTGTTGCAATTACTTAGTATGTTTTCCTTAATTTTTCACTTAAGTCTTCAATCTGCCTCAAGAATGATTTAAGATATAAAGAGGTAGGGGAAGTGACGGTGAAAATGGTAGGGATGAGAACGGTGCTCGTACATATGTGCCGCCCTGCTAGCTGCTGCCGAGAGTTGATACTACAATAAAATAAAATAAAAATAAAAAGAGGAATAACCTTGGAGGTCAATAATCACCCCAAATGTGGATAGTAGACGTCACATGGTATATGTGTACCAAATTCCAGGTCAATCGGTCAAACAGTTTGTGAGCTACAGGTGATTTAAAATCCTGGACAGACAAGCGAGCAGCCACGGTAGTGTATTATATAGAAAAATGATTTTAAGGGTTTCTGGTGCCAGGAATCTAGTGGTTACGTTCATCTTTTGCTTCCTAGTGTTTTATCATTGTTAAAAATGATTCAGTTCCTCCTGCAGTGCTGTCTTGTTTTCCTTATGGATGCCACCTTATTGCTGGGCAGCAGTTTCCAGAGGTTGATTGTCTTGCCGTCACTAGCACAGTGTTTTGAAAATCCAGTGGCATTCATACCTAATAATCCAAAAATTTGGATACAGGAAGAAAAAAAAACCTTTATGTCATTTCAAATTTTCTGTTTTTGAATTTACTGGTTTCAACATTTTTATTTTCTGCCCTCGGATTAAGATTTACCCCTCCTTGAACCGTCACCTTATTGTGGTGGAGGGGTTTGCGTGTCCCAATGATCCTAGGAGCTATGTTGTCCGGGGCTTAATGCCCCTGGTAGGGCCACCCAAGGCAAACTGGTCCTAGGTGAGGGATGAGACAAAGAACGGTTCAACAAACCTCCAATGAAGAATAAAAACTGTGGACAACGTTTTCCCTTGCCCGGACGCGGGTCACCGGGGCCCCCCTCTGGAGCCAGGCCTGGGGGTGGGGCTCGATGGCGAGCGCCTGGTGGCCGGGCCTGCACCCATGGGGCTCGGCCGGGCACAGCCCGAAGAGGTAACGTGGGTCCTCCTTCCCATGGGCTCACCACCTATGGGAGGGGCCAAGGAGGTCAGGTGCAGTGTGAGTTGGGTGGTGGCCGGAGGCGGGGACCTTGGCGTTCTGATCCTCGGCTACAGAAACTGGCTCTTGGGACGTGGAATGTCACCTCTCTGAAGGGGAAGGAGCCTGAGCTAGTGCGTGAGGTTGAGAGGTTCCGGCTAGATATAGTCGGACTCACCTCGACGCACAGCTTGGACTCTGGAACCAATCTCCTTGAGAGGGGCTGGACTCTCTACCACTCTGGAGTTGCCCCCGGTGAGAGGCGCCGAGCAGGTGTGGGCATACTTACTGCCCCCCGACTTGGAGCCTGTGTGTTGGGGTTTACCCCGGTGGACGAGAGGGTGGCCTCCCTCCGCCTTCGGGTGGGGGGAAGGGTCCTGACTGTTGTTTGTGCGTATGCGCCGAACAGCAGTTTGGAGTATCCACCCTTTTTGGAGTCTCTGGAGGTGGTGCTAGAGGGCATACCTTCTGGGGATTCCCTCGTTTTGCTGGGAGACTTCAATGCCCACGTGGGCAATGACAGTGAGACCTGGAAGGGCGTGATTGGGAGGAATGGCCCCCCCGATCTGAACCCGAGTGGTGTTTTGTTATTGGACTTCTGTGCTCGCCACGGATTGTCCATAACGAACACCATGTTCAAGCATAAGGGTGTTCATATGTACACTTGGCACCAGGACACCCTAGGCCTCAGTTCGATGATCGACTTTGTGGTTGTGTCGTCGGACTTGCGGCCATATGTCTTGGACACTTGGGTGAAGAGAGGGGCGGAGCTGTCAACTGATCACCACCTGGTGGTGAGTTGGCTTCGATGGTGGGGGAAGATGCCGGTCAGACCTGGTAGGCCCAAACGTGTTGTGAGGGTTTGCTGGGAACGGCTGGCAGAGTCCCCTGTCAGAAGTAGCTTCAACTCCCACCTTCGGCAGAACTTCGACCACGTCCCGAGGGAGGTGGGGGACATTGAGTCCGAATGGGCCATGTTCCGTGCCTCTATTGTTGAGGCGGCTGACCGGAGCTGTGGCCGTAAGGTGGTTGGTGCCTGTCGCGGCGGCAATCCCCAAACCCGTTGATGGACACCGGCGGTGAGGGATGCCGTCAAGCTGAAGAAGGAGTCCTATAGGACCTTTTTGTCCTGTGGGTCTCTGGAGGCAGCTGATAGGTACCGGCAGGCCAAGCGGAAAGCGGCTTCGGTTGTTGCTGAGGCAAAAACTCGGGCATGGGAGGAGTTTGGAGAGGCCATGGAGAACGACTTTCGGACGGCTTCGAGGAGATTCTGGTCCACTGTCCGGCGTCTCAGGAAGGGGAAGCAGTACAGTGTCAACACCGTATATGGTGGGGATGGTGCGCTGCTGACCTCGACTCGGGACGTTGTGGGTCGGTGGGGGGAGTACTTCGAAGACCTCCTCAATCCCACTAACATACCTTCCAATGAGGAAGCAGAGCCTGGGGACTCTGAGGTGGGCTCTCCCATCTCTGGGACTGAAGTCACCGAGGTGGTCAAAAAACTCCTTGGTGGCAGGGCCCCGGGGGTGGATGAGATACGCCCGGAGTTCCTTAAGGCTCTGGATGTTGTAGGACTGTCTTGGTTGACACGTCTCTGCAACATCGCATGGACATCGGGGACAGTGCCTCTGGATTGGCAGACTGGGGTGGTGGTCCCCCTTTTTAAAAAGGGGGACCGGAGGGTGTGTTCCAACTATAGAGGGATCACACTCCTCAGCCTCCCTGGAAAAGTCTATTCGGGGGTTCTGGAGAGGAGGGTCCGTCGGATAGTCGAACCTCGGATTCAGGAGGAACAGTGTGGTTTTCGTCCTGGTCGCGGAACAGTGGACCAGCTCTACACCCTTAGCAGAGTCCTGGAGGGTGCATGGGAGTTTGCCCAACCAGTCTACATGTGCTTTGTGGACTTGGAAAAGGCGTTCGACCGTGTCCCTCGGGGAGTCCTGTAGGGGGGGCTCCGGGAGTATGGGGTACTGGACCCCCTGATAAGAGCTGTTCAGTCCCTGTACAACCGGTGTCAGAGCTTGGTCCGCATTGCCGGCAGTAAGTCGAGCCCGTTTCCAGTGAGAGTTGGACTCCGCCAGGGCTGCCCTTTGTCACCGATTCTGTTCATAACTTTTATGGACAGAATTTCTAGGCGCAGCCAGGGTGTTGAAGGGGTCCGGTTTGGTGGACTCAGGATTGGGTCACTGCTTTTTGCAGATGATGTTGTCCTGTTTGCTTCATCAGGCCGTGATCTTCAGCTCTCTCTGGAGCGGTTCGCAGCTGAGTGTGAAGCGGCTGGGATGAGAATCAGCACCTCCAAATCTGAGACCATGGTCCTCAGCCGGAAAAGGGTGGAGTGCCCTCTCAGGGTTGGGGGCGAGATCCTGCCCCAAGTGGAGGAGTTTAAGTATCTCGGGGTCTTGTTCACGAGTGAGGGAAGAATGGATCGTGAGATCGACAGGCGGATCGGTGAAGCATCCGCAGTGATGCGGGCTCTGCATCGGTCTGTCGTGGTGAAAAAAGAGCTGAGCCGTAAGGCAAAGCTCTCAATTTACCAGTCGATCTACGTTCCTACCCTCACCTATGGTCATGAGCTATGGGTAGTGACCGAAAGAACGAGATCGCGAATACAAGCGGCTGAAATGAGTTTCCTCCGTAGGGTGTCTGGGCTTTCCCTTAAAGATAGGGTGAGGAGCTCAGTCATCCGGGAGGGACTCAGAGTAGAGCCGCTGCTCCTCCGCATCGAGAGGAGTCAGATGAGGTGGCTCGGGCATCTGATCAGGATGCCTCCTGGACGCCTCCCTGGTGAGGTGTTCCGGGCACGTCCAACCGGGAGGAGGCCCCGGGGAAGACCCAGGACACGCTGGAGGGACTATGTCTCCAGGCTGGCCTGGGAACGCCTTGGGATTCTTCCGGAAGAGCTGGAAGAAGTGGCCGGGGAGAGGGAAGTCTGGGCTTCTCTCCTTAAGCTGCTACCCCCGCGACCCGACCTCGGATAAGCGGAAGAGGATGGATGGATGGATGGATGGATTAAGATTTAAGGCTTATGTTTTCTGGCTCTGGTTTTGTTTAACTCTTTTTGACTTACAACCTAGTGCTCTGTTCTCTGACTATAATTCTCACTATATGTCCTTAGCTTTGTTATTTAATTACTGTCTTAATGATTACAGCCATTGTGAGAAGTCTGACTTTTTCTCTCATAACTGCTGTTTCCTTGCACAAACAGTACAAAACTGGTAGTTGGGTGAGTTTTGTTCTTGGCCTCTGGATTTCTAAAACAGTCTAAAGGTACTGAGCAAGCTTCACTGGATGCCTTAAACTGCTCATAGAGTGCTTAATTTGGTTAACATGAACCTTGGTGGATTGGTATTTTACCAACGGACATTTCCCCCTTTCTTTCCTTTCATGCCCATACAACTCTGAATTGGTCTAAAAACCAATGGATGGGTGGATGTACAGACAAAGAATTGTATGTACTGTACTAAGAGTCTTCTACATCCTCTGCCAGATTAAGAGAACATTACAGGGCCTGTTAAAGTCTATTGAGACATTCCTTGTGTAATTTTAGGCTATACATGAAATACATTTTTGTTGTTGTTACAGCTGCATATTTTCCCATAGCTATCTCAACAGTGGCCTTAGTACTCTATGTTCTTATATTTGCTCTCTGGTATTGTAGATGAACACCAATGTTGTGTTTACATTCATAACAGTTACAGTACATGACATTACTTCTAAATAACAATTACAAATCATTACAAAATTAGTTATTGTACTACATGGACTTGGAATTTTTTATATTACTTTTAAGTCTAATAGGCTACAATTAAATGCATTATTGCTGACCATGGATAGATATTTCCTTCAAGCTTTTTATCTTTTATTAACGTAACATAAAATACAATTTTGAAACCTGGTCATATGGGACCATAGCTGCTGTCCCGGCAGCACTGGGCACAAGAAAACAGTTTTGAGCAACCTGAAAGCTTATATTAACTTTCTATTAAGTATACAATTCTTACACCATTAACATGGCCTGTAATTATTCTGCTGTTCATGTTCAGGAAATGGGGGGCTTCAGGAGGAAACTAACATAGACTCAAGGAGAATGTAGGTATTCCACACTGTCAGTGATCAAACTGGCAATCAAACCTGAGCCTTAAAGCTCTTAAGCAGTGATGTCTCCTTGGGACCCATTTTTTGCATTATAATGTTAGATATTTTCTTCTATAATACAGTACCGTATACTACTTTGTACTCTTCATTAGAGATGTATTGGTGTAACCCACTTCTGTTTTGTGTTCCAAATAAATGATGATTAAGAAACACTCCTACTGCGTCAGTAGCTAAGATGTTTTGGGAGGAAACCCAATTATTCAGCCCCCACTCCAAAGTTTATCGTATCTTATCTTTTTGATTATGTCAGTGCTGTCCTGAGAGAATAAAAAAAAAAAAAGCTTGTTTACCACCTAAATTAATTAAAAACCTGTGGCAAATGTAATGTTTTGTATGTAGTTGGACAAGGTTCTGTCAATAGTGTTCTCTCGAGAGCATCATACAATTTTATTATTAGTTCCGCTAAGGATACTGCTTTATTCATTCAGATTAAAGTATCAAGAGCATGCAATAAAATGGCATAAATGCAGGAAAAATTATAGATTTGGTTGTTCATTTTCTTCAATAATTTTGTTTGGTGCCAATTCCCATTTTGATGGATGGTATACAGTAGTGTGTAAAGTAATATGGTTGGCAAAAAGGTCAAAAGGAGAGAAGGTCCTTTTAACTTTTCGTCCGGGCTCTTTATGAACACATTATATGCACAGGTTCTCTTGCATAACTGCAGTCTTCTGTACTCTGTATTCTTTTTTCCTTCTATCTCAGTGGATCATTAACTACACCATTTCCTTCCTTTCCACCTTCATCAATGTCATACTTCAAAATATATTATGGCTCTATCACTTAATGAAACAATCAGGCACACACTGAAGTTTTTACTTCTGTTAGAGTTTATACAGTGTAGACCTACTGCTCACTACAAAGTCCAGAAACAAAGAAAAGTTTTCCAACTACTTATTAGGGAGGTACAAAAATGAAGAAATGAAAAGTCAGAAATTGATCAAAGATACTGTATTGTTTCACATCTGACAACAAATAACTAGGCATAATAATAAACTTGAACTTGAAATGGCATTGCTGTACAGCCTCTGTATGCTCTCAACAATAGAAATTGACAGTACAGTATGTGTGATTTCACCACCAGATGGCACTAGATGCTAAATGCAAGTAAACGAAACAGCATTTAATGTTCCTCTCACTTCATAGAGTCAGTGATCATTTTACAAGCTAACAGGAGACTCAAAATACTAACTGAGTAGTTTATTAGAAAAAATATATAAAAGGGTAAGAAACGAATTTTCTATTGTTTAAAAAGAAATCCAGCAAACTGGGAGTCCTGCCACTTCTTCTGTCTCATTGGATATCTTCCATTAAATATCACTAGTTAATGCTATCTGAAATGTATAGTATGTGAACTATAACACTTTTACACGTTAAAGAAAAAAGCAAACAAATCTTTATCAGGACTCTAATATTTAACAATATTAATGTGATCAATCTGAACAAAATTATGTCTTGTTTTATTACTTAGCAAATAAAACAAATATATTCAACTGAACTTCAGGTGATCCTATTTGTGCAAAAATAAGTGAGCTTTTAATTAAGGAAGCATGATGGCACAGTGGCTAATGCTGGTGACTGAAAGATCCAGCAGCAGATTTTGTGTCCTGGAACAGTTCATGTTTATCTGCAGTTCATACATTATCCAAATGTCTTCACGGGATTGTCTCTGGGTACTCTTTTCCACAAAGAGATATATATGTTAGGGGCAGTTTTAGTGGCCCTACGATGCATGTCATTCAGTGTTAGCTATATTATTTTTTTTTTTTCAAAATTATAATGTCGAATCATTTTTATAGCTGATTTCAAAAATATCATTTAATCTGTTTCTATAAATCCAGGCACACAGCATTTGAATGTTGGGTGGCATCATGGTAACACAGTAGATAACACTGCTGTCTTATGCATATACCATCCTGGGTTTGAATCCTGTGTAGAACTTACACATGCTGGGCTGGTAACATCACTTCAGGAAAGGACCAATGAATCAACAAGCTTATTAAAAGGGCAAGTTATAGGATGAGCGCTGGACTGCCTGGAAGTTGTAGCAAAGGAGAAAATTAAAGCAAAACTGTGCGCCACTATGAATAATGCTGTACATCCTCTCTCTGACACAATAACACTGAGATCTTTTAGCCAACAAATTATTCAGCAGAAGTGTGTCAAGAAACGCTACTGGGGCTACTTTATACCAACAACAATATGGCTTCATAATGCCTCACTGTGACTGTGACAGCCATGTAAAAACTTTTCTTTTTTGTTGAGTTTTCTTTCTTTACAGTAATTCCAGTGTGTGTTCGGACCAAAGTGTGTGTGTATATATTTATTTATTTACTTATCTGTTTATGTACAGTATTTATTTATTTAGATAGCTTCTGTAAAAAGCCAGTTTTCCCCCTGGAGACAAATTAAGTTCTATCTATCTATCTGAGTGTAATTGAGAGTATATACTGTAAATGAGTCAGCCATGTAACAGACTGGTGCTACTGCCAATACTGGTCACTTCCCTGTGTACTCTAACCTTCCACCACTCTAAAATAAATTAGGTACATTTGAGAAAGTTATGTTAGGAATAATTGGCATTTTTTGTATTAAGTAGCACTGATATTTGTCTACAAAGATAATTCAAACATGAACTATTTTACATAATATATGTTTCCACCTTAAGCCTACAGGTTTTCTTTACAAAGAATAGGCAAAAAAAACAATAGCAAACAAAATGCAATGCAATTGTGGTTGCATCTTAATTTTAATACACTATACTGTACCATAGTCCACAGAACCTGGGCTACTTTTAACCTATTCTAAGTGATGAGTCAGCGATTTAAGCAAAACTTTGTGTTTTACTTTGCTAAAAAAACAATGATGTTTAGTGACCAGTGAAATTTGCAGCAATGGCCCAGGAAGAAAGGTGCTTAGAATATATAAAAAAAAAGTTCTTCCTCCCTATATTTTCATCTTATCTACAACCTTTGGGCAATCCCGACCTGGGGACCACAATTTGCAGCAGAAGTGTGCTGGGGCTTATGGGAGGATGCCTTTATCAGCACACACAAAGTTTTCTACCAGTCAAAGGTACAGCATTTTTTTTCTCAACTAAGTTACAAAACAATTTCATTCGCTTTGCATTTGTATAATAGTACATTTTTGTCTCATCAAGGGATGTTGAATTTTCAAAAGACAGATTCTTCCCTGTTTATTTTCATTTAGGCCCTCTTCTGAGAAATATACAGTTCCAAAAGAAACCTATGGTGTTATCAAACCCTTAGGAGTTATGTTCCTTCCTTTTCATGCCCAAAACCTTTTAAAACTCTAAAACACCCTAAATAGTTAGTCTTATGTTTCAGCCAGGAAGGGGTAGGTTTCAAATTTCTCATTTATATCTGTTTTGCTCATTTTTATGTTAACATACAGTTAGGTCCATAAATACAGTGGTGTGAAAAACTATTTGCCCCCTTACTGATTTCTTATTCTTTTGCATGTTTGTCACACAAAATGTTTCTGATCATCAAACACATGTAACCATTAGTCAAATATAACACAAGTAAACACAAAATGCAGTTTTTAAATGATGGTTTTTATTATTTAGGGAGAAAAAAAAATCCAAACCTACATGGCCCTGTGTGAAAAAGTAATTGCCCCCTGAACCTAATAACTGGTTGGGCCACCCTTAGCAGCAATAACTGCAATCAAGCGTTTGCGATAACTTGCAATGAGTCTTTTACAGCGCTCTGGAGGAATTTTGGCCCACTCATCTTTGCAGAATTGTTGTAATTCAGCCTTACTTGAGGGTTTTCTAGCATGAACCGCCTTTTTAAGGTCATGCCATAGCATCTCAATTGGATTCAGGTCAGGACTTTGACTAGGCCACTCCAAAGTCTTTTGTTTTTCTTCAGCCATTCAGTGGTGGATTTGCTGGTGTGTTTTGGGTCATTGTCCTGTTGCAGCACCCAAGATCGCTTCAGCTTGAGTTGACGAACAGATGGCCGGACATTCTCCTTCAGGATTTTTTGGTAGACAGTAGAATTCATGGTTCCATCTATCACAGCAAGCCTTCCAGGTCCTGAAGCAGCAAAACAACCCCAGACCATCACACTACCACCACCATATTTTACTGTTGGTATGATGTTCTTTTTCTGAAATGCTGTGTTCCTTTTACGCCAGATGTAACGGGACATTTGCCTTCTAAAAAGTTCAGCTTTTGTCTCATCAGTCCACAAGGTATTTTCCCAAAAGTCTTGGCAATCATTGAGATGTTTCTTAGCAAAAATTGAGACAAGCCCTAATGTTCTTTTTGCTTAACAGTGGTTTGCGTCTTGGAAATCTGCCATGCAGGCCGTTTTTGCCCAGTCTCTTTCTTATGGTGGAGTCATGAACACTGACCTTAATTGAGGCAAGTGAGGCCTGCAGGTCTTTAGACGTTGTCCTGGGGTCTTTTGTGACCTCTCGGATGAGTCGTCTCTGCGCTCTTGGGGTAATTTTGGTCGGCCGGCCACTCCTGGGAAGGTTCACCACTGTTCCATGTTTTTGCCATTTGTGGATAATGGCTCTCACTGTGGTTCGCTGGAGTCCCAAAGCTTTACAAATGGCTTTATAACCTTTACCAGACTGATAGATCTCAATTTCTTCTGTTCTCATTTGTTCCTGAATTTCTTTGGATCTTGGCATGATGTCTAGCTTTTGAGGTGCTTTTGGTCTACTTCTCTGTGTCAGGCAGCTCCTATTTAAGTGATTTCTTGATTGAAACAGGTGTGGCAGTAATCAGGCCTGGGGATGGCTACGGAAATTGAACTCAGGTGTGATACACCACAGTTAGGTTATTTTTTAACAAGGGGGCAATTACTTTTTCACACAGGGCCATGTAGGTTTGGATTTTTTTTTTCCCTAAATAATAAAAACCATCATTTAAAAACTGCATTTTGTGTTTACTTGTGTTATATTTGACTAATGGTTACATGTGTTTGATGATCAGAAACATTTTGTGTGACAAACATGCAAAACAATAAGAAATCAGGAAGGGGGCAAATAGTTTTTCACACCACTGTATTTGGATAGAGACAACTTTTTTCTAATTTTGGTTCTGTACATTACCACAATTAATTTTAAATGAAACAACTCAGATGCAGTTGAAGTGCAGAAAGAATGTTAAAAAAATGCTTTAGTTCCCTCACATTTTTGTGCAATCGTTTTGTTCAACCCACTGAAGTAAAGCTGAAAGTCTGCATTTCAACTGCATCTGAGTTGTTTCATTTAAAATTCATTGTGGTAATGTACAAAACCAAAATTAGAAAAAAGTTGTCTCTGTCCAAATATTTATGGACCTAACTGTAGTTGATTATTTAGTTTCTCTATGTATATATACCTGAGGAAAACCTACAGTCCCTTGCGGTTCATTGAATGTGCTGGTTTTTGTTAGTTTCTCTTGTGATTTTTCCGTGCAGTGTAATTGTTTAGCTTTGTGCTGTTTTTGACTGTTCTTAGGTTTTGTATATTGGAACATTGTTTGCCTTGGATCGCCTTTGTTGTTTCAGGAAACTCCTTTGGATTCTTGTGGTCCTTGGAGCCTTTTTGTTACAGAACATTTTCATTGATAATAAACGCTTTATTTACAAAGATTCTGTGTTTGCTCTTTTCATGATTAGCTAGGGATTTGACAGGTTCTCTCTTCCAGTAGGCATTTGAGAGATATTTTAGGACGTCAAGTTCATGACAGTTTTGCAGTGGCAAAGTCACTTGTGAAACAAAGTTAGGAATCAATTTTACAAAACTATTTTTAAAACATAACTCTTTTCAAGAAGGTTGAGGGGCTAGCCTTGAAATTTACTTTGTAATGTTAGTACAGTAAGCTGTATGATACTGAATTTTGAGAAGATTCAAAAATGTATTCTAAAAATGGGATATTTTGGAGTTACATGTTCCAATTTCATGCTCTCACTGCACTCACATCAAAGATGCATCTGTTTTATTCTGCATAGTCCTATTTAATGGCAATATACTTTCAAGACTGGAACTGATTCGCAACACAAAGTAACCAGGCAGACACTGGAATATGAGGCATATCATTGATACAAATAGTGATGAATGTGACAGCACTTTTAAGATTAGATAAGATAAGATAAAATAGAGCTTTATTTGTCTAAGGGAGAAATCTGGCCTTATTATCATTTTATTGTGGTCTGGCTTTATAGTGCAATTTAGGAGTGTTATGTTGAATAATGATAGAAAGTGATTTTTTAACTGCAGTGTCACTTTAGTGAGTTGGCATCAGAGTCACCTACCTTGCTCACTCAGACATGAAACATGCAGAGTGGCTATCATCTTGTAAACAGACTGCAGACCACACATGCACAGACTGTAAGCAAAATATTTGGCAGCACATATTTATAAGATATTGTCAAAGGATGTTGAGATGAAAGGGTGATGCCAGGTTAAACATGGGCATGAAGCAAAGGAGCAACAGCTCACAAAGTAGGGGCAGTTAATATTTCACCAGTGCTGTCTGCAATTTTGGTAATATGGATAAAAAGCCAATAGATGGCTACATACCTCATTCAGCTAGATAAAGTAAAAATCCACCATTTTGGTAAAGCGAGTTGACAACTGTTAAAGGGCTGTCTGTCTAAAGAAAGAAGAGCTAATAAGAGGTATAAGATAAATTTCCATCTTTGATAATTTTTGAAATACATTAATGTTATAATCTAGCCTGGGCAATGCACATGGCTCCATCATTGTGGGCGTGTTTAGTTTTTTCCTGCCTTTAGATAGGGTGGAGACTTTCTGTAAGCACTGTTAATTATCATTTGCCTCAATGTTTTATTTCATAAGCTGTTAAAGTATGGCCTCCTATTTTTGTTCTGCTACCAATTTTGGCTATGAAATATTGATCAATGACTTCATTGGGGTTTGAGCTAATAAAAAGGTTAGCATTGCCTAAGTGCTTAGGCTTTGCTTTGTGTCCCTGATTTAAATTAATCGTTTGGTGAATTCAAGTGAATTTTAACTATTGTATTTCAGATTTATGAATTTTTGGGATTTTGGATGTAGAGTTTTATTTAAACTTTGTTTCTTAGATGTTGATCTACCAACTTTTCTAGTATGTCAAGTGGTTTCTTCTTACTGGTTTAAGTTACTGTTTAGTGTATTCCTTCTAAAAGCTAATCTAATATGTTGATGTTCCTCTCTCTTTTTCTTTATTACGTTTTGTTAATTCTTCTTTGTTTCCTTTTTAATTATGTTACTAATTTTGTTTATAAAAGAAAATGACATTGCTTGCCTGCCTTTTAAGCTTGGTAATTTCATTATTAATGTGAGTTTGGGACAGCTGGTATTAAGATTAGGGAATAGACTCATAGATGAAATGTTTAAAGAAAGAATACTAAGTTATGGTCTAAAGTCAGGCAAGAGTCTTAAACTGGGAAGGCAAAATATTTGAAATAACCAAAAGAAAAACTAACAAGTCTGTCTAACCCAAAAAATATAACAAACTAGTAGCACACAAGGTGTGATTTTAGAATTAGCCAAGATCTTAGATGTAGAAATTACACTCCTGTCATTTTAAAGTGAGTAAAGAGATGAGTCAAATGTGCAATGCTGACAATCACATGAATAACAACTGACAATGTTATCATATACAAAATGGCACGACCATGGGAAACAAATGCAAAATGGCAGTGCACACTATGAAAATCCATGCTTAAATTATGTCACTTGCACATCTGTTGTGAGATCTGGGCCTTCAGAATCAGACCTGAATGCTGGACAGGCCTCAAAACACAAGTAGGCCTCTAAAACAAAAATAGACCTAGCCTTAAAACTTAAAAGCAGTCTTGCGGCCTCAAAAAGGTCAAACCTAAAAATCCAAATGGGGAGAGAAAAACACTGAAACATCTGGCACACAAATCAAAAACATTATTATAATACAAGTTTCTAAAAACAAAACAAGAAACAAAATTAAAAAAGATCGAATTTGAATAATGTTGCCTACAAGAGAAAATTTAATATCCAATATGATATACTAATAGCAAAAAACAAAAATCAAAGCAAAAAAACAGAAAATCAAAAACAGAACTTGCACTATCTAAAACACTAGGTGAATCCAGAAGAGGGGAACTGAACAACATAAGCAGAAGTTAAATTTAAACCAATCTCAGAGAATTCACTCGAGCTCCATATGCGCAAAGCATACAATTATACAACTTAAAATTATTTATCGAGCACATCTGTCTCGACTAAAACTTTCCAAAATGTTTCCAGGGCATGATCCAACCTGCGAACGCTGCAACCAAGTCCCAGCCTCACTGGGTCACATGTTCTGGGCCTGCACCAAATTAACATTATTCTGGACAAAAATTTTTAATTACCTCTCAGACAGCCTTAGACTCACAATCCCTCCTAACCCATTAACCGCTGTGTTTGGGGTTCTTCCAGAGGGGCTTAAAGTGGAGAAAGACAAACAAATTGTGGTTGCATTCACTACACTTTTGGCACACAGACTTATTCTGATAAACTGGAAGAACCCAAACTCTCCTCTTTTAAGTCAGTGGGAAACCGATGTGTTATATTATTTGAAATTGGAAAAAATCAAATACTCAGAGGATCCGTACAGACTTTTTTCAAAACATGGCAGGATCTAATCAGTAATATTTTAAAATAAGTTCATGAAGCACAGAGAATTAATTAATTTAGGTATGTTTAAAAGCCGTAAAAATTTTTACGCCGTTTGGCTTGCTCTCTCTCTCAAGGGTGGGGATCGATCTGTTCTTAACTCAATTTTTCTTTTTGTAAAAACTTGATTGCTTTCTATGGATTGCAATAAAATTAATTAATTAATTAAAAAATTAATAAAAAAAAAAAAAAATTTAAACCAATCTACGGCTACAGTTGCAACATCAGGGGCACCTCCAACCCCATAAGGCTCAATCTACAAAGTGCAAGAAACACTCACACAAGGGCCAGTTTAGCATCACCAGAAACCTAACATGGAGAATGAAGCAAAAACAAAACCCCACAGAAACACAAGGAGAACATACAAATGTCTCGCAAACAATGTCCAGGCATTGGATCTAAAGCTGGAACTCTGGATTCATGAGGCAGCAGAGCTAACCACTGTGCCATTGTGCCACATTTTTAAGTTTTGTGAAACATTTTCTTTTTTTTTTTTTTTTTTTTTTAATTGTTGATAAATTTGAACACCTTTTTGAAAACATCTTTTCACTTAGTCATTATGGGTTATTCAGAGTAGGTTCATAGGCAAAAATGGCAAATTTATCATTTTAAAATAAGATTACAACATCATAAAATATGCAGAAAGTGAATACTTTTTAAATCCACTGTATAAAGTATTAAACTGTTTTCTTTAGACACCTTTCACACATTTATTTTATAAATGTCAATGGTTCACTTTATTTTGAACTGTGCATCATCATGTCTTTGTTATTGGTTAATTGAAATTACTTTTAAAAATCAAACAGTGCAATCTACAATGTACTAAACGACTTGCCTGTTTATAAAAATTATGTCTGACATGTTTCATCTGACATATGCTTTGTTTTATTGCTTATGAGTCTGTCCAGAACAGCACCATGCTTGCAGACTACTGAAGATTAGAGGGTTTGTTGTTGTCCAACACAATGCAAATAAAAAATTATTGAAACCATTTTCCTTTGACTCTGTACAATGCTTATTTGTCTACAAGTGTCAAATATGCTAATACAAGACAACAAAATAACCACAACTATGTAAAAGACAGGGCATCATGTTTTAGGATTATTATGACATCTACCACAAGTTGGTAGAGCTGGCAAGAGATTTTTCAGCATGCTGCACACAGAGATCGGTACATACTGTAACTGTCAAATTCACAAAACTGTGGCTTAAAGTCACAATATAACATTAACCAGAAAGAATCTAAATGACAAATGTTGAAAAGAATCACTGAAATACTGCCATCCTGGGCATTTCTTTCTTAAACTTCTCTATCCTGAATGAGGAGTCAGCTTCAATGTTTCCCTAAAGACATTTTCTGATGAGCTCGACAGTTGATGTTTCCTATGGTTGGCATTTTGTTGTAACCTTTACTCATAGAGTGTGTTGTCAATTCTACACAGTTCACACCTACTGTACACTCAGGTAACTAAGAGTCACAATTTAACCTAACATACATATTTGGTTTTGGGGCATGAAAATTCAAAGAAAAACACACATCCAGGGCCTCATGTATAATGCTGTGCATAGAATTCACACTAAAACATGGCGTATGGACTAAAAGAGAAACGTGCATACATACAAAAAAACTCAGATGCACAAAACTGTGCGTAAGCAAAATTCCATGCACTACCCCTATATAAATCCCAATCAACGTGAATTCTAAAGCACATGCACGCACCTACTGTATGGCCCCATTCTGACTCCTCCCAGAATTTTGCGTATTTGAATATGTAAATCAATATAAATAGCCCCTTCCATTCAGTGTTTTGTTAAAAGAAAATGGTAAATTTGTAAAAAAGAAGAATTTAAAAAAAAAGTGGTCATATGTCAAAGTCAATGTAAAAAGGCAATGGTTTGAGTGTCATATGGAAGCATATTACGGCCACAGTGTACAGAAGAAAAAAGGGAAACAGTGAAGGAAATGCTGACCATAATCTCAAAATTTCTACTTTAATCTCGTAGTTTATTTTGTCATTATAGTAAAATGTCTTAAACTTCATTTTAAAACCAATATTTAATTTACTAGTGTTTCTCGAATCTCATCGTAACTAAAGTTAGCACGTTAAATGTTTTGTATTCTATATGTTCCCCAACCCAGTCATTATTCGCTGCATGTTTCTTAAATGGGCTTTCTCTTATGCTGACAGGAGCGTGCAGGCAGTGATCACCACACAGAATTCATTACATTCATGATTGGAAGCTCTCTGAACATTTAAGAATATTAAGTTGTATACTTGATATCACTTTCATGAAGAAATGCATTAAAGCATGCATTAAACATCTAAGGGCATGGTGGCACAGCAGTAGAGATGAGCTGGCGCCCTGTCCAGATATTGGTCCTGCCTCCTGCAAGCTACTTGCTGTGACTTGCCCAACTCTGGATGGAATGTGTCTGTCAAATGCACCAACTCCCAATTCCTGTCCTTGCATTTTCTTTCTTCATGTAACTAACTGCCACACAATAAGCATCTGTAATAAGTGAAAATCAAGCTACCAGCAAAAAAATAAGTATTCGTCAAAACTTTTAAGGAACATTGAAAAATCTTTGCTATACATGTTTAATTGTTCCATCCACTCATCCATCCAGGGTCGTGCCACTCCCAGCAAGCATACAGCGTGAGGCAGGAACAATCCCTGAACAGGGCGCCAGCTTGTTGCTAGCGATGCGACATTGTGTCCTCACATGTTTAATTATTAACAAAATAGATTATTTAAATGATGTTAAAATTTATCTATGTAATGTAATAAGCATACTTTGCTGCATTTCATCTTAAAAATGATATCAAGAGGTCCAATAAGATAGAGCTTGGAAATCCAAATCGACTTAGAAGCCAGTCGTCATCATCTGTAAATACGTACTTTATAAAATGGCTCAGGTTGTGCAATATTATAACTGTGGTGCAAGTTTACAGTGAGGTAATTGTACTTATAAGTACAAACAGTTTTACCAGGAGCACTTGATGAACTGATTGAGTATGTTTATAGTTCTTGGGATGAAACTGTTTGTGTGATGAGAGGTCCCTACAGGAAAGGCTCTGAAGCATTTTCTGTATGGGTGCAATTCAAATAGACTGTGCGCATGGCTGAGGCAGCGTGTGCTTGATGCTGTATAACGATAATTCTCTTTCCGATCAGCTGCTGTAGAACTGTGATTCCACACTCAGATACAGTGGGTTAAATACTCCGAATAGTGCATTAACAGTAACAATGGTAAAGTGGTTATGGTATTTGGAATAGTTTGGTCATTCCGTGGACCATTATATTGTTACAGGTTAATTACAATCAGATGCCTTAAACTAATACGCAATATGCGGTTCATTTAAGTGTATTTGATAAAGTTGCGTCAGGGATGTGGATCTAAAAAAGAAAGGGAAACCACACTGGAACAGTAGCACTGCTTTTATGCTGGGTGCTGACAGTTTGCAAAATCGAGCAGAGAACTTGCGTACACCAGGGATTGAACTGGCATGAAAATGTGTGTGGCTTTACACCAAGTTTAGTGTTTATACATCGCGATGTGAGTGAGGAAACGTTTTTGTGCGTACGCTCCATTTAAATATGAGGCCTCTGGTGTCGAGTAATTCTAAAAGCGTCGGAGGTTTATCCAATTCCTCTGGACCGAGAGTATCTAGCTGTGGTATCAAAAAACGTATTAGATTGTGTCTTGTATTCTTTAAACTAAGAATATAAGGACTTGAGGCCTTTTTGGCTTCTGATTTATTTTTTTGGGACAAATATGAGATAATCTGTCCTCTTAAAAATGCCATCAGCATTTCCCAGAGTATTCCTGCAGAAACCTCTGATGATGCATTTGTCTGTAAAAAAGTATACATTTTCTTGAATATAAATTCTGTACAGTTCTCATTAGCTAATAGCGTGGGGTTAAGACACCAGGGGCCTCATGTATAAGGCCGTGCGTAGAACTCGCACTATAACATGGCGTAAGCACAAAAGCCGAAATGTGCTTACGCACAGAAAAATCCAGATGCAGGAATCTGTGCGTACTCCAAATTCCACGTTCTTCCGCTACATAAATCCCGATCAGCGTGAAAAGTAATGCTCGTGCACGCGCTTTATGTAACGCCCCAACTCCTCCCAGAATTACGCCTCTTTGAATATGCAAATGAATATAAATCGCCCTTAAGCTCAGCCTTCTGTGAAAAGACAATGGGAAAAGCACAGGGGAAAATATAAGAATTTTAGCGAATACCAAGTGGAGGCAAAGGAAAAACATACTATTTGTTTAAATAAACCGTGGTATAATGAACAAAAGGAAGTTGATCGAGTGACATAGCGTGTTGGAGAAACTTGAAAGCTCACGTTCACAAAATCGCACAGTGCCAGAAATAAAAAAGAAGTCACATATCAAACTCGCCGTGAAAAGGCGAGTTGTAGCCCACTGTCTGAGTGTCATATGAAAGCTTATTAGGGTACAGAGAAAAAAAAGGCACACAGTGGGGAAAAAGCACGAAATGTCAACTTCAATCTCGAAATTTCCACTTTAATCATGTAGTTTATTTTGTCATTAAAGTAGAACATCATAAACTTCATCTTAAAATCATTTAATTAACAAGTTTCTCAAATCACATCGTAATTAAAGTAGCACGTTAAATGCTTTGTTTTGTAGTTGATCTTCTATGTGCTCTATGTGTGTGAATCACTACTTGCTTCTTAAACCGGCTCTCTTCCTCCAACTAGACATAGAATCTATTAAATTCGTGATATTACAGCTGCGTTTTTAGCTGTGTCGTTATTTCCTCTTTCTGTTTTATATTCAATATACTGTATATTGGCGTGGCCGCCCCTGCAGTCCTTGCTTTTCTTTCTCCAAGTAACCGATCGCTACACAATCAGCTCTGTAATAGACGTTAAGCCATCTGTAAGCTTAAAGCGCCGATTCTTCAAAACGTTTAAGGAACATTGAAATATCTTCATAGTACACGTTTAATTATTCATTTTTCACGACAGTCCCAGTGAAGAATATACAGTACAGGCCAAAAGTTTGGACACACCTCCTAATTCAATGTGTTTTCTTTATTTTCATGACCTTTTACAGCACTCCATCACTCTCCTTCTTGGTCAAATAGCCCTTACACAGCCTGGAGGTGTGTTTGGGGTCATTGTCCTGTTGAAAATAAATGATCGTCCAACTAACCTGACTTCTGCACAACACAACTGCTGGTCCCAACCCCATTGATAAAGCAAGAAATTCCACTAAATAACCCTGATAAGGCACACTGGTGAAGTGAAAACCATTTCAGGTGACTACCTGTTGAAGCTCATCGAGAGAATGCCAAGAGTGTGCAAAGCAGTAATCAGAGCAAAGGGTGGCTATTTTGAAGAAACTAGAATATAAAACATGTTTTCAGTTATTTCACCTTTTTTTGTTACATAACTCCACATGTGTTCATTCATAGTTTTGATGCCTTCAGTCATGAAAATAAAGAAAACACATTGAATGAGGAGGTGTGTCCAAACTTTTGGCCTGTACTGTATATTATTTAAATGAAGTTAAAGTTTTATCTGTATAATATAATAAACATATTTTGCTGCATTTCATCTTAAAAATGATATCGTCATCATATGTAAATACGCGCTTTATAAAGTGGCTCAGGTTGTGCGATATTATAACTGTAGTGGAAGTTTACAGTGGGGTGATTGTACTTATAAGTACAAACAGTTCTGCAAGGAGCAATTGATTAAGTGCGTTTAAGTTCTTGGGATGAAACTGTTTCTGAACCGTGAGGTCCGTAATGGAAAGGCTTTGAAACGTTTTGCCGTGGCTGAGGCAGCGTGTGCTTGAAGCTGTATACCGATAATTCTCTTTCCGATCAGCTGCTGCTGTGATTCACACTCAGATATAGTGATATAAATACTACAAGTGGTTCAGTGAGAGTAATATGGAAAAAGATGATCCGCTGTGGCAACTCCTAACGGGAGCAGCTGAAAGAAGAAGAAGAAGAAGGTGCAGTGAGAGTAACAACACTAAAGCAGTTATGGTATTTGGAATACTATGGCTATTCCCTGGACCATTATATTGTTACAAGTTAATTACAATCAGATGCATTACACTAATAAACAATATGCGGTTAGTTTCAGTGTATTTATAAAACCGCGTCAAGAAAATAAAGTGTAACCACACAGGAACAGTAGCATTGCTTTGACGCTGGGTGCTGCCAGTCTGCAAAACCGAGCGGAGAGCTTGCATACGACAAGGTATGAGGTACCGTGGAAAAGTGCGTGGCTTTACGCCATGTGTAGGTTTTATACATCGCGATTTGAATGTGGAAAAGTTCTTACGCAACATTTCTGTGCGTATGCACCGTTTATACATGAGGCCCCAGGTGCGAGATGAGTATGTGTGGTATAGTGATGTGAACTCCATGATCAGTGGGATATGGTGAGAGATAACAATTACGTCATACTTGCACGATTTGATTGTGGGCAAGAAATTGTTATCTATAAAGAAATAATCAATTCTTGAGTAACAACGATGTACTGGTGAGAAGAAGGAATACTCTTTTAAGTTTGGATTTAGAAATTTCCATGGGCCTTATACGATATGATCAATTAAAAATTGTGTGATTATTTTTGCAGCATTAGATGTTATCTTCCCTGTAGCTGAAGACCTATCCAGGTCTTCATTTAAAACACAATTAAAATCTCTGGCCATTATAATTTTATGAGTGTTCAGGTTAGGAATGGATGCAAATATGTTTTGGATGAAGTTTCTATCATGCACTTGGTGTGCGTAGATATTTATAAAAATCACTTTACAATTAATTAAATTACCTATAACCATCACATATTGCCCTTTGGGATCAGATACTACATCTGATACTACAAATGAAATTATTCTATAAATTAAGATTCCCACACCTCTAGTTTTAATTGTATTGATGGAGTGGAATATTTGGCCAGTCCAATCTCTTTGCAACTAAAACTAAGCTTTGCTAATTAGTGAGTCTCCTGTAAAAATACTAGCTTGGTGCTTAGATCTGTTAGGTGAGAGAATAATTTCTTCCTCTTTAATTCGTAATTGAGACCTTTGACATTCCAGCTCACAAAGTTCACTCTTTGGTCATACAGACATTGCTTCTGAACTTTTGCTGTCATTTTATAGTCTTAAATTAAGGTAGTGCATTATTACGTATGATAGCTTTAACCTTAATTTTCATTGTGATGTTAAACAGTCCAGTTT
The DNA here is from genome assembly GCA_026402145.1 of Polypterus bichir lapradei. Classification (NCBI taxonomy): domain Eukaryota; kingdom Metazoa; phylum Chordata; class Cladistia; order Polypteriformes; family Polypteridae; genus Polypterus; species Polypterus bichir. Next base: position 34,646,613 of record JANRMT010062835.1, on the reverse strand, counting down.
GGGAAAAAAAGTGTATACAGTGGTGCCTCGGTTTGCAAGCATAATTTGTTCCGGAAACATGCTTGTAATCCAAAGCACTCATATATCAAAGCGAATTTCACCATAAGAAATAATGGAAACTTAGATGATTCGTTCTACAACCCAAAAATATTCATATAAAAATGATTAACACAAATTATAAAGTAAAAATATGTAAAACAAATTAACCTGCACTTTACCTTTGAAAAGAATCATGGCTGGTGTGAGGGAGACGAGAGAGAGGAGAGGAGGAGGAGGAGGAGGGTTATTGTGTAGGACGACTTTCACTCTAACTAACGGAATCCCTGCTATCTGTTGGCTCACTGGAGTCTTTCTCTTTTTTGTGACTTTAACAAGGAGCCTATCAAATGACAATTGCTTTTGCCTGAAGAGTCACTACACTTGGACACAAAATTTTAAAAAATGCTTTACACACTGTCAGGATTCTAAACCCTTGCATAAGATTTTCTAAACCGTGTTTGGAGGCCATCTGTGAGCAATTCAATTAATTGTACATGATAAGCAGAGGTGCATACCTGTCTATATAATATCCACCAGTTGACAGTGTGTATCAGAACAAAAACCAAGCCATGTGGCTGAAGGAATTGCCTGCGGAGCTTAGAGATAGGATTGCGTGGAGAGACATATCTGGGGAAGGCTACAAAAAATTCCTGCTACATTGAAGTTTCCCAAGAGCACAGTTGCTTCCATAAATGTTAAATGAAAGAAGTTTGGAACAAACAAGACTTTCCTAGAGTGGGCCAAACACTAATCATTGGAGAAGGGCCGTAGTAAGAGAGGCAACCAAGAATCCAATGATCACTTTGGCTGAACTCCAGAGAACTGTGTAGAGATGGGAGAATCTTCCTGAAGGACAGCCATCACTGTAACACTCCACTGATCTTAGCTTTATGACATGGTGGCCAGACAGAAGTCTCTCATTAGTAAAAGACCAAGTGGGCACCTAAAGGATTCTAAGATTGTGAGAAGCGAGATTATCTGGTCTGAAAAAAACAAGATTAACATAATCTCTGGACTAAACAAGGCACCACTCTTCACCTGTGCAATACCATTCCAATTGTGAAGCATAGTGGTGGCATCATGCTTTGTGGTTTTTGTTTACAACAGGAACTAGAAGACTAGATAGGCTTGAGAGAAAAGCTTACAGTAACAGAGTGAACTACAGAGATATACACAGCACTCTGGACCTCAGACTGGGCCGAAGGTTCTCCTTTCAGCAGGAAAATGACTCTAAACACCAAGACACCAAGAGTGGCTTAGGAACAGCTCTGGGAATATCCTTGTGCTGACCAGCCAGAACCCAAACTGATATCTCTGGAGAGATCTAAAAATATCCAACCTGACAGGCATAAAATCCAAAAATCTATTTGTGCAAAGCTTTTTGCATCATTACCAAGGAGACCCCAGACTGTAATCACTGTCAAATAGGCTTCAACTAAGTACTGAGTAAAGGATCTGAATAGTTTGTATTTTTAATAAATTTATATTACATCTTCACTTTGTCTTTTCTGGGGTTTTTGTTGCTTGATATAACATTTTAATTATTTTAGCACAAGGCTGCAACATAGCAAAAAAAAAATGTTAAAAAGTGAAGGGGTATAAATCTACTGTATCTCTTATTGATGACTGGATATTACAGTGACAGGACACCTCCAGGATGGTTCATTTCTAAAATTGTCCAGTGCTCGCCTGGTTGCTGAACACAGGTTGCTTGACAGTTAATTGGATAAGTGATCTGGGAACCTGGGGCTGTGTAAGATGTTTGAGGGCAACAGTTGTATATATTTGGTGTTTGGATTTCTTTTAATTAAGCTGTATCAAAAAGGATCTGTCATGTGTCCTACATTTTAATAAGTGCCAGGCTCTCTAGAAAAGCATTTACTGATGCTTAAATCCTGTAGATTTGTGCATTCACAGCAATGGTTATACAAACTTTAGAGCAGCTCAAATGTTACACTGTTTGTGCTTGTTTTAATTTTTCTAGCAAGAAAATACCTGTGCATCCTTACGGGATGTAGGCAGTGGAGAACACTATAATTAACTAAGTAAAGCATAGCTTCCTATTCAGTCCAGGAAACATTCACTCATTAATGAAACGTTTATTCATTACTTTTATGAACTTTATCATTTCAATACAAGGTCATCAATATGCTAGGAACTTATCCCATAACCACTGGGTACAAACATGACCTAAATTTGAACTCAGTATCAAGTGTGTATGCTCACTCACAAACTCCACGTTGGTTTATATAGGATCAATTTAGATTTGCCAATTAATGTAACCTCCTTGAAATTTTTCAACAATAAAAATTATTACATATAACAGAAGCATGTAAATACCAATATGTCAACATTAATAAGATATGAAAATTATGCCCAGTGCTGTACTGATGCAGACTTTTCTGAAAAACACCAATGAATTTATTAAAATAAGGGAAGCACAAAAAAAGAGAAGCAGGCCAGATAAAGCCACAACAAAGAACTGTGGCATTCAAATGGTTTAAATTCAATTTTTAAGGTCACACTTGAAGGCCCTATTTGAATGCTAGTGGGAAAAGGGATCAGGGAACAATTATAATAACTATAAAAAATGTAAGCCCTGAGGAAAATAATGTTAAAATGTACAGTGAGAAATACTGTTAAAGAATAAAAGAATGTTAACAAAGAAAGAAAGAGTATGGGGCTTTAATTCACAGGCAAAAGGGAACTACTTCTAGGCTTCCAACACCACACACACAAACGCCTAGTGTTGTTTGGAAAAACCACAGACTTTATTTATTGTTTCTCTTTACTCAAAAGGGCTCATTAGGAAATTTAATAAAATGGTTTTTACCCCACAACTCTACATACTATCTTTCTCTGTGAAGTTCTTGGTGGACCATTCTGCTTAAAAATTGATATTTGTGCTCAAGTGATCTAGGGCAGTTTTTCTTTACAGTGAAATTTGTGTTATTGACAAAAGAGGAATGGTGTTTACATACATTAATCCCACACGTGTTTGTCTGTCATTTAGTATTCAAATAAAGATCTCTACTAAAAAAAGAAAAAATATGTGATTCATTTCCCATCCCCTAAAGACATTTTGGTGAGCCATTAGCCATGTGTTGTAGTCGTTCTGGTAGTATGCACTACAATGATTAATTTTCCAATTATGATCACATTCTTGACAATTTCAGTCCTAAAGATGCATTGGAAAAAAGAAAGAAACTCAGAGCTCCACAATGCATAAAATGCACATATCTTTGACCTCATCAGCCTGCATCAAAAAACATTAAAAGTTTGCCAGGTAATGGTGTGTAGCACTTCTGGTCAAAGCCCATTTGGTTCCCTAGGTAGAGTTAACTGATGTCACCCGTCATTGTCTATAGCAGGTAGTCAATATTATTAAATTTCGATGACCTTCGGGAGAGGTAGGGGGTGTCCCACTTTGGTGTCCGGAAAGTGTGCCCATTTAGTAGCACAAATGGTGCCCCTATGTGCATGTACAACAGACTTTTAAGGAGCATGTAACCCTTTAACTTTCATAAATAGCACCCCTCAGATGACGGCACGTTAAGCAGCCGCCTGTGTCTCCCAACGGATTGACTGGCTTTGGTGAAGATTGGGTAAAGTCACTTTCAGTATAGGAAATTTTCCAGTCAAGAAAACACAGCACAATGTGCATTATCTGTGTGTGGAAAATATCCAGGATGTAACATTTTTTAAAAACACATCATGTTCCTCTGCAGTGATGTGAATAAGAGGTGTAAATAGAATTGATTTTACTGGTGTGTGTACAAAAGAAAACAGGTAAACGTAGAAATGTGGATGAGGCTTTAGGGAGCAACCAGTAAACCCCTGATTCTCTAAAGAATCGCAAATCCAAGAATGGCAATCACTTTCTGTTCCCTCCGATCTTTGAAGGGGTGAAAAATCATGGAGGGTGGGAGCGTTCTGGGAAAGTTTTTATTTTTATTTAAGTACTAAAATTAACCAATTTATTAAAACTAAAATTGACATTTAATTGTTATATCATTTAAGTCCAAAATGAGTTTGAGTTGCTGTACTCATAAGTAAAATAAATATCGGAGTGCAAAGGTTTAAATGAAGTAAATTGGAAATAAAAAATTCATGTTAGGAATCATAATTGAACTTTTAACACTGAATTACCCTAATGTGATTCAAATAAGCCACACTGACAGCTGCCACACTGATTGCTGGCACAGTGGATTAGAGCACACTGACTGCTGGCACTGTGTAGTGGAGTAGCTGCTGGCACTGTGGAATGGAGAACACCGACTGCTGGCACTGTCAGTAGTCACCACTACTTCAAGTTTAAATATGTCACCATGGCAAGTTGTTGGCATGCACGCTTTACCTCAAGTTTAGTTTACAGGTTGTGTTGTGTTGTTTGGGCACCACCTACTGACTCTGGTAAGCCGCTGGGTTTGACTCTGGGAAGCTGCTGGGTTTGACTCTGGGGCGCTAAGGCGATGTGCGCGTGCGCTTTCGGCACGGCTTGCTTCTGGCCTCTGGCATCCGTGCATACAACCTTCAGTTAGTAATATAGATTTCCTTGTTATTCATCCCAAAAAACCTTAAGACCTCCAAAACAATAAATTTTGTGAGTTTTAAGTTTTCAAGTATAGAATTATGTAAAATGAATTTTACTGTCTTTTGGAGTAGGCTTTGGCATCTCACAAACCTGCGTTGAAACAAAGTGTTGATTAAAGTAATGAATAAACTAACTTTAGAAAAATAAGAACTATAGCAGGTAAAATCCAAAGCTACATATCCCTGGATTATCATCGCCTCTATCAGATGCTCAAGCATTGCTGGTTTTTTGAGGCAAAATAAAGTGAATTTTCAGATTATCAAAAAACAAAAACACAATCTTTATTCATATTCCCAGATCCTAGTCTTTGACTCCTCGAGGATTAAGTTGACTGTGCAAGATCTTGCTGCTTTTCATCTTCTTTTATTTGATCAATGGAAGACACAATGAAATCCACAACTGTTTGCCAGAAGAGAGACTATCAAGCTGTGTCATAACAGAAACAAATCTTGTCGTTGAGTGGCCATTGGTGATACTCCACACAATTCACAGTATTGTTTATGACTATTTCTAGTTTTTATTGAATGTCAATGTTTAATAAGCTAATTATGTATGAATATATACTTACAAAGCCGAATAGATTACAGCATTGTAAGTTCTTAAGGGTGGGCTCTAGCCCACAAGATTGCGGCACACATAATCTGTCAAGAGGACATCCTTTTGTAAGATCCGATGAGCTATTAAATGACCATAATTTCTGGAAGAGTAAATTCTCATGAAGTAATGACTAGACACAAAAACCACTTCTGAGGACTAAGACTATTTAAAATTGCCTAAATTAAGTTCCGTCTTACTGAAAGCATGAAATTAGGCCATACAGAAGAAGCAGAGCCCTGGATGCTGTTTTAGTCATGATGTAAATATAGATTATTGTTACACTATTGCTATAGCATTTTATTTTCATAGAAGAATTATAGAAATAATTGTAATTGGGTTTAAAGCATAAGGCAATAAAGCAGTAATTCATAAACTGGCCTCTGACTAGCAATAGTGACCATAGGATTTTTAATGCTCCTTTTCACTTTGGAGTTGTACTGTGCTATGTATTTTCAGGAGCTTCCTGTTTTTCCACTATCTTTGGCACAATATGGTTGGAGAAGCAGCAAGACATCATTGAAAAAACATTTTCTTATACTGAAAGCAAGAGTTTCTGCTACTCATCCATGTGGCTCTAATGATACTAGTCATCTGTCTGATATTTTTTGTTCATTTTTAATTTATTCATTTTTAAATTACAGGTCTATATATTCTCTGTTTCATATTCCTCAATTGTAATGAGTGTTATGAGATACTAAATTGTTACAAAATTTTTGTGAGAAGAATGAAAGACTGGGGGCCTTGTGAATAATGTCATGTATAGAATTCACACTAAAACATGGGGTATGGACAAAAGTGGAAATGTGCGTATGCACAAAAAAAATCAGATGCACAAAATCTTGCATAAGCCAACTTCCATGCACTTCCACTCCATAATTCCTGGTCAGTGTGACATGTAACACACATGCACGCACCTTCTGTCCCACCCCGACTCCTCCCAGACTTACACCTCTTTGAATATGCAAATAATATAAGTAGCCCCTTACGTTCAACATTTTGTGAAAAGACAATGGCAAAAGCATGGAAAAAGAAAAAAAAAAACTTCAGCGATTGCAGAGTGGAGGTCCTACTCAGTTAAATGGAGGCAAGGAAAAACATATTTTTTGGTAGGTTTGGCAGTGGTATGAGCAACAAGAAGGGAATTGTTGGAGTGGCGCTCAAAAGCTCAAGTTTAGAAAGTCACAGAGTGCCCGAAATAAAAAAGAAATGGCGAGATGTCAAAGTCGAGGCGAAAAGGTGAGTCATAGCCCATCCTCAGAGTGTCATACAGTAGTGCATAAGGGCACAGAGAAACGAAAAAAAAATAGGTACATAGTGAAGAAAAAAAGATAGAAATGTAGACTTTAATCTTGACATTTCCAGTTTAATCTTGTACTGTAGTTTATTTTGTCATTAAAGAAGAACATCATAAACATCTAATGATCGATGTTTAATTTACTAGAGTTTCTCAAATCCCATCCTTACTAAAGTAGCACATTAAATACTTCGTAGTCTGTGTGTTCCCCAACCCAGTCATTAATCACTACACGCTTTTTAAATGGGCTTTCTATTTTGTAGACCAGAGCTCACAGGCAGAGATCGCCACACAGAATACATTACATTCATGATGTTACAGTTGTCTGAACATTTTATAATAGTAAGATGTATACCTGATATCATTTTCATGATGAAATGCATTAAAGCATGTAGTAAAAATGGGGGCACAGTGGCACAGCGGTAGCAAAGAGTTGGTGCATCGTCCAGGGATTGTCCTTGCCTCCCGCAAGATGCTTGCTGGGATATGTGCAACCCTGAATGGAATAATTTAATGCAGTAGTACTGTCTCTGTCAAACGTACCAACCTCCAGTTCCTGTCCTTCTGTTTTCTTTCTCCACATAACCAATCACCACGCAATGAGCTCTGTAATAAATGTAAAACCAACTGTAAGCTTAGAATGTTGATTCTTCAAAACTTTTATGGAACATTGAAAAATCTTGTTTATACATGTTTAATTATTCCATCTGTCCAGGGTCGCAACCAGCCCAGCAAACCTACAGCACAAGGCAGGTATCTTTTGTGTCTTTTTTGTTTTCTCAAAATATATTTTTAAAGGAATACTCATATCAAAAATGATAATTTTTTGTCTTTTACTTACATGGTGTTGCTTGTACTAATTGCCAAGAAAAAAATGTATCATTTGACAATAGATATAAAACACCTCATGAAACAACTGGCAAGTAGAGTCACTAGGTACTAACTGACTAAATCCACAGTATAGAGCAAATTTTCATAAACATGCCAACTCTCAAAAGTGCCTCTTAGAGGTACTTACCTATATAAATTTAGGTCAGGTTGGGGAGCATGATCTGTTACAGCGTGATTCTGTCTGCAGACAGAATGTCAACGTCATTGAGAGGTTTACTTACCTCAGCAGTAACATTAATGTCTCTGGTGACTCTTCCCATTAAGTTAGTTGAAGGATTGGGAGAGCATGGGAGGTAATGAGATTGCTGGAAAGGACGGTGTGGCACTCCCGATATCTCTGGAAAAGGATGAAGGGGTGTTTCCTTTGTGAACCACCGGGGCGCATACAGCCACCCTAACCTGACACAGACAGACAGACGCAAGTTGTCATACAGCACACAAGGTTTATTTACAGAGGAGAGTCACTTTCTCACTCCCCAGAGCACAGCACAATGCACCACAGTATAAGTCTTAGTTCTTTTATCCTTCTTCTCTTCTTTTGTCTTGTCTTTGGTCCTTCTGCCTCGACTTCCTCTCTGGCAAGCTTCATCCACCTCCTCCACTCTTATCCACTCTGGCTCCCTGAATGGACCGAGGCGGCTCCTTTAATTCAGTTCCTGGAAGCGTTCCAGTATTACCTAGAATCACTCCCAGGTGTGGTAGAAGTTCACTATAAGGCTCTGCAGCTCTCCCTGGCAGCCCCCACAGAACCAAACAGGGGTGCACCAAACTCCAATTCCCAGTATGCCCTGTGGGAATCTGTGGTGCCACAGCCACCCAGGAAGGCTTCTCTCTAGTGTCCCAGGGAAGGTATTGACTCAGCTATGCTTTGTCCCCAAGTCCTTCCATTCTATTAGCGTCCTGACAAGGTAATGGCTGTGGCCACCTGTCACACATGTTTTAATATACGGTTGCGAGACATGGACGCTATCCAGTGACCTGAGACGAAGATTGGATTCCTTCAGTGCTGTGTCTCTTTGGAGAAATCCTTGGGTACCTACTGTAATAAATTGATAAATAAATTCCCTAAATAAAATGTAACTTCACATTTTTATGCAGAATGTCAATAACAAAGTTCCTGATGCAAAAGGCAGGTGCAGAAACTAAATAAATATCCCCAAGAGGAAAAATTTTGAGATGAAACGTAAGGTTCTCTCCTTGCAAAAATGTGAAATCTGTGCAGAAATAAATTAGAAACCAAGAAGGTATCAGAGCTTACCAGCGAAATTACTAGAATAGATCAAGAACATGCTAGGTGTCCAAGCGAGGTTCTTCATAAGAAAACACAGGCTCTGCATTCAGAGCTCAACCTCTTAACAACCAAAGAAACTGAACAACTCATTTTTAAATCAAGACATCATTACTATGAACACGGAGAGAAAGCTAATAAGCTCTTAGCTCAACAAATCCACAAGCAAGAAGTTTCGAAATACAATTCCAGCAATCACCAACACGAATGGAGATAAAATCATTGACCATAAAAATATAATGTACACATTTAGAGACTACTATAAATCCTTATATTCTACTGAGTTCAAAGAAGATAACACACAATCTAATGCATTTCTGGATACATTGCAGATACCACAAATAGATACTTTTATTGCAGAGGAACTGGATAAACCTCTGGCGCTATCAGAATTACTAGATGCTATAAAGTCACTTCAGAGCGGGAAAGCAGCAGGCCCTGATGGATACCCTGCCAAATTTTATAAGAAATTCTCCACTCAGCTAGCTCCCCTCTTATTAGCAACATTTACAGAAGCTAGACACAATCAAATTCTACCTCAAACTTTTCGCCAAGCATTAATCACCGTCTTTGCTAAACAAAATAAGGACTTATTATAATGTGCATCATACAGACCAATTTCACTTCTGAATAATGATGCTAAGATACTCTCCAAAGTCCTAGCTAGAAGTATGGAGAAAGTGCTGCCTTTGGTAATATTACAAGATCAAACTGGATTTATTAAAGGCCGACACTTAGCTTTCAATTTCCGACGTCTGTTTAATGTAATATATTCACCTGCAAAGTCAAACACCCTGGAGATATTATTATCGTTGGATGCAGAAAAAGCATTTGATATGACTGAATGGAACTACCTTTTCACTACATGAAATTTGGGTTTGGCCCGAATATTTGTGCATGGATCAAACTACTGTATACTAATCCAGAAGCTTCAGTTTGTATTAACATTTGTTCAGATTACTTTAAACTAGAACGTGGTACCAGACAATGATGCCCCTTGTCACCACTGCTATTTGCAATCGCCATTGAACCACTGGCAGTTTACTGTCAAAATGCTTATCAGATAAAGAGGATTATCATAGAAGGGCTTGAACAGAAAATTTCTCTATAAGCAGATGATGTGATCTGTATATATCAGACCCACAAAATACTGTGCCTGCAGTCTTAACAGCACTTACAGAATTTCAAAAGATCTCTGGTCTCAGAATTAATTTGAATAAAAGTGTGCTCTTTCCAGTGAATTCTCAAGCATACAATATTAGATTGGACACCTTCCCTTTTATTATTGCAAATCAGTTTAAATACCTAGGGGTAAATATCACAAGTAAACATAAAGCTCTATATCAACAAAATTTTGCCATCTGTATGGAAAAAATTAGGCAAGACTTGCATAGATGGTCAACCCTTCATCTCACTCTAGCTGGAAGAATTAACGTTGTTAGGATGAATATCCTTCCTAAGCTTCTCTTTATATTCAAAAACATTCCAATATACATCAATAAATCATTCTTTAAGCAATTAGATTCAACCATAACCTCATTTAATTGGAACTTAAAACATCCATGTATCCAAAGAGCGACCCTACAAAGACCTAAGACAGAAGGTGGCATGGCTCTACCTAACTTTCCGTTTTATTACTGGGCAGCAAACATACAAGCTATAAAAACCTGGACACAAATAGATGAACATACACAGGCTTAGTCCGCAATAGAAATAAAATCCTGCCGTACCTCTTTATATTTCCTGCTTTGTGCCCGAATAAATGCAAGTTATCGCCAATATACTAATAACCCAGTTGTGCTTTACTCACTTAGAATATGGAACCAATGTAGAAAGCATTTTAAGATGGAGAATCTTTTATCTGTGGCACCTCTGCATGAGAGCCACCTCTTTCAACCCATGCAAACATATGCAGTTTTTAATATCTGGAAAACATTTGGGATTAAATTGCTTAGAGATCTTTATATAGACAACATCTTTGCATCCTATGAACAATTACATTCCAAATTTAATTTTCCAGCAGCACATTTCTTTCACTATCTTCAAATTAGAAACTTTGTTAAACAGAACCTGCCCGATTTTCCCCATCTCCCACCTTCCTCTATGCTGGAAAAAATATTGCTCAGTCTCGAGGACTCAGACAGCATTTCTGCAATATATAAAAATATTTTACAGTCCCTCCCATTTAAAGATCCAAGAGGACAATGGGAAAAGGATCTCTCACTCAACATCTCAGAAAAGGAGTGGAAGGTAACAATGCAGAGAATTAATTAAAGCTCCATATGTGTAAAGCATACAATTATTCAACTCATAATTATATATCGAGCACATCTGTCTCGCTTGAAATTGTCCAAAATGTTTCCAGGGCAAGATTCAACCTGCGAGCGCTGCAATCAAGCTCCAGCCTCACTGGGTCACATGTTTTGGGCCTGCACCAAATTAACATCATTCTGGACAAAAATTTTTAAATGCCTATCAGACAGCCTTGGTGTCACAATCCCTCCTAACCCAGTAACAGCTGTGTTTGGTGTTCTTCCAGATGGGCTTAAAGCGGAGAAGGTCAAACAAACTGTGATTGCCTTCACTACACTATTGGAACGCAGACTTATTTTGCTAAACTGGAAGAATCCTAACTCTCCTCTTTTAAGTCAGTGGGAAACTGATATTTTATGTTATTTGAAATTGGAAAAAATCTAATTCTCACTTAGAGGATTTGTGCAGAACTTTTTCAAAACCTGGCAGGATGTAATCAAAAATATTTTAGAACTAGCAAAATACCCGCGCTTCGCAGCGGAGAAGTAGTGTGTTAAAGAAGCAATGAAAAAGAAAAGGAAACATTTTGAAAATAACGTAACATGATTGTCAATGTAAATATCTACATATATACACATACATATACATACACACATACATACATACACACACATATATACACACAAATACATATATATATACATACACACACACATATATAAACATATATATGCATATACATACATATCTACATATATACACACACAGCTATTTCGTATCAGTGCAAGACGCTGCTTGTTAAAATGGATAACTCCCGCTCTTACGTGCAAGTCTGCGTGGATATTATGAACTATCGTATTTGTTCAAGTTCTATTTAAATTTTAAATAGAAGGAATTTTTATTTAGTCGACAGAAATATCTTTGGTAGGAATGGTAAAAACAGACAGGAATATTATTCCTGAATAAATCAACTCAAACCTTAAACAACTTATAATATTTTGCTCTCCATAAAAATATATGCTGTCTAAATTATACAAGTTAGAAATAAAGTAAACTTTAAAAGAACAAACATTCAAATTTCTTTACTCTTATGTAATTTTATATAAAAAATAAACTTAGATTTTAAATATCCCAAAAGATTTTGCTCTCCATAAAAATATATCCTGTCAAAATTATACAAATTCAAATATGAACATGCTGCATAACAAAACCTGGAAATATAAATAAAATGTGTTCCTTTCAGCAATAACAAATCAAATCATTCAGTTGTCTTTGCTCATATGTCATTTTAGAGCTGGACGCCTGGCATCTTTTTTTGGCAACAAGTTCATTTATGTTTGGTGTGAGGTTCTGTGTTGTGGAGATTCTCAGGATGGACTGCAGGTGCTCATGAGTGAGGCGACTCCTGTGTGCTGTTTTGTTAGTCTTCATCACTGAGAAGAGCTTCTCACACAGATATGTGCTACCAAACATGCACAAGGTTCGAGCCGCATGTAGACGGACTTTTTTTGTTCTTCAAAGTCACCAAAGCGCCGTGCGCTCAGTTTATCAGCAAAGTGCGTATTTGGGAACACCGTAGTGACGACTTGGTTCAACATTACTTGGCAACAGGGAAAGTGGGGCAAGTTGCACTGGTGCATTTGTGTCTCCCATAAAAGCAGCTTCACTTGAAATCACTTTGTGATTGTGCACGGGTAAAAACGTCCGCTGAAGTGTCAGATTCTTATTTAATTCTTCTGCTTTCTGTATCTTCTGCATTGCATTCAGGTCTTTCAGGTTACCCTGATGTTTTGTCTCATAGTGCCGTCTTAGATTAAATTCTGTAATTACAGCCACATTAGCTCCACAAATGAGACACACGGGTTTAACGGCAATGTCAGTAAACATATACTCAGCCTCCCATCGGTTTTTAAAGGCTCTATTTTCAGAATCAACTTTTCTCTTAAGCATCGTGTGGGCTAGCTTCACAATAACTTGCAAGCTAGACTTGATTAACGCGGTAAGTGTTCGGCAAGGCAGGTGAAGCGCTGCATTATGGGATCTGTAGTTTATTGTGTTACCAGCGCTTCATATACCCGGGCCATTAATAACAATAATACAGTATATAAAATGATCTCGCGGGCCGGATATAATTACACGCCGGGCCGGATGTGGCCCGTGGCCCTTGAATTTGACACATATGGACTAAATAGAACTTGAAAAGATATATTTTTTCGTACATCGAGCCCGCGTGCTAATGTGGTTTTGCCTGCATGCCTCAATAAGTGACCCTCCCCTCGCTCTTACTTTTTTACCGTTCATCTAATGAATACACTGAGTATGGCTTTACCAAAACAATCATTGATTGCGAATAAAGTATTCATTATTCGAGTATGTAGATCGGGGTATATATATACACGTTTCTTACTGCATCAATAAACAGCTCGTCTTCTTCTTTATCTGAGACCTGACACACTGCATGCACGGGTTTTTTTTTTTTTAACACTGTCTTCCTTTAGCGGGACATTCACTTTTTCCACCGTGTGCTTTGTTTCTGCAGTAGCTGCAGTTATGAATAATATGTTTGTATGTATCAGACGCTTCATATTTTTTTGCTGCCTTTTCAATTGTGTAATTCGGTTTTTGTTCAGCGCTCTTCGGAACTGTTGCTTTTTGTCTGTGCACTGCGTCAGTTCACGTGAGCCGCTCGGTGTACATGCATCGAAGGTTCCCAGCTGTGCTGTTGCCATGTCGTGCTATGTCCATGGCTGTATCTAATGCTACCGAAGTCCCGGTACTTAAAACTTTCTCTCGCAGTTTCGCTGAGTTTGTGCCAAACACCACCCTGACCATCTCATCTTCCTCTGCATAAGCACAGTCCTTCACCCGTGAATATTTACCCATGGCAGTTTGCTATTGGATTGCCGCTGACGGACGGCCTTATATGGGCAGGCACTAAATTACAAACGCCAGCGGCAGCCTGTCTATGAACTTAATTTAAAGTGTAGGTTTACACTGTGCTTTGTTTCCGAAGTAGCAGAACTCATGAATATGGTTGTATATATCACTCGCTCGCTTCTTATTGTTTCGCTGCCTTCTCAATTATATAATGCATGTTTTCTAAAGCGCTTTTTGGGCCTCTTCCTGGTTTTCTACGTACTGCGTGATTACGTAGGAGGCGTGATGATGTCAAACGAAACTCCGCCCCCACGGGTTTCAAGCTCATCTCCATTACAGTAAATGGAGAAAAACAGCTTCCAGTTATGACCATTACGCGTAGAATTTCGAAATGAAACCTGCCCAACTTTTGTAAGGAAGCTGTAAGGAATAAGCCTGCCAAATTTCAGCCTTCTACCTACACGGGAAGTTGGAGAATTAGTGATGAGTCAGTCAGTCAGTCAGTGAGTGAGTGAGTGAGTGAGTGAGGGCTTTGCCGTTTATTAGTATAGATAAGCTCTTAAAGCACAGAGGAAGTAGATTCTCTCTCCATTTCTTTTTCTTCTCCATTTATCTGTATACACCTATTAAACTCATCAATTTATTTATTTTTACTATTTTTAAGTTTTTATTCCGTTGGCCATGCTCTCTTTCTCAGGGGTGGGGTTTGATTTGTTTTCAACCCTATTTTTTGTAAAGATTCATCTATTTGTATGGAATGAGTACAATAAAATCAATAAAATAAAAAAAAATAATTGGTGGTGATAGGTTCAATAGTATGGACTTTCATACCAGTCAAACACACTGTCACACTTTCAGTATTATAGATTAGACGCCTCTATGAATCTGAATTGTAAGAAGGTAAAGACAAGCACTGAAATGGGTGTGAGCGAGAGATGTAACTTTGTCTCAGCTTGACTTGATGAAACTTCCTCGGTGACTTCACATGAGACGCAACAACAAATAAAGGCATCATAGAAAATTTGCATTGGCAAAGATTATGCTAGGCAAACTGAAGGGAAACAAAGATAAGCAAATGTTAAGATATTTATTGATTTTCAACTACAAAGTTATGCTTGAAACCACAAGGACAACCTTTCGATTTCTGTCTCTGTTTTGTATCATTAATTAGCAGCTCAACCTAAATTATTTGCAATACAAATAAGTATATGGTAACATACATGTATTGTGCTTTGTGATAATATTTAGTATGAATGGACCCATGCATTATTTATTACTTTGTTGCTTCAATGGTAATAAGGAAGAGACTGAATTGGCTGAGGCAGACTGGTCAGTTTTAAAGAGACCACACCATCACACACCTGCTGGATATTGGTGACATGTTGTATCTTGGTCAGACATGCAAATAAGAATTTCACTGTTCTGTGCACACGTGACATTGCTACTACTATCTATATATAAAATTCACTAAGGGCATGCAAGACAGTGAGTGCAAGCAAGACAGAGAGCCATGCTACCAACTCACAGAGCCCCGCTCGCCTGCCAACTCTAAGACCATGGAATACACTCGAGAGAGTGCTGCCCACCAACTCTAACCCTCCTACCGTGTCATGGGATATGCACAACAGAGCCACGCACGACAACTGTAACCGTCCTCCCGCGTCCTGCGTCCTGCGTCGATCTCAAGGCATGTGCACTGCTCATTTGCCCGCACGCAACAACTCACCAAACACAGCCTCAGTCGCTTTCGTCTGTGCAAAAGTCCACATGCACCTCTGAGCCATGTTGACTTTTCACCGCACACAAGACAGAGAGCCACGACCGCCAACTCACAGAGCCCCGCCCGACAACTCTAACAGAGCCCCGCCCATAGGTTACACACGAAAGAGCCACGAACACCCACTATAACCCTCCTCCCACATCATGGGGAACGCACAAAAATGCCCCGTCCGCCAACTCTCACCCTCCACAGGCTTCCAACATTGCTCTCGAGGCATGCAAGCTATATTAAGCGTCACCAACGAAGACTCACTACACCTTAATGAACAGGTGCTGAAATTTATCCCTAACGACGAAGTAACTTTCACCAGCGTTGACTCCATCGTCACAGACGATCCTGCAGATCAACTTGCATTCCCCGAAGAATTTCTTAATAGTCTTACTCCCATTGGCATGCCTCCGCATAAACTCAAAATTAAAATTGGTTCAGTCATCATGCTTCTCAGGAACCTCATGCCAGCAAAAGGTCTCTGTAATGACACTAGACTTTCTGTTACCAGCATTTACCGCAATGTACTGGAGTGTAAGACTATCACATCTGCTACCACACAAACTGTCCTTATTCCCCGGATTTCCCTGACCCCATCAGATTCTAATTTGCCTTTTACTTTTACACGCAATTTCCTGTTAGATTGGTGTTTGCAATGACAATTAATAAGGCACAAGGACAAACTTTCAAAAAAATATACCTGTATCTGCCAAAACCTGTTTTCACTCACGGACAATTGTATGTTGCTCTCTCCAGAGTTCCGTCTTTTCATTCACTTACAGTTGTATCCTCAAACCCTCCCCATTTGGACAACTGTGTCTTTCAGGAGGTGTTCACACATCAATAAATAATTATATGCAGTGTATGCTACACTGCGGGTTGGCTAGTTACTAATATTACTCCTTTTTATTGCCTTAGTCTTCTGTTGACAGGAATGACCCAAGTAAATAGACCTTCAGAATTCAAACATCAAACCAGTCTGGTGTTCCATCTGCAGAAGTGTCTATCCTTGGATTAAGTTCCGAAGCAATGATAAAAGTAAGAAGGAAATGTTTCAGAACTGACATGCCTTCAAATAATTAGGAATGATCAATCACTTTAAAATAAACTGAATAGCAGTCACATCACATGGTGAGTCACAACGAGTTCAGGTACTGTGACATTTTGGGTACTGTTTAAACTTCTTATTTCAAACTCTGTTTTAATGCTGGATGATCAGATGGAGAGGAAAGGCAAGAGGGGGACTGGAGATTTATGTGAAAGAGCAATAGTAAAATAGCAAGCAAAGTAAAATGAAAACTAAGATGTATGATCCAGACATTGAAATGCTGAGTGAATTTTCCTACATTACCACCTTGGGAAATAAGTTACATCATCCTAATACATGTTTATTTGCTCAGCAAAAGAAATGATTAAGTTTGTTATGAACACTATATTGATGTATCATTCTGACCCTTGAATAATGGTGTCATCAACCAGGGAACCTTAGAAGGAACAAACATCTGCCAGCCTGTTTCATTTGTGGACACAACTGACTGGACCTGCTTTATTTAAATTTGAATACTTTTAAATGTAAACCTATGGGCACATCTTATTGCCACCTACAGGCAACTCTCTCTTGTGCGTGTTTGGGGGATTGTGTTTTGTTATAATACTTGGATTTTTCTTGAGCTTCTATAAAGTCTTAATTTCAAATAACATATTATTTATCTATCTACATATTTATTTTTCCATCAAGTAGTTTTGACTGAATGGAATTCTCATTTAACAAGAAAGAATTGGTACACAAACTAAGAAGCATTCGTTTTCCTTGGGCATATGGTTGAGTGAGCAACCAACAGACCTGTACACAACAGATTTCAAATAAACATACAGAAACATTTAGGTTGATTAAAGCTCCCCAGGGTTGATATCTCATGACTCCAGCATTCTGGGTTTGAATCCTGTTCCTAACACATCCATAAAGACCTGTTTGTTATCCTAATGGATACTTCATAACTGTCTTTGGTGGACTGTAGGTTTGTGCATGAATAAGCCCTGTGATGGACTGTTGCCCTGTTCTTGTCTTGTGCCCATTGACGCTGGGATTTGCACTGCCACCCCACAACTCTTAATTGATTTAGTTGGGTTTGAGGATGAATAAAAACTAAATCCATCCAAAATACAAATGTTATTAGAAACAAAAACTTTAAAAACATTTGACGAGAACAGGCCATCCATTCCAACAAAGCTTGCTGGTCCTGTCCACCTAATTCCTTCAAATTAACATCAAGTCCCTGAAGTCCTACAGTCTACCTGGTAACTTATTTCATTGGTCTATGGTTTCCTGTGTAGAGAAAAACCTCTTAACATTTGTGCAAAATTTACCTTTAACAAGTTTCCAACTGTGTCCCTGTCTTCTTTTTGAACTCATTTTTAAGTAACAGTCTCATTCCACTATACATATTATGTCTTTCATTCATTTATTTATAAAGCACTTTAAAAACAACATCAAGGTTGACAATAAAAACCCAACATATCAGACATGCAATAACCAAGGGTAAATGAAACAGAAACACAAAAACACATAAGAGCTGAAGAGATTCTTAATAAAAAGTATACAGATAGCCAACATATCATACTGGGTTCAAAGCCAGAGAGTAAAAATGTGTTTTTAAATAGGATTTAAAGACAGCTAGCGAAGGAGCCTGCCTAACGTGCAACGGCAAATCGTTTCAGAGTTTTGGAGCTGCAACTGAAAAACCTCAATCACCTCGGAGTTTGCATCGTGCCTTAGGAACATGTAAGAGCATCTGGTCTGCTGACCTGAGAGAGCGAGACGGTACATAACGGTGTAGCAGTTCTGACAAATAAAGTGGGGCATAACCATTAAAACATTTAAAAACAAATACAAGGATCTTAAAATGGATTCGAAAACTAATTGGAAGCCAGTGAAGGGAGGCCAAAATCGGGGTAACGTGTTCATGCTTTCGTGAGCCAGTTAAAAATCGAGCAGCAGCGTTTTGCACCAGCTGTAGGCGAGCAATGGAGGCCTGGCTAATTCCAAAAAGAAGCGCATTGCAGTAATCTAGACGAGATGTTATAAAGGCATGTATCACTGTTTCAAGGTTGCGCTTAGACAAAGCACGCTTGATTTTCAGAATTGTAAACACCTCAGTCACGTCACCCACTTAATCTCCTAATGTTATATTTGTCATTCATTTAACTTTTAGTGCAGTGAGTCTCAGATTCATTCCTGGGATATCCCTGTAGCTGCAGGTTTTCGTTTCAGCCAGTTCCACACATCAATGATTCAGCGTTACTTCAAATTGATTTAATTGTTTAATTAGCTAGCATTTTTTCAAGTTGTATTTTGCATTTAGAAAAGTGCTCTGTTATAGTGTAAAAATGTATACCTTTTTTACCATTTTCTTTTTAATTCCCCAGCACTGAAAACACAGGTGTAAATAACCCTGAATGGTAAAGTGAACAGCTACTTGCCATGCCATGTTTATTTGTGAGCTAATAAGTAAGAAAAGCTTTAAAGCAGTGGGTCACTTTAACTGAAGGTGTTCATCTGCTTTTAACCAGATTTCTGCCTTCGATAAGCAGCCTGTCATTTCCCAGTTTCTGCCATTGTTGTGTCGATCCAGAAAACAAAATGGGCTTGCTAATTTTTATTGGAATGTAGCGAGCGTTTAGGTGTGTTATACTGAGGTGAATTGTTTTTTTTGCTTATGAGACTTGCCTCTTTTTTACACTGTGGTTATTTATGCCCTTTCTTATTTGCTAGCACACTGAATTTTACTGCACAGCTCATCACTAGTTGTTAATATGTGGATACAATCAAGGGGGTAGTCTCCAAGAAAAATGTGAATTGAAAAGAATATGATAAAAGAAAGTAAACATTTAAAACTAAGACAAAACGTGCACATTTATGAATTTCTTTTATAGGTTAATGTCATACAAACACATTTTTCTGAAAGGTAAATGAGAAAAGATAAAAAGTTAGCTAATTAAACAAGTAGATCAATTAAAAGTAAGAGTGTAAAATTTCCAACCTAATTTACTGCTCAAAGATGCTGATATGCATAGGTGTGCTTGTAATTCCTCAATGCGACTCTATAGACTCTAACAGAGAGGACAAATGAATTAAAATTTCCCCAAACATGATGTGTGGCCATTTCTAGAAGTCATTTTTACAGCTAGGTTCATATTTGAGAATATTAGACCACCCACTCTGAATACGTTTGTGGAGTTATGTTCCAATTCTTTTCACATTTCTAGCTCACTGCTGTTTTAACTTATTTGTTGAAACCAGAAATTCAAACTCAAAAGCAGCAAACCACTTCCTGCCAAAAGTGTGACATCAAGCTTCTTGTGAAAAGGTTGACACGTTGTTTTTTTTTTTAAGTATTTGTTTTTATTAAATACCCCCGTCATATGCACTGGTGTGTTGCCAGCCTTATGGGGCTGATTTTGAGGGACACCAGAGAGCACCAGAAGCTGTTTGTCATCCACCTTAATAAAAGGATGCATGTCTGTGTGTCAGTGTATCTTTGTGTCCTTCTGGTTGCTGTATCTTTGTCATTCCAACAGATGGTGCATTACAAACATTTTTAGTACTAAAATGCTTTGCACTTATTGTTCTAACATATTGGCACATTACAAATATTAACATTCCTTTTATGAATCCCATACCAAATGGCACATGACAGAGACATCCGCACTGCATTTCTCATTCCAACAGGTGGTGCATCACAAACATTTATAGTAATGTATTACAAAAAACATTCCAATAGATTGTGCCCTGCAAAAATATTAAAGCTGCTAATACATTGATTACTTAAATTTTATCCCATTTTATATGAGTAGCACGGCTTGTCTTCCACTAAATACGTGAGGACACTGACCTGAAAGAGTTACAGTATTGTAAACCCAAATCTGACCTGCAGGCAGCAGCTTCTCTTCCAGTGTGCAGGATTTTAAGCCTGAAAAACACAGAAAGAAGGAGTCTAGATCAGCCAGCGATGACAAAGGCAGGGACCAACACACAAGCTTTCTTCTTTTCCCCTTGTCTATCAAGATAATAATAATATATTTTATTTATATCAGTTACATTAAACAGTGACTCATTTAATCCTTTTTGTTTCACACCTCTTAGTTTTTTTTCTGCTTGTTTCATCCTGCATATGATGCAATTTGAGCCTCCTCCCAGTCTCACAATATTTACCCAAAGCTTTGCCAACTTGCACATGTCCACCTACACTCTTAAAAATAAAAGTGCTCAATTGGTTCTTCAAAGCAATTCCACAGGGAAACCAAAAGAGCCATTCACTTGAGTTTCAGAAAGAACCTTAATTTATTTAGATCCATAGCAAGTTCTGTAAATAGCCATAAACAGATAATGAGAGATTTGTGAAATACCAATGGGCTCTTGCTGCTTATATAAAACACAGGCTAAGTTCAGGGATTTCTGGTATCCTGCTAAGAATCCTACTATACATTAAAGATTTCAGTTTTGTCCACATATTAGGAACATTTTCAAAACCCAAAGAACAAATATAATATATAAATTAAATGGATCTTCTTCAAGCAATGGTTCTGGAACCACACAACCCAGTCATATTAGAACCATTATTTTTAAGAGTGTAATTCCAATTTCAAAAATGAAGTGCAGGAACATTAAAACAAGGAGTCAGATCACTCACCGAGGACAAGCCTCTACTTAAGGGGTCTATTACAACGAAAACCTGCACTCACTTTGACCTTCCCCAGACTGAGTCGAGCGGCCAGGAGCAAAATGGTATGAAAAATGTTTCGCTCATTAACCAACAGAGGCCAGTGATTCCAGATAACCGATATGTTACAGAGAGTTAAAAATAAAAAGACAAATGTTTAGTGTTCTTTAGAGAGTCTTTTGGTTAGATGTGGTACTAAAGATGACAATGAGTTGAAAGTACTTGAACTCTACAACAAATTCTATTGAAGCACAAAAGGACTGTTAGCAGCCTTAAGCTGCTATAAACAAATGTATAGTTTGTGTGATTCAGCTTAGAAAAAGGTTTACTTTTGAATGAATGTGTATTTAAAGTGATTTTGTTTTTGTTTTCATACTGTAAATACACAATTGCTAATAGAAAACAATACATTAAGGAGCACCGTGTATACTGTAATACACACTTTGTCACTGATCTGGGTGAAGGACTTTCACTGGCTCTGTGTCAGCGGGCTGTTACATGAGGAAAACGTTTAAGAGCGCAGTGTTTCCTTTCTGAAACGTATTAACAGGGAACAAGATTTAAAAATGCCTTAGGCTCGTCTTGATAACTCGTCTCAGACACACTTCTCAGTTCACACATTCCACCAGCAGTTAGTGACCAACACATTTTCTCATCTGACCCTTCTAATTTTCAGTTTGTTGTAATCTCCTCTTTTTCCTATTTTATTGTCTTCCCCTGCATCACTCTTTTCATTCTTCTCTACTGGCTTCCTTTTCTGTTTTTTCTCTCTGCACATTCAACAAGGGTCACACAACTGATGCATTGCTTTTCATTTTTCATTGCAGTATGAGACTTGTGATTTCTGAAGTTTGTGCTTACACTTTCATTTAACTGGTGTTGGTTTTAGTATAATTTTTCTGATGAAAGTTATAGGGAAGCTCTATGACAGACTGCATCTCAGTGGAACCCTGAAGTTCTTAAAGTGACACCGTGCCAAATCTTTAACAGAAAGAATGTGCAGTATAAACCCAGATCACTGCCCCAGACACTTTTACTATAAATGTTAAGGCTTTGTCCTTTAAGCCAGGAGGCTGCTTTTCCAGGGGCACTGAATAACAGATTTTTCACCTGACCCATCTAATTTTCAGTTTGTCACATATATCTTATATTACTCTGTTTCTTCATCTGACTGGGTAACTCTGAGCAAGGGAATTAACGTGCATATTGATAGAAAAGTGTACTGTATTCTCACTGTGTTAGGTGCCTTGGATAAAAGTGTTATTCAAATAAAACATAATAACAAGCAGTGCAGAGGAACCATCTACTGTACATACAGTAATTGTTTATTTGTAGTGCTGTCACCTAGTGGAAACGTGCTAGAACTACAACAGGAATCTGCACTACATACTAATAACTAATCAAAAGGCAGTGGTGCAGCATATTAGTATTCACTGTATATATTTAATAATGAATATACAGAATTATAAATAATAAAGTATGGTAACCAGAACATTGTTTACTAGTTGCACATTATATTTGCCTGTACTGTAGAAACACAACACTGTAAGAAATGTTTACTCAGTTTAATACTACATATGGAAACAAGTAATTTATTCAGGTCAAAAAAATGATTTGATTAAAATTATTATAACTGATTTGAAACAACCTGAAATTCTGAGGTCTTAATAAAGTTAAATCTTAATTTATTTTAACCTAATTTAAAATGGCAGGCTCAGTTATAGGATACACTCTGGTCCCCCCTGGAGGTTGTAGCAAAGGAGAGAATTAAACGAACGCTGAGTGTCATTATGAACAATGCTGCACATCCTCTCTCTGATGCACTAACACTGAGGACTTTCAGACAATAAATCATGCAGCAGAAGTAAGTCAGGAAACACAACTGGGGCTCCTTTATACCAACAGCAATACATATGGAAATGTCTCACTGGGACTGGGACTGCCACATTAGAAGTTTTATTTCTTTTTAAATTTTTCTTCCTTTTTAGTCATTCTGGTGTGTGTTCAGACCATAGTGAGTGTGTATATATTTATGTGCCTATTCATGTATTTATTTAAAGAGCTTATGTAAAAAGACAAATTTCCCTCAGGGACAAAAATGTTTTTTATGCTAAAGGAGCTCCTGTATACCAACAGCAATACACCTGAATAAGGCCTCACTGTGACAGCCAAGTCAGAAGTATTCTTTTCTATCTTTTATAAATTTTTCTAGAAATTCTGATGTGTGTTCAGACCATAGTGTATATGTGTATGTATATATTTATCTAACTGTTTATGTATTTATTTATATAAAGACCTGAAAAAGGCCAAATGTCCTACAGGGGACAAATAAAGTTCTCTTTCTATCTATCTATCTATCTATCTATCTATCTATCTATCTATCTATCTATCTATCTATCTATCTATCTATCTATCTATCTATCTATCTATCTATCTATCTAAAAGTTTAATTTATGCGGTAATGTCCCACTAAGTAATGGAAAAATACAAAATTCAGTTTGATTAAAAAAACAGCAATAATGACAATACAATGTTTTCAAATCAGTGTGATTTTATTACAGCAGATTTTGGTGTTAACAAACTATGTCTATATTTTGTGACTTAAAACAAAATGAGACAAAAGGTGCAACAACACAAGAGTCAGCTGTGCTACAAATTATAACATAAAGATTCCCCCACTTGTGGTATGAATGCAAACATTTACACTTCATAATTTTTCTCATATAAAACATGTTATATAAAATGATATATATAAAGGTAAAAGGTTTTCAGTAGTGCTGTGTCTTTCTTCTTCTCAATTGTTGTGATAAAAAGGTGGGGGAATCACAAAGTCTCCAGAGACCTAAGGATGAAGCTTTGATGAATTCTGTAGCCATGTGACAAACAGAATGATAACTTGGATCTTTCTTGTTTGTTCAAAGTAATCCAACATGATCTTGTTTTATGTTGAATAAACCTCACTATCATATATTAGGTTACATATATATTAGCTTACATCAATGAAAGATCTTAAGGTAGGTCAGAACAAGTAAAAATAATTGTTTCAAATAACTAGTATCCTTGTTGACGTATTTAGTATTCAAAGTCAAGTGTATCTATAGTGTTATTTGCAACTTCCTTCCATTTTTTTGAAGCTGCTAGCACTATGAAGTGAGTGGAGGGCTATTATGACAATACTAGGCACATAACAGGGACACCAGTCCTTCGCAGGCACATTTATGCATATAAAGTCACCAAATAATCCAACATACAACTTGTAAACTGTGGGAGACCCCACAAATTCCAAATAGACATTGAACACAAGTTCTAAAGCTATGAGGCAGCAATATCAGGCTAATGCTTACCAAATAAGTTAATCAAAATGAGATGCAAATACTGCATAATGTTAATGAATTTCAAGTAATGAATAAGTAGATAGATGTTTGATTTGGGATGGCATGGTTGCCCAATGCTAAGTGACGTTGGCACAGAGCTTATGAAAACTTGGTTGAAGCTCAGAATGAATCATTAGATATGTGGAGTTGGCACCTTCCTACTGTCATTGTTGCGTATGTTTTTCCCTGAGTACTTCATTCTTCCCCCTACTTCACAAACACATGAACGGTAGATTAATTTATGATTTTTAAATCAGTCCAGCACAAGTGAGAATAGGTGTGTGTGGGTGTGCTTGTGATGGACTGGCACTCCATCTAGGGTTGGTTCCAAGTCAATGCCCCATGCTGCAGGGATAGATTTTGGCTTCATGCAACCTTGATCTGGATTAAACCAGCCCAAAAATGGATGGACGTCTGAGTTGGCCCAATCACTACAAAAAAATATTTTGTTTGAAAATTGAACAAAGTGTTTTTGAATAACATAATGTTCATAAAGATTAAAGTAAGACATATTCTTCAAATGTATGTATTTTTGTCATATTAATCTTTTGAGATATTGAATTAGTCGATTTTTAACACATCTGTGAAAATGCTTGTCTTAAAAAAATAAAGCAGGCAAGAAAGTTAATGTTTGGAGAAAAAAAAAGCTAAAAAGTATTTCCACACAGCAGTAGTTAGAGAATTCCTTCAGAAATTGTGCCCAGAAATCCAAATCTGTGTCACAGTTGCCCATGCTGCCCTTTATTTATTTTATAAAGTGAGAGCTGCAAATTCTTTTCCTGGTCATATTCATTAGCATTGCTTGTTTATCTGCTCTATCTTATGAAAATAACCACACTGTCTCGTTTGTGTGCACGTTTGTACACCACATGTGGCAGAGCGACCGCCATGTAAACCTGAAAAGAAAGCGAGGACCTGCAAAATGACTTTTTCTTGAATACCAATAAATACTTTCTTATACTAACGTTTGGTCTTTTAAAATAAGCGTTTAAGTCCGAATAAGCAACCAATTAAATTTTAACAAGGTTGGTTTGTAGAGAAAATGCAAACTAAAGAACGATTTGGATTTTTACAGGTTTTTCTTGGCAAACTCAGTACAGAACTACATTTAGAAAAGAAACGGCAAACCCAAACATTTGGTTTTAAGCTCCTACGGCTTTTTCTTTTAATGTGTCAGTGTTAAATAATGTCCATCGGCAGAGTCCGGCCTTTTCTACCGCACCTTATACGACTTGTACTCGATGACGTCACATTTGAATATTATTATTATTACTTCATTTCAGTTATGTTATTGCATTTCTTTTGTTTTTCCAATTGGAGCGCCTGGCGGGGGGGTGGTCATCCTTAGGGGTCGAAATCTAAAGACTTAAACCTACCTTAATAGCGTTCAAATCGTAATGTTTCATCCATCCATCCATCCATTATCCAGCCCGTTATATCCTAAGACAGGGTCACGGGGGTCTGCTGGAGCCAATCCCAGCCAGCACATGGCACATGGCGTAAGGCAGGAACAAATCCCGGGCAGGGCGCCATCCCACCACAGGACACAGACATACACACACCAAGCAAACATACACACACATCAAGCAAACACGAGGGACAATTTAAAGTAGTTAATAATAAGCGCCTTCCATAAGAAGTTCCGCAGGTGGTGAATGTTGTGCAAAGTCGAAACAATTTTAAGTTTTCGTTAGCTAAATCAGAGAACGCGCTAAGGTATTCAAATATGTAATACAAAGGTTTAGTTTTATGCATGTCTGCTTTAAAGTAACCAGAGCGCAATATATTAAAAAGTTATGATTAATCATTTTATGGAAAGTAAATATACGACGGCTCTCGTATACTCGTGTTTCCAAAAGTTTACGCTGATGCACATTGGTTGACTAAAATAGTAAATAGATAAAAGAAAATAATTGATAAATGTCTAAACACTCAGCTCATAACTGAAATCAGGCAAGCCTGAGCAGACAACATTGGTAACACAAACGTCTAAGGAACACCACATTGTTTGTTTTTTTCAAAATTGTCAAACAGCAGCAATAAAGCTGCTACACCTGCAACTGCTACTACTTTAATATTCTACACTCTTCAAATTATTGTTTTCTAGTGGCATTTTACTGGGTTGTGTGGATCTTCGTGGAACATTTGCTTGACGACCATATTATTCTTAGGGTTCTTATGGTATCGTTTCGTTGGGACTTGAAAAAGGCTTCAAATATGTGAACGAAACATAAAGTACAAATTTGAGTTGTCTACCCAGCAGGCTACTGACAGATCAAGAAATATGGAAACATAAGCCTGGGCTATTGTAGACAATAAGAGCACTTTTAAAATCAGGACCCCGTTGACGTTTCATAAATATGTTATCATCTCTTCATTTATGCAGCTTGTTACGGATCTAAATAAAAGTTTGTTTTTATGCTTTCTTTTTTTCTTGAACCATCTTGTGGATGGTTGTTAAAGAACCAAAAATAGTCCCCATATGACATCGCTCTGAAGAACCGCTTTGGCACCTTTATTTTGAAGAGTGCATAATAATAATAATAATAATAATAATAATAATAATAATAAATTAGAATTGAAACTAAATTGCCGGGAGAAGGTGCTACACTATTAAAAATACTACCTCTTAAATTGAACTTTAGGTTATGTTGTTCTGTGTAGTGCAATTGCTTAACAAAGAACCATTTCATTCTTTGAACGGTTCTTTGCATTATTGATTTTTTTGGGTTTTGAAAAGGTTCCTTGAATTTGGACAAAACACAGATCATTAATTTATAATAACACATCAAGAAAACCTGAACTTAACTCTGTGTTATTGTATGCAGCAACAGTCTTTTTAAAATCACGGACCCCTTGGCATTTCACAAATTTGTTATTATCTATTCATAGGTATTTATGGAATTTTACAGATCTTTACAAAAAAGATTATTTCTGTAACCTTCATGATGAATTTTTTTAGGCAAACAAGAGTTGCATATGGCATCGCTCTGAAGATCCACTTTGACATCTTTATTTTTGAGAGTGTAGAACAGTTTTCCTGCCTTGCGTCCAGTGCTGCTGGGGAAGGCTCCTCGCAACCCTGAATTGGAGTGTGCAGGTTTGAGAGTATTTTTTGTGTTATAATAAAAAAAACAACAACAACAACAACAATAATAATAATAATAATAATAATGGAAAACAAAAGTCCGTGGGAGAACGTGAGAACTTCCAGGATGTCCCTGCCTTTTCCATAATCATCCAGCTCCCAACAAGCCTACACTTGAATTTGTCGGTTCACTAGATATATAGTAATAATACGGAGGCGCAGCTGTTATCGTACTGTTGTCCTCACAGGTCCAGAATGCTTTTCATTTCTCCCATTGCTCATCAATCCCGTTCCTGCAGGTCACAGTACTGAACTCTGGAGGCTATCCCGTCTGTTTTATCGCAAACTGGCAGCCGGCAGCCCTCCGCAGGGCACGGTCAAACACGCGGCCAATTTTGCACCGGCGACTCTTTGATTCCATTATCCGTCTGGAGACTATGATAAGTGTACGTGTTCTGTTCGTGTTTTCGTGTGTTTTCCCGTGAACATGCCTTCCTCCCACGTCTTTAGTAACGTTTAATAACTTTTTAAATGTCGCTAAAATATCCTCGTGTGTGCCTCAACATCAATCGAGCCAGGGCTGTCCTTGTAATGTGCCGGTAAAAAGCTGGTTTGGTAAATAAATATAGAATGTAAGTAGTGTTGCTGTTATTATAGTAACTGGTCGTATACTAGTAATATTAGTTTCTATGAGATGCATATTATGGAGCGGTCTGAGAAAAAAAAGGAAAAGAAAACGGTTCCACTCTCCATGTGTGAAAATACTCAACCGTGGGTCAAGAGCTATTTATGCTTTTCTTCTCGTGTTCTCGGGAATTAGTCATTCTGGAAACGATGGCGTCATCATCTATCCGGTTTGATTCTGACATATTTTAATCTGCAAAGATTTAAAGACGGTTTTCATTTAGTCACAGCTTCCCCACAACCCTGCCCTGAATAAGCGGGTTACGAAAATGAATGGATGGATGTTTCATTTGGGAACTGCAAAGGTTGATTTAACAGTAGAACTGTATCTGCACCTTAAAAAAAGGAAAAAACATTTCACCTTTCGTTCTTCGTTATGGCAATCAATACCGTTTTTATGGAGTTTTCATTTAGATTGAATTTTAGAATTATTATGTACGTACCTCAGAGATAAATTCGGGCTGTTACACGTTTGTATATATAAAGAGGTATTCATTTGAGTTTTCGCCTAAATATATGTCTCCAAATATGTACATATAAAATGTTCGCAGTAGAAATCTGCTCACCCATTCTGAAAGAAATTAAATTCCAGTACGATGACGGCTTTGGGGAAAAGAAATCGACAGAATCGATGTGTAAAGAAGTTACAGTATGACATAGCAAAAGGCTTATATAACCTTAATCGAAAACGTACCGATAATCTTAATACGTTTGCGTAAGTTTTAGTACATATTATTTGTCTAACTTTTGTTAAGATTTTGCTTTTTAACCAGTAGCATACGTCAGCTGGGAATAGAACGAATGCGATAACGAAACCTATGGAAAGTCGAAGAGGTGCAGGTTTGCTGCAATTGGCTCCTTGTCGCAGGACTGTCTAATTTATTACGCCCTTATTATAATCACTGGCCAATCTGATTGCCCTTTTAGATCGTTATATGTATGTGCACATACTGCATTTCCACATTCCAGGTCTTTTCGAAGTATATGCCATAAACTAAGACGTTTTTAACAAAGACGTGCGTACGGCATGGGAAATTAGGGAGATAAATAAGCAGATGAAAAAAAAGCAAACGTGAAACAAAAATACAGCGTGCATTTTTTAATCATCTGCGTTTCTTTCAAAATGCAATGGAAGAGAGTTCCAAGGAAAAGCTACAGATAGATGGATAGATAGATGTTTCTAATATTCAGGGATGGTAGCTCCATAGATTTTAATTGAAAAATGATCGGTTCACGTTAATTATGAAGCAAATTAAAAATATGCAATTAAAAAGCAGATGGCAAAATAGTAAACACATGTTGTTACATATAACTTTATCTGCAAACATCATGATATGCGATGCTAGGTGGATTCTCTACTAGAAAAAGAAACATCAGATCATTTTTTAATGTAAAGAATCATTTATCAGAGGCAGGCCACGTTAGATGATTTCTGTGCATGACCGGATCTTTCTTTGCGGGATTGATGAAGCTAATGGCAGGCTTCGTGGGCGACACCTGTTTGTCTGGCTGACGTGTTTTTACGATATGTCTTTAAGAAAAGAAAAAAAAAATCGACGCCCTCAACATAAATAAATAAATTATATTATTATACAGTATCTGTTGTCAGAGGTTGGAAATATTTGCTCCGAGCGCGCACTTTATTTGATCAGTTAACTGTTCTCGAGAACCTTTTCCATACGTGTGACAAGCACCAATTAATTAGCCTAAACAATTTCCCAAAGCAAAGATTTTTTCCTGAGTATGTATGTCACTTTGAAGAATTTTAAACTTCATGATGTAGTCGTATAATGAAAGTAAGACGATTTTTGAACTTTTATGATCTAGTAATTGTTATATTGGACATATTCTAATACTCGGTTCCAGAAGGACAACACTTTCAGAATTTTCATAAATATTTATATTTAATCACGTTTGTTTGATCTGAATCAATCTATCTATCTATCTATCTATCTATCTATCTATCTATCTATCTATCTATCTATCTATCTAT
>JANRMT010062835.1:34579351-34600476 GCA_026402145.1 Polypterus bichir lapradei | reverse complement strand
GATAGATAGATAGATAGATAGATAGATAGATAGATAGATAGATAGATACTGTACTTTATTAATCCCAAGGGGAAATTCACATACTCCACCAGCAGCATACATAAAGAACAATATTAAATTAAAGAGTGATAACAATGCAGGTATAACAGACAATAACTTTGTGTATTGTTAACGTTAACCACCTAGGTGGAACTAAAGAGTCGCATAGTGTGGGGGAGGAACGATCTCCTCAGTCTGTCAGTGGAGCAGGACGGTGACAGCAGTCTGTCGCTGAAGCTGCTCCTCTGTCTGGAGATGATCCTGTTCAGTGGATGCAGTGGATTCTCCATGATTGACAGGAGCCTGCTCAGCGCCCGTCGCTCTGCCACAGATGTCAAACTGTCCAGCTCCGTGCCTACAATAGAGCCTGCCTTCCTCACCATTTTGTCCAGGCGTGAGGCGTCCTTCTTCTTTATGCTGCCTCCCCAGCACACCACCGCGTAGAAGAGGGCGCTCGCCACAACCATCTGATAGAACATCTGCAGCATCTTATTGCAGATGTTGAAGGACGGCAGCCTTCTAATGAAGTATATTCGGCTCTGTCCTCTCTTGCACAGAGCATCAGTATTGGCAGTCCAGTCCAATTTTTCATCCAGCGGCACTCCCAGGTATTTATAGGTCTGCACCCTCTGCACACCTCTGATGATCACGGGGGTCCATGAGGGGCCCAGTCCTCCTAAAATCCACCACCAGCTCTTTGGTTTTGCTGGTGTTCAGGTGTAGGTGGTTTGAGTTGCACCATTTAACAAAGTCCTTGATTAGGTTCCTATACTCCTCCTCCTGCCCACTCCTGATGCAGCCCACAATAGCAGTGTCATCAGCAAACTTTTACACGTGGCAGGACTCCGAGTTGTATTGGAAGTCTGATGTATACAGGCTGAACAGGACAGGAGAAAGTACAGTCCCCTGCGGTGCTCCTGTGTTGCTGACCACAATGTCAGACCTGAAGTTCCCGAGACGCACGTACTGAGGTCTGTCTGTAAGATAGTCCGCGATCCATGCCACCAGGTATGAATCTACTCCCATCTCTGTCAGCTTGTCCCTAAGCAGCAGAGCAATTGTTTTATAAAAGACTATCAGTTTTTCATACATGTACAATATAATGGAATATCATGTAGACCAAAACAAAGACATGAAAATGACAACATGCTTTATTTGTAGTTTGTGCTTAAAATTGGACTTTGGCAATTACAGTACGCTGTTTAAACTGAAAAGCAGCAAAATTGTCCCAACTGCATGGATGTATAGATACAGTGCCCACATCTTCAGCCCTGTTACACTAACAAGACTCATGAGGGAAAGAAAGACAGTCCTGTTATTAATGCACACAATGGAGGAAGAATAGCAGGCCCACAAAAACACTTTTCTCTCTCAGTGCCCATCCCTCTCTCTGCTGCTTCCTCGTATACATAAACTGCAGTCACGATTACACCATTTCCCAAAGTGCTTCCTAGCTCAAAAAAGAGTTTTAAGAAATGAATTTAACATGACACCATATGAAAGCAGGTTTTTGTTGTAGGTTTATAATCATCAGTGCTGCTTGTGTACGTTATAAACAATATGGGTTCTAGAGCTACCATTCAAAGTAAACTGGCAGTTAAAAATAAATGGCAATGATAATTATAACTTATTTCAAGAATGTCCTTTTTTCACATTTTCGTTTCTTCCTGGGAGTTCTACAGTCATACAGATAAGTTGTTAGGATGATGTGGATACTTAACTGGCCCAGT
This sequence comes from Polypterus bichir lapradei, assembly GCA_026402145.1. Classification (NCBI taxonomy): domain Eukaryota; kingdom Metazoa; phylum Chordata; class Cladistia; order Polypteriformes; family Polypteridae; genus Polypterus; species Polypterus bichir. Next base: position 34,598,707 of record JANRMT010062835.1, on the reverse strand, counting down.
GTGAGGGAGTATGGGAGGATTTGGGCAATTCCTGTGAATGGACCAGCATCCTGTCCTAGCCTGACTTTTGACTGTTGCTTCTGGGAAAAGATCCAACTTTCTGCAACCCTGGACTTGATACAGAAACTTCAGAAAATATATGAATGCGTAACCCTTTATAGCATTGTTCAAAGCCACAAGTATAAAATAACATAAATAAAATGATTCATAAACATTGGGAGAAGAATAGGTTTATCTACATGTAGATCGGTATGACAATTTTCATAAAGAGGTCAGCTAAATAAACAATAGTGACAATGATAATGCCACAGAGGAAGTAATTTGGCAACCTTGCTACTTTGTATATTAAATATACTGTAATTCTTAATTGTATGTTTGTATATTGTCCATATTCTGACATATCCATGGAGGCCGCCTTTCATTAACTGAGTATATCAATCTAGTTTCTGATGCATTGAATGATGTACTTGGCCACATAATCAGTGATGTTACCTGGGGTCATTGGGTGTTTCAGGTCTTCCGAACATCAGACACCCTCTCCCAAGTGACCCAACCAGGATTTATCAGCTCCCACCCTTTTGGTCAAGTAGCTTGTGTTCTTGGTTCACTCTTCTTGATCTGCAAGGCTTTCTCTGCTGCCTCTGTGGTAGACATGATGGCTTTTGTCTTGGGCATGCCTTTAATGCCTAGGATACAGGAGGCCCTGAACACGGATCAAGCTGCAAAGCCTCTGCAGCCCACTTCTGCTGGGTCGCAATGTGCTGTCCATCCTTGTCTCCATCTTGTAGCATTCTTCTACCAATTCTCCATACTTAGCTCATTTCCTTTCCTTTGATTCTTCCATCCTGCTTTTATGAATTTGAAAAAAGCACTATATCAGTGTCTGAGGGTGGTCTCTGACATATTTTCTGGGAATCAAAGCCCTCTTTTGCCAGTTCCAAAGTGTCCTACAATTGCTTTCAGTTGAGGTTCTGGCTCCCTTAGGGCAAGAGCGTGTGCTCTGGATTTCATCTTCTGTGGCACATGCTGGTGACTCAACCTTGCTCATACAGAAGAAGTTACATGGACTAGGTATCATGTCGTACACAGACCCAACCAGAAATGTGATGCGGGAAGGCTGAGCCTGCCATAACTCTAACCAAGAGATCTTTTGGTCTAGTGACTGTTCCCATTTTGTCCATGTGCCATGACGAAGCATCTGCACCAGGGGTTTCGAACTCCAGGGGCCTCATGTATAACGCCGTGCGTAGAACTCGCACTATAACATGGCGTAAGCACAAAAGCCGAAATGTGCCTACGCACAGAAAAATCCAGATGCAGGAATCTGTGCGTACTCCAACTTCCACGTTCTTCCGCTACATAAAACCTGATCAGCGTGAAAAGTAACGCTCGTGCACGCGCTTTATGTAACGCCCCAACTCCTCCCAGAATTACGCCTCTTTGAATATGCAAACGAATATAAATCGCTCTTAAGCTCAGCCTTCTGTAAAAAGACAATGGGAAAAGCACGGGGGAAAATATAAGAATTTCAGCGAATCCCAAGTGGAGGCAAAGAAAAAACATACTATTTGTTCAAATAAACCGTGGTATAATCAACAAAAGGAAGTTGATCGAGTGACATAGCGTGTTGGAGAAACTTGAAAGCTCACGTTCACAAAATCGCACAGTGCCGGAAATAAAAAAGAAGTCACATATCAAAGTCGCCGTGAAAAGACGAGTTGTAGCCCACTGTCTGAGTGTCATATGAAAGCTTATTAGGGTACATAGAAAAAAAGGCACACAGTGGGGAAAAAGCACGAAATGTCAACTTCAATCTCGACATTTCCACTTTAATCACGTAGTTTATTTTGTCATTAAAGTAGAACATCATAAACTTCATCTTAAAATCGTTTAATTAACCAGTTTCTCAAATCACATCGTAGTTAAAGTAGCACGTTAAATGCTTTGTTTTGTATTTGATCTTCTATGTGCTCTATGTGTGTGAATCACTACTTACTTCTTAAACCGGCTCTCTTCCTCCAACTGGACACAGAATCAATTACATTCGTGATATTACAGCTCTCTGAATAACTAAAATACTGAGATGTATACGTGATATCATTTTTATGATAGGAGTTAAAGCACGTTATTAAACATGAGTTTCACGGCGCAGTGATTGTGTGCGACCTTCGATGAAATAATTTATTGCAGCAGTACTCATGGGCGGCTCTATGTCCAATAGAGAAAGTCCAATGTCAATATGGTAGCTTATGCACGGTGGATGGCCACGTCCGTTGCGGACACTGCATAGCCGCCTCGTGCTCATTACACAAGCATTTAACTTTTGCCGAAATTTGTCGCTGCGTTTTTAGCTGTGTTGTTATTTTCTCTTTCTGTTTTATATTCAATATATATTGACATGGCCGCCACTGCAGTCCTTGCTTTTCTTTCCCCAAATACCCAATCACCACACAATCAGCTCTGTAATAGAAGTTAAGCCATCTGTAAGCTTAGAGCGTCGATTCTTCAAAACGTTTAAGGAACATTGAAATATCTTCGTAGTACATGTTTAATTATTCTATCCTTCACGACACTCCCAGTGAAGAATATAGATTATTTAAATGAAGTTAAAGTTTTATCTGTATAATATAATACACATATTTTGCTGCATTTCACCTTAAAAATGATATCGTCATCATATGTAAATACGCGCTTTATAAAGTGGCTCAGGTTGTGCGATATTATAACTGTAGTGCAAGTTTACAGTGGGGTGATTGTACTTATAAGTAAAAAACAGTTCTACAAGGAGCACTTGATTGAGTGCATTTAAAGTTCTTGGAATGTAACTGTTTCTGAACCGCGAGGTCCGTACAAGAAAGGCTTTGAAACGTTTTGCCGTGGCTGAGACAGCGTGTCCTTGAAGCTGTATACCGATAATTCTCTTTCCGATCAGCTGCTGCTGTGATTCACACTCAGATACAGTGATATAAATACTCCGAGTGGTGCAGTGAGAGTAATATGGAAAAAGATGATCCGCTGTGGCAACTCCTAACGGGAGATCTGAAAGAAAAAGAAGAAGAAGAAGAAGAAGAAGAAGAAGAAGGTGCAGTGAGAGTAACAACGGTAAAGCAGTTATGGTGTTTGGAATACTATGGCTATTCCCTGGACCATTATATTGTTACAAGTTAATTACAATCAGATGCGTTACACTAATAAACAATATGCGGTTAGTTTCAGTGTATTTATAAAGCCGCGTCAGGAAAATAAGGTGTAACCACACAGGGACAGTAGCATTGTTTTGACGCTGGGTGTCGCCAGTCTGCAAAACCAAGCGGAGAACTTGCGTACGACAAGGTATGAGGTACCATGGAAAAGTGCGTGGCTTTACGCCAAGTGTAGGTTTTATACATCGCGATTTGAACGTGGAAAAATTCTTACGCAACATTTCTGTGCGTTTATACACGAGGCCCCAGGCCTGGAGGGCTACATTGGCTGCAGGTTTTCATTCTAACCCTTTTCGTAATAAGTGACCAGTTTTCACTGCTAATTAACTTCTATTCTTTAGCCCTGTGTTTAAGGATTCAGTCCCCTGAATTGATTCTTTTCTTCATTAAGTGGCAGACAAACAGAAATGAAATGTGAAACGAGCCAACAAATGGCCAGTTAAACTGGGGATTCAAACTCCAATCAATTTCACTCCAACCAGTTTCTTAATGAGATGTTGATCTTAGCTGTTAATTAAACTCGTCATTTAATTCCATGGCTTGTTGCTGCTTTCATTCTGCCAAGCAGACATTTCCAAAACTGTTGATTTTCTGTTTTACTGAGACTTTCATCTTTCTTTATTTTCAGCTATTGTGAGATGGGCACAGGTGAACTGGTCATGTGGCGGCTTGTTTTATGTCTCATTATTGTTTGGCTGCTAATTAAGGAAAAAGAAACAACTAAAGAGGTCTGAGTCACATCAATTAAAACTAATGCAAAAGAAGTTAATTAGCAGCAAAAACTGATCACTAATTAAGGAGATGGGTAGAATGAAAACCTGCAGCCACTGCGGCCCTCCAGGACCGGAGTTCAACACCCCTGATCTACACCATCTTGCTTGTTTGCATCTCCTCGATTCCTTTTCTCACCTCTTTCTGGACCTGTTGACACCCATTTTTGCCCTGGGCTTGGGTGTAGTGAGCTGTTGAAAAAGCTGCCAAGCTTTGCTCAGCCAGAAGTCACTGTCTCTAACAGGGCTCTGCACTGCAGCCATGACTCTTCCTGAACCATTGCTTCCTGTGCTTTCTGATTTTTTTCTGGTCTACACCTTGATACTGGCCTGAGACACTTTTTATGATCCAGGGGCAGAGTCAAATCCATGCATGTGTGTGAGAGTGTAGAACAAACAGCGTCTAGAATGGCATCAACATCTGGTAAGAGAGCAAAGTAAATGCGCAAAGCAAAATACTCCATATATATACATTTTTTTTATTTTTGTGTGTGTATTATTGCTGAATCGGACTTATTTAACTACGATTTACATGCAAGTGATCCAGAAATCGAAAATTAAAGTTAGGTACCTGCATCGGCTGATCGGTCCTCAGCTGATTGTGTAGCTAATGCGTCTACAGAAATGTTTGCCTGGGAGGACTACACAGACACTTGCTGAACTCTGATTTTTATGGAAATTGAAAATGAAAGACAGGTACCTGCATCAGCTGATTGGTTCCCAGCTGATCGTAGTGCTGAACATGCTTATGAAGCTGATGTGCCTATGGCAATTTCATCGCAGGAGAACTACACAGACATAGGTCCATGTGAAGGCAACGTGGCTACTGGACTTCATCAAATGACATGGTGTGTTAGTGGACACTGCGGATTACCAGCCACATGACTACTTCAGGCTATTTTTTTCCAGAAAATTACACCTTTTTTCGGCTAATGAAAGAAATTACAATATGCAACTTTTGAGACAACTCAGATCACTTCTTCAGGCAAGATGTAAACATCTTGATGCCATCTTGCCTGAAGATGGGGCCTGAGTTGCCTCGAAACCTTGCACATTGTAATCTTTTTACTTAGCCAATAAAAGGTGTCAGTTTGCTTGGCTTCACCTGTTAAAAAAATGTAAATTTAAACTATTGCCTGCTTTAGGGTGTATAATACACTTCTAACATGAGGTCTCAATCACTAATGCTGTCTAGTCAAAACCAAACATTCTCACTAAGCCATGGTTTATCATTGAATGAAGAAGCCTTGCATTTAAATTTTATTTTAAATAAATGTCAGTTTCCTCAACTTTTCATTTTTTTGCCTGTCTTTCCTAAATAATGTCTAAACATCGAAAATCCAAGGGGTCAAAATAAAATTGAAACTACAAGCCCAAAACGTTAGTCAATTTCAAAGTCAAGGTAAAACACAAAACTGAGAAGCCCTGAAGTTCTTTTATTCACTCCGAAGACTATCCATCCATCCATCCGAATTCCATTGCACTTCCTAACCTGCTGATCCAGAGCAGCGTCATGAGGCAGCTGAAGCTTACTCCAGCAATTATCGTGTGCAGTCCATCATAAGGTTGTTCTTTAATGGCAGGAGAGGTGCATTTTTGTCTTAAATACATTCTGGGTTATGACATCATGACATGCAACATCCTGCCATCACATGATGGCAATGGGGACACATTGGTAACTGCAAAATGGCTGCCAATATTGAAACAAAAAATAATGTCAAAACAAAATGTTGAATAACAATATACAAAGTAAATATAAAGTAAAAGCAAGAAAACCATCAAGATGTATTCCAATGTGTAAAAAATTTAGGTTAGGTATATTTAGCTTTGGGAATTTAGGGATATACACCTCTCAGGGTGTGTGCCCTTGTAAATCGGGTTAGGGTTAAGGTTAGGGTAGATTAAATGACCCCCAGAATCATTACATCTGCAAAATAATCTTAAGTTTTGCATCCTCTCAGTGAATTTTCTCCACAGGCAAGACAGTTTTATGATCTGTTTCAAAATCTTGATGTTGCAATAATGCAGTTGGTTTAATGCTTTTATCCACTGAATGGTAAGTAATAGCAAAATCTAAGCTGTCAAAACACAAAGCCATTTTTTATTTGTATTGAAACATTTTGGAGTTGAAATTAATTTTTTATGATAAGTATATATTTATTAAATAGAAGCTAAGCTCCCTCTAACCGTTGTCGTCATTCTTTGAATGTCAGTTTAATTCCCAGCAACTCTCTGTTAACCACATCATAATTTTGTTCTTCTGGAATTAATTTTTGAGTAAAGAATGTGGAGCAATATAGTTTCACTGAATCAGAAAAGTGTTGCAAAAAGGACTGCACCTTCTCTTATATCAGAAACATCTGCTATGTTACAAAGAGTTTTTGAACAACAGAATAGCAGCTGTCTTTCCAACTTCGGAGAAAATGCTTCCTTTGACTCTTTTGTTATTGTGTTGATTGTCGAGACCAATGAAATTGAGTATGTTAGTAGACACATTTTACATAAAAGTGACAGAGACTTAAAGGGGTGTTTCTTTGTGGATACAACAGAAGATGAGTTATTTGTCATAAGTGAGGATGAAAACATGGAAATCATTTGTTTAGGGAGTGAGAGCATTGCTAGGCTGCACAGCATTGCCACATAAGTAAGGTTTAAAAGGCCACAATATCTAGTGTGACAAATCTGGATTTTGGCTGCTTTAAAATCTGTCTTTTTCACTTTTGGAATTTTGAATGTATTTGTCAGGTTTTTTTTTATAAAATTTAGCGTTTCTCTGTCAACACTATTTTGTGCTTTGTTTGTCGGATGGTTGTCACCATTTCATGGATGTCTCTGAATGGTTGCGACCAAACTATATACTATCAATACGCCTATTGCTGGTCATGTGACACAGAGGTCACATGGCATATTCTGTCACCAGGCCCTCCCCATTTAAGATGTTGTTGCAATCAACATTCAAGCTATTAGCTTCATTTAAAAAAATATAATATTTTGTGTTGTATGGGGAAAAAATCTACTTAATGTGAGGTCCATTTTTCTACATTTCTTTGAAATCAACTTAGGCTTTGACATTTGCTTCTGATGACTGTAACTGGTTCTCTGGGGTCTCAGAGGCACAGAAAAGTTTAAGAAACCCTGAACTATACTAATAACATTTTTCATAAACTTTCATCCATCCATCCATTATCCAACCCGCTATATCCAAACTACAGGGTCACGGGGTCTGCTGGAGCCAATCCCACGGCGCAAGGCAGGAAACAAACACTGGGCTGGACGCCAGCCCACAGCAGGGTACACACACACTCCCACACACTAGGGACAATTTAGAATCGCCAATGCACCTAACCTGAATGTCTTTGGACTGTGGGAGGAAACCGGAGTACCTGGAGGAAACCCACACAGACACAGAGAGAACATGCAAACTCCACACAGGGAGGACCTGGGAAGCGAACCCAGGTCTCCTAACTGCAAGGCAGCAGTGCTACCACTGCACCACCGTGCCGCCCCTCATAAACCTTCCATATATTTAATAACTTTCATGACTGAAGTGGGAAATGACCATTCTAAGACTGCATACACAACAACATCACTTAAACAGGACAGCTACCCTGGAAGCCAATGCAATGCAAACATCATCAAAAAAGGAGAAAAAGTAAAACATAAAAAAAAAATTACAAGGGATTTAAACATAGAAGGAATACATAAAAATAGTTCCCAAAGTGTATGGATTTTAATTTTTTTGGAAGGATTAAATTCTAATTAGATGATTTTTTCAGAATTATACTTTGAACCTTCAGAAGGCTTTCAGTTTCTAAGTTTGGGGTTTAATCTCCTTAGGCAACTGCATTGTAGATTTAAATAAATATAGTGCATAATGAAAACTAATGGTATGCACAATTGATAAGATAAAATCCATCAATTTTCCAACACTCTATATCCTAACTACAGGGTCACGGGGGTCTGCTGGAGCCAATCCCAGCCAACACAGGGTGCAAGGCAGGAAACAAACCCCGGGCAGGGCGCCAGCCCACCACAGGGAACACACACACACAGACACCAAGCACACACTTGGGACAATTTAGGATCGCCAAGCACCCTGACCTGCATGTCTTTGGACTGTGGGAGGAAACCGGAGCACCCGGAGGAGAACATGCAAACTCCACACAGGTAGGACCCGGGCAGCGAACCCAGGTCTCCTAACAGCGAGGCAGCAGCGCTACCACTGCGACACCATGCCGCCCATGAGATAAAATGAACTGGTAACTGGTAACAATGGTTGAAATTTGTGATTCAGTCAAAAATCACATTATAGCAATCACTCAGTCTTGATATATTTCACATACTGTATGTCTTCTGTGTGGCAATACTTATTTAATAACCATGCAACCTTTATGGGATTGTATATGTTGTATTGGATGAATTTATGTATGGCTTCAAGAAATGTGATGTTTTTAATCCATTTGCACATTATCAATCATATCCACCAGACCCATATTTTCTTCCCTACAGCAGCGCTCCTCTGTAAAATTTTGAGGTGCACCACATCAATGTCTCTCTGATCCTTGGAATGATGATTCATATTAATATTAAAAATGATGGTGAAATTTCCTTCATTTTTGATTTTTCTAAAGGTTATTAATGTATAATCAAATGCAGTTTAGAGTAATTGAAGCTTTGTCCTTACTGTTTAAAGCAATAAGCATGAAAGTCACAGTCTAATATAAATGTGTATTATTTGACTAAAAAGTTGTAACTGTCATTCTTATTCTATGTGCTAAAGAGAAGGGCTGTAAAGGTGCTGCACAATAACTCGGCAGCAGCAGATGCATGCTGTGGCTTCACAGCAAATGCTGCAGAGGGAATGAACTTTATTTACTATCCCTTGTTGAGCTGTTGGTTCAGCACTTATCAGCAAATGAAGTGCCACAATAGAACACCAGTAGTTTTGGTTTATACATGAATTTTAACATGTAAGACTGGTAAATGGAGGACTTTGTAATATTGCTTATGCTTATTCCGTTATCCAAAACAGCATATACCTCAACCAAACAGTGTGGTCAGCTTCCATAAAAGTGATTGAAATCACAGGAAATAACCATTAATAAGTTAAGAAGCAAAGCAAGCAAAAGAATCATAGTTAAAAATACAAATACAATGAGAAAAATAGAAAATGCAAACTTATGAACAGGAAATGAGTAAGCGTCTCAGTGACTGAACCATGACTTACTGCCAGAGTTCTGATTGAATGTTAGTTTAATTACAGCAGACCCAGGCTTTAGCGCATGGCATCATAACAGCCACAGTCAGAAAACTGCAAGCAGGAGGCATGGCGAGAGTATGGATGGACATGAGGTATGAGACACAGAAGAAAATCATCATGGATGGGAAGCCATTTCCTGAAAGGTGCATAAAATCATGCCCAGGAAATGTAGTGTTGCCAGTAAACCTAATTCTTTAAATTGTGATAGCAATCCAGACTTCCTGAGAGTTGCCCACACAAAAACAGACAAAATGTGCTAACTGCATTGAGAAGCATATAAGCCAGGGCCAAAGTGGTACCAATCTGGAGACTTTAAAATGTTTTTTTTCTGCTTGAAATACACTTTTTACTTTGCAAAATTAAAGTTTTAATAAAATTAAAATATCATTAATATTTTGTATTCAGTATGTCTTTATAACAGTTTGAAATAAACAGTGTTCATTTTAAATTGACCTTTTTGGCATTTTGCTTTTTACAAGGTGCTGTTGTTTTGGTGGCTGCCTTACCAATGCGTCATTGCTACAGGCACAGTACCCATAAATCACATGGGGTGATGCCAATTATGTAACACCTCATCAACCGGTACAGTGTCTTATGTGACATCAAAGAGTGTGTTTGCTTCCTAAAAGCTTTCTTAGGCTTTTCAACTTCTGGCAGATTTCTTTTTGATTACAAATGGTGATTAGCATTTTGGTTCTGACTTTTTGGTTTTGAACCCTAACTACCTTGCGCCCTGTGTTGGCTGTGATTGGCTCCAGCAGACCCCCGTGACCCTGTAGTTAGGATATAGTGGGTTGGATAATGGATGGATGGATGGAACCCTAACTACATTACAGACTCATGATTATCTCCTGGTCCTTTTTCCTTGCACTTGTGGTCTGAAAACCTTTCGAACTGCCGGTAGAACACATGAGTGACAACACTACCCACTGAATTGGTCAAAGAGAAAAAAACATTCACCCATTAATTTTCTTATCCTATGTTTTCCATATTAGAGTTTGTCTTGTATTGGGTTTAGAGTTGCAGAAAAAAACCCAGAAAAGTGCTTTTAGAGGCACCCAGCAAAGGCAATAAATGTTTTCACTAATCTGACTGCAGTCGTGAGTTTCTGGAAATTGAATGAGTTCAAAGGTGTCTCCATCGGTGCTATTGAGCTGCAGAGGGCCGGGCCCTGTTTCCTTAGGAGGCAGACCCCAAGCACTGTGAAAGGTCTGCAAGACAGATAGGCCAGCCAGGTAGTGAACTGCTTGAATTAGACAACAAATCAATTATAAAGGGTTCTGTTACCATGAAACTTCAGGTGACAGCGCTTTTACTAAACCAGTATCTGTCTGAAAGTATGTTTTCTCTGTACACAAAAAAGCAAAAGAGCAGCACGAGTTGTCACAAGTTTAATGAAGCCACATTCTGTCCCAGCTGTAATAGTCATAATAATGGCAGAAACTAGTCTTAAATGGGATGCTACTCCTTCAGAGGCCAAATTAACATCACTAAGCAACATCACTGTGTTGTCTGAAGGAAAGGGAGTAGCTGGTGGAAACCTACTTGAACACAAGTGTGAAATCTTGGAATTTATATGTGTGTCCCTAGGACTCTTAGGTAGCAGCATTAGCCATCATGCAGTTGTCCCATGCAATGTGAAAATATAAGACTTTGCTGAAAAAAATATAAGAAATTGAAAAGAAGAAGCAAATAACTGCAATACGTTCATGACAAGGAGATCATCTTCCTTAATATGTCTTAGCAAGAGAAAAAAGTTCTCCATTTTACTTTCCATTTGCACCATTCAGAAATGTAAACACTTTCCTTAAGTTTCCTTCTTTCAAATCACTTCTTTACAGGCTGAGCAAGTTTACAATTTCTGGCCATTCATCATGTTGTAATTTAGGATCCTTCTGAAATGAATCAGATGAGTTGATTTTCTTGGAACATGTTCAAGGGCTGACACAATTTTCATGGTGTGAGGTGACCAGAACTGCCCATCGTCTTTCAATTAAGTCTGAACATTACATAATAGTTCTCCCAGTGTTTCTTTCTTTTAAATTATAATCTCCCTTTTTGAAGATGTGTCACAGCATTCTATTGTCTTTTTATAGCTTCCCTATATGGGCTTGTAGATCATCTTGGTCCTCAATAATCCTACATTCTCATTTGTAACGCTACTAGACATGCTGTCTCAATTATTCTCCTATCATCCTTACTATTCTCACTATGGCACTTCCCATCTTCTTGATTTTGCTAATTTTAAACTGTTATGGTCACCAAATTACATGTAATGTTTAGGCCTTTTCTGAATTATACCTACCATGTATGTTTCCTGATTTGTCTAGTTTATATTATCTTCAGACCTCCACATTTGAGATTTGATGCACTTATTGACAATATAATAATCACAAATTCAAATACAATAGACATTGCTACATTAATACATATAACTATGAGCCTTACTCAAATAGTAAATGTGATGAAAGAAGGAACTAAACCTTTTCAAACTAAAAAATGGAGATTAAGAGGACTTCCAAATACAGAAATGTTAAAAAGTTATTAATTCATTGTCTGAAGCCACTTTAATAAACTTGACAGAACTGTGAACATAACAGAAACTAATAGTCAAAGGAGAGTCGTCAATCAGCCTAATATTCATGTCTTTGTGATATACAAGAACGTGAGATCATCCGAACAAAACCTACACAAATACAGAGAGAACATGCAAGCTACACACAGATCACAGCTGGCCTGGGAATTAAATACAGGCCACCATTTAATGTGTTTTGGACTTTTTTTTATAATTTATGAAGGTTGGTTTTATATCTTCAGCATCTAATGTTAGTTAGAATTCAAGTAACATATTTTGGGTGTGCAACAAATTAACATCATTCTGGACCAAAATCTTTAAATGCCTCTCAGAGAGCCTTGGTGTCACAATCCCTCCTAATCCACTAACAGCTGTGTTTGGTGGACTCCCAGATGGGCTTAAAGTGGAGAAGAACAAACAAACCATAATTGCCTTTACTTCATTATTAGCATGTAGACTTATCTTGCTCAACTGGAAGAATCCTAACTCACCTCTTTAAAGTCAGTGGGAAACTGATGTGATGTATTATTTGAAACAGGAAGAAAGTAAATTCTCACTAAGACGGATCTGTTCAATACTTTTTAAAAACCTGGCAGGATCTAATCAATAACATTTTGGAATAAGCTTTTATATTGGAGAAAATGGTTCTCGTCCCTCTTTCCTACTCTTAAAGTTTTACTCTGGCTGTTTGCCTTTCTCTCTTTCTCTTGGTTTGGGGTTGAATTGAATTTAGTTTTGTTAAGTCTGCCTTGTTTCCCTGGAATGCTACTTGCTTTTAATAAATTCAATAAAAAATAATAATAAATAAGAATTCAACTAACATAAAAAGTATTACTATGTATTGTAAATGTATAGAGCAGTCATCTAAGTGCGAGTTATCAAATTAAACTTTGAGGACGTTTGAATGTTTGTTTTCAAAATTAGTTGGTAACTATATTATTAAGCCATTACTTACCCCCCTCTAATCTGCTTCTCTTCTCTGTGTCTGGATGTGGTACTTGGTGCCACTGCTCTACTACCAGGCTGTTCTCCTTGTTATAGAACTGTCATCTTGGATAATGGAGCTTTGGAAACATCAGGTGAAAGACTCTCATCAGAGTGGATGGTCAGCACAGACCCCAGTACAGGAGCGGCTTGTTGGTTGAGGTCTCCTAGACTGTGACTTTATGCTTGACTTTGTCTTTTACAATTTTAATCTTTTCCCTTGTCAACTGAAAGTAGTTCTTAAAGTAATTAATGGACAGATGTTGTTGGTTTCTATTTATGTTTAATCAGTTCTACCTTGATCTCTGTGTTTTAATAAATCTGCAGTTATACTGTATGTGTACAATAATAGCATAAACTACGCTTGTATTTTAACTGAGACGTGTTCACAGTGCTCTTAGTCTGCACTCAGTGAAGAGCGCTATGCAAAAAATAAGTCGTATTGTATTGGAAAATGTAATTAATGATAATTACACCTCGTGACTAGTACCCCGAATCCAGCAAAACAAGTACAATTTTTTCCCTGAATCTCAATAATTTCAGTTCTGTAGCTTTTCCTCTTTCTAACTAAAATCCAGTGTATATTTATCAGTTATCTTTAATGTGAGCATTCAAACATAAAAAGAGATTTTTCAATTTTTTTTCCTGTTTATGCCTTTCAAAACAATTAAATGCACTTCAAGGAATTTGTGTGCTGTTTTATTTGTTTAAGAGAATCCAGTTTTATTTGTCTCACTTTTTGTTTTTATCCCCTCCTCATTTATATCTTATTGTTTATGGAATTGCATGATAATAACGTCATCAGAAACACCACCAACACTACTTTACTGTACCCTGGATATCATTGTGTTGATTGTGCATGAAAACATGTGAGGTGACCATCCCCGTCTGTGCATGAAAATAGATACAAAGTAGGTCATGCTATCAAATATTGGTTTAGTGTAAAGTGGCCAGTCAGCCATTTGCAAAGTTTGAGGTACAAACACTACTAGCAGACATACATTCAGGAGAAAAGCTCAATGAAAGGTAAAAATAATCATTCAAAAATTATACTTAAAAAGTTGTATTTGTAATGAAAAATAACAAAGTTTTACAGTGGATTTGTTACTGTTGTGGCTGTGTAAAATCTGTCAATAAAAATAAACGGATCTGTTAATAACATCGGTGGCACAAATTTAGAAGGATGTTTGCAAAGTCACAGACAGACAAGGATCAAAACATAACAACAAATACTAAGTGTTAACACAGTAAAGATTAAACTAAATCCAAAGGCATAAACAGTTCTAGAAAGACAGTGAGATCACCAATTCACAAGTTTAGAAATTTGACTTTTTTGACATTGAGCCTGCTATTGCCTGATTTTGCTGGCTTTTTTGTTTCTGACCTTTGATTGAATTTTATTTAAAATTTTAGTTAACAAGCAAGTGAACTTAACCTAGTTTGCCGCTCAAAAAATAGAAGCAAGAAGTGTAGCGAGTCAAGGAAAAACGATAAGTTCTTCAAGTGAACTGGATTGTAACATGAATTAGACAACTTGTACATTTTTTTCATAATGTTTAGATAATGTTTGATTTATTGTGTTTCCAGACTTAAATTTGCTAACAAGTTTTAAGTATTGTGTTTTAAGTATTGGACAAAACATTTATACAACATTTATTTAGAATATCTCTTCTTTCCATTGCATATATAGAAGTGTTTGTTACAGAAGTGATCCTTATTGTCTTGTAGTTGGATTACTTTAACCATCAATTAAAGAATTGGTAAGAGTAGAGAACTTGTTAGTATTAGTAGCCTGACATCAGACTACAGATTGATGATATCCACAACATCCAACACTCCCGACAGTGTGCATTCACTGTTTATTCTGTACCATATAGAATTACTTAACAACAACAGCAACATTTATTTCTCTTATCACATTTACATACAAAGTGTTTATCTCAAAGTACTTTGCAATTAGTAAAAGTAATATTATAATTACAAAGTAAAGTAATTGTAAAAATTGAAAAATCCTTAACAGACATTGGGGTAAATTAAACTAAATTATAACATAGGGCTCTGTTGATGGTAGTTACACACCAAACCAGGGGTTGGCACTGTATGCTAATGTCTTCTCTCTTCCTCCATCTGCAGAACAGAAGATCGACAGCCATTCCACTACTGAAGTCACTTCCGTTGTCTGCCCTCCTGGACCCACCCCTTCCTGCCTGGATCCCTTATGGCCAACTAAAAGTCAGCCATATTTGAGTTAGTTCTGCATTAGACTCTTGTCTGAAAAGATATATTCTTTGTTAAAAGATAATTACTTTTTCAATTTATTTTCATTATATGGGGTCACAAACGTGTCTGCTTCTTGTTTTACAATAGATAAATATCATTTTTTTTAAAAATCCATTCATGAAATGCTGAAAGAACAAACAATAAACAAACCTGATTTATTTATGAGAACAGAGAATGAAATGTAACTGCTTTCATAGGTTAAAAATTACAAGTGATGAGCAAAAGAGGCAGGTTTCAATTTGCATACAGTTTTGCAAAACTAAACGATTTTCTCCTTGTGTGAATGGGACGAATTTTGCTGAAAGTGAAATGCAATTTATTTCACATTTTTTTTGTGAAGTGAAACACCAAATTCAGTTTTTCATGTACCATTTCACTAATCACTGAAAACATAGTATCTAGTGGCTGATGCAGAGATATTAAGAAAGGACATTTCCCCGTGGTAAAGATTAGATCAAGGGGTACAAAACTGATCATTTTCAAAGTGTTTTTTCACAACCTCAATGCCATTGGAGACCCAGGGTTTTCAAATTTATACACTGTGTAGAGCATTTATGAAATGACTAGGTCTTAATTTAGGCATTTTGTTTGGTCTTTAATGGTAATTGGGAAAAATCAGAGTCAAATTTGACAAGTATGTGCTATGATCAGAGGACAGAGAGAAGAGAAAAACAAAAACTTCACCAGGTGTGAGTACTGAAGAAAATTAACCTCTAGCCATTCTATGGATAAAAGACCACCAGCCCAAACTGGACAATCTACAGTTTTTACTATTCAGTGTCATTTACATTTACTGTATATTTACACTTTTTATAGTAGTGGTGCCCATAATTCCACCTACTGACTAGATTTGGCCTCAGTATGTCAGTCTTGTTCAACAGTCCAGTCAAGACTATCATTCTTTGGGACTAATTGATTCCAAAATAGTGACCAAGCTCGGCTCTTCACAAGGAAAACATTCACTTTCTTCTTTTTTTGGTAATGCAATGGTCTTTATAATAAAATGAACTAATTAAGGAACTATATAAAAATGAAACATTGCTTATTCTTCCTGTCTTAACTTGCTGTTTTGCTGTTTTTGGTCCATTGATTTATAGTTTTTTTTTTTATCCATCCTCCTAGCAAGTCGATTTCCTGTATTTTGTACCTCGACTCCACTGAGTTATAATATTGTTTGCTTTGTAAATTTTTTTACAGTCTTCGCTATATAAATTTAGAAAAATTGTTCCCAGTTGTCACATAGACAACCTTTTTGGGACCATGAAAGAATTACACAACATTCAGATCTAGGTGGCTGACTCATTACAATGAACATTATTTATTCTATTATGTCTCAATATGGTTTCCTATTGTCATGTCAGCCAAGTTCTAGTAAGAGTTGGCTTGACATGTGAGAAGTGAGTGGTGAAACCATCTGTTAGATAGCTGTGGGCATTTTAGTTACAGGAAGGGTGGGGATTCAGTCAGATGCTTCTGTTTATTTTTCAGAATCTGTTTAAGCAACTTGTCTGTTTCAATACTCCTGCTAATGCCTAGCTGTGTGGCCTAGCAGTTAAGGATTCGGATAGAAACCTAAAGGTCCAGTGATCATTTCAAAACACTGTGTGACCCTTTGTAATTAATTGAACTGTACTAACAAGGAAGCCTTAGGCTCTCCTTTAATATCATGTACTTTTTGTTTTAAAATGAGCAATACTATAGCTGCAAATGACTGATTACTTTGATGCTACTTCTGCTGACAGTGTGTTGTACGTGGAATTAATAAAATCTTGATTTAGCACTGCGTCTCAGCTGTGCTGGGCATTAATAGAGATATAATTCAGAACATACATACAGTTTTCAGCTCACTTCCTTCACTAGAAGGACAGAGAGAGAAAGGCCAGAACCATCATTGGATAGAACATCAGTCCACCACAAGATATTCACAGCATTCTCAGCGCACTGACTAAATATTTGTTGATTTATCTATCAGGTCATGGTCTAATTTAATCATTTCTTTATTTTCTGCCAACATTGAAGGTACAATAGCCTGCATCAACCTTATTTATAGACGTGAGCCTTTAGAGGCTGAAGATTGATCAAATTAGAAAATAATAAGGAGTCTGTATTCCAGTTTGCTTGATGGTTAGTGATTAAACAGTACCTGCCAATACAGATCTTATTTACCAAGCAGCTGTTTAAACACTGCCAGCCTTTTTCTTATTAAGACATTTAAACATTTAGAAATAATTTGGCTCAGTGTTTATACTCTGATCTCTTTTACATCTGCAGTTAATATCAGCTGTAGACATTGTACACCAAGTGGCCAATTCATTGTTATGACAAGAAGATATTCTGAGCCTTTGAGGATTAATGTGTTTGCTTTCCTGTGCGCTCCTTTCATAACAACTGGAGCACGTTTGTTGTACGGCACAAAGTCTGCACTTAATTGACCAATTGCACTACATTAGGACATGTTTATGATAAAACGGCCTTTTCTTGTTATATACATTCCATATTTTTCTGAAACCTTGAGAATTATTTTTCTTGGATTATTTTTATAATGGTTATCTTACATTTGAGGGGGGCTCATGGTCTTTCAATTTCAGTAATCCCTACTCTTCAGCAGCCATCATCCTAGATAAAGAAATCTTCCTCTGTCTTTCAGAATCAATTTATTTGGTCTGGGTAGCAATATCCTAGCATATACAATTTATAAATCTTTTCTGTCTAATATACAAGAGCACTGTAGGGAATTTGCACATATTACTATGAAGAAATCAGAGCCTAATGGCATCTATCTGGGACATGATGGTAGGCTTCAAAGAAAATCCACGAAACTATAACAAGATAATAAAAAACAACGGTGAGGACATTATCTCTATAAAAAATGTGACATAGTAATGCTACTATCAAGGATAATTATTTTAGTAAGCAAGTCCAAATTATCTGATTTTAATAATTTTTAGGGATATAGATGTGAATATACTTTAAAGGGCATTTCAGATGAGTAGCTGAAAAGCACAAGTGGGGATGTTTGCCAAATATTCCTAAAACCAAAACATTTAACCAGAATTAGAACTCAAATATTCTTTGGCAAAGTCATCATCAAAGCAAAATCCTGCTGTGATTTCTTTTTAATGAAATGCTCTTTGTGAGGCTCTCCCTTCCCTTTTAGCAAAGTTTAGACATGAGTGAATTCCTGCCATAGTCTTTTATAGGCCATTAGCTAACTAGCTAAAAATATGGAGTCCAAAATGTCAGCACAATGATGTTACAAAGGTCAAAATTAGAAGTATTAACATTACAAATAACTATAATAATATTTTAAAAATTGAAAAAAAAAAACTTAGCAACCCCAAACATGTGCCTTTTAAGTCCTTGTTAGTATATACTTCACTTCAACACATTCTTACATTACATTGAAGTGTGCTCCTATTCTGTAAACACTAGGCATGGAGAAGAAGCCAGCCATAGAGAGGACACTAGGCTATCACAGTGGACACTAATATATTGATTCATTCACACCAAGCTAAGTTACTGTTGTCAAATATTGTAACATGTACACGAAACTTGAGTAACTGGAGAAAGCACAGATACAACTTCAGCGCAGGCAGAGTGACCCAGTGTTATGTTGTCAGCATTTTCTGATGTTTTGGAAGACATGCACTTTAATTAGTCTGTTACATTGTATTTTATTTTATAGTGTTTTGTTTTTCTTTTGAATCCACAGGGGCTTATCTAATTCAGGTATGGGCACATTTTTGGCATCAGTAGAGTTAATGGAGAGAAGTGACCAGCTCTTGCAAACTCATCTGTACTGCTGACACTTTACTTTCTGGTTTCATGTTAGTTTGAAAATCTGAAAGAATTTACTATGAGTAGTTTTCATACTTCAGCACCCTGACATGATTTGTAGGGAATACTGGGCACCACATCTTGTGATTCCAGTAAGCACCATTGTTTTGTTTCTATACTAGTGTGTTTTAAGAGTTCATTGGTACTAAATCTTAAAATAAGAAAATAATAATTCTTGTAGAATATTACAGAAACCTTGCATATGGTTACAGTAGATAGCTACATAAGAAAACTCTATAGATAGATAGATAGATAAGGCACTATATGATAGATAGATAGATATGAAAGGCACTATATAACAGATAGATAGATAGACAGATGGATATGAAAGTCACTATATAACAGATAGATAGATAGATAAATAGATAGATAGATAGATAGATAGGAAAGGCACTATATGATAGATAGATAGATAGATAGATAGATAGATAGATAGATAGATAGATA
>JANRMT010062835.1:34516123-34563990 GCA_026402145.1 Polypterus bichir lapradei | reverse complement strand
CTATCTATCTATCTATCTATCTATCTATCTATCTATCTATCTATCTAACCTGTTGCAAGGGAGAAACCTTTCTGCAATATTACAATATACCTTGACATTCGAAGACATCAATGGACTAGTGATAAAAGTGAAGGATACTGTACATTGTTATTAGTGCTGTGTCTGCTCTCTCTTGTTTCCAGTTCTGACAATTGTATCAGAGTTGACGTAAGGTTGAAACAATTGACAGCTACATTGTAAAATATACATCTGAAGTAAATGAAATGCCACACCTCATCAAGAAGAACTAAAAAGGACTGCTGTTAAGAGAGCTGATAACAAAGAGCCACAGAAGATGCAGATTTTGGCACTCAAAACCCCTAAATCAGTAAATGTGCCTAATGGCACCAGTAGAAGACTGGACTGCATCCACCTCCTAACTACTCATCTAAACAAATAACTAAAGGAAGTTAAAATTACTGTCTAATTGGAAATGCAAACATGTCATGCCATGGTATAGCTGTAGCACTTTATATACAGGGTGGTCCAGATCTAATTATGCAGATCCAGATCATCTGGATGACTTTGATTTATGCGGGGATGATTCCAGTTCGGTGCAAAGATGATTCTTCATATCGTCAGTTTGCACACTTCTCGATGGTCCGGGATTTTTTGGGTGATTTTCTATGTAATAAACTTAATAAGTTATAGCATAATGAAAATTGCATAAATAGATTTTGACCACCCTATATGACTAAAAGGCGTATCTGAAATCTGTTTGCTATTGTTATGAAATATAGTGATGCAATAGTGAAAATAACAGAAAGATATGATAAGAGACAGACCGAAGCACTTCTCAATCGTGTGGAGCCAACTAGCTGCATTGGTAGGCATGTATGTCTCTTTTGTCTCATTGCTCATTACAATGTACAAATTAATCATTAAGCTTCAGTTACCTAATGTGCTACTGAGCTCCTGAAAGAATAATAGCTATTTCAGCTTTTTATTTTCTCACAGCATGAAGTCTTTTGTTCAATTTCTTTTCCTCTTTCCCCGAAACACCAGCGGTTTAAAGTGTACGGACTGGAGGAATCGAGGGCGGGTGATTAAGGAAGAAGCCCCGTGGATGTAGTCTTTGCAGTGGAAGATTTTGCCGATATTCACTACGAGATTTTTAACGAGTTGTCATTTGAGAATCATGTCCGACAACACGAGGTTTCTCTCAGTGTGGAAAAACCTGCCCTGATCAAGAAAACACCACTTCTGCTGGTCAACAAAGGATAAAAACGGAACACAGACAGGAAGGTGGTATCATTTGTATGACCAAGAGGACAGAGCATATGCACTCAAACCTTGAATTTATTCAATACTTTTTGACATTTACTAATGACAATTAAACATGGGGTTTTCTACCTGGGTACCCAACACTTTTATATCTGTTTCAGTTTAATTAATATAATGTATAAACTCCACACAGACAGTAGTCCAGTTGGGAGTTGAACTGTTTTAGACTATAGAGTCTTTTATAAATAAATAATAAAGATAGTTGTGAATACACATGAAGAAAGAATTAAAAGTCAGTTACTTCCAGTTTAACGTTACTTTATGCATTACACTATATTTATCAAAATTATAATAAGGATGAAATTGTATCTTACAATATGTATCTTACAAATGATGTAAAAGCAGAATAACTGTCCTCCATTATTGTAGTGTAACAGCCTCTAGTGATAAGGCATTGCACTTTATTCATCCTTCCATCTGTTCTGAGTCTGCTTAATCCAGTTCAGGTTTGATGGCAGGAACAAATCCTGAACAGCATGCCAGTTCATAAAAAGTTTCACTCAAGACCTAAATATACCTTTGGAATCTGACAGGAAAACCAGACTTCATGAAGAAAAACTCATGCAGGCAGGAAAAAAAAGTTGAAACTCCACACACACACAGTGACCATTTCAGGATTTGAACCCAGTAGTGCGAGGAAGCAGCTTTGCGAATCACTCTGACATTGGGATGCCCAAATAGCAGATTATTAATTTGAAGCACATTAAATTCTCTACACTGCCGTAACTTTCCTTTTTGATGCCATTTTTGGTCTATGTTAAATGCACAGACCTAAGTATTGTTCAGCTAAAGATGTACAGTAGGGTTAGATATTCAAAAGGCACAATAAAACTTCCACTTATTTAATTTTAGGTTTGGTTTGACAGTCATTAAGAAGCTCTGCTATAACTGTCAGGCACGCTTCAATAAATTTCTGTGGCGCAGACTTAAAGAAAAAATTACCCAAGTCAAAATTGACACAAAAGGGATGAAGTTTTGTGAAATATGCCACAAATAATTTATGTTGTCATTTTCTTTTCTTAAGTAAAAAACATATGGTCCTCATACACATCACAAATACCATAATAAGTGCTTTTTAAGATGAATACATCCTAGCAATTTACCCCACTGTATGAAATCAATGAGACCACCAGCACAGGCTGGCACACTGCAGCTTTTTATATTTGGATACAGCAGCAGGCTTGCACATTATTGGCCACATCATAAATTAGGACACACTTTTGGGATGCATTGAGCCACCAACAGGGAATAGAAGAGCTATTTTTCTCCACATGGAAATTGTCTTCCTTACTATGCATGTAATTAAAACCCCACACTTTGCATAAAATGCATACTTTGAACAGAATGGGTGAGGGCACACAAAAAGGAAAAAAAAAGAACCTCAACTTTGAAAACATTGAAACCAAAAACCTTTTGTTTTTACAAATATTGAACTAGAGAAAAGAATTTTTAAAAGTCTAAAAGTGAAAATGAAAATCATAAAGAGTATAATAGACACTGGGTGTGCGTTGGATACGCCTGTTGTGATACAGTGATGCCGCAGCCTCTGAAGACAACAACAAGCTAAACACACAGATTATGAAAGATCCATGGCAGGGAAATCAATATAACGGCTGGAGGTTTTAGGGTGAGGGCCAAACCTCAGAGGCAATAAGGGTAACAATGATTGTGTAGACTCATAGACGTTCTTCTTAAAACATTTAGAAAGAAAAGGCTGTGTTTCAATTTAAAGTTAACAATTTCTCATCTTAAGAAGGAAGAACTAGAAAGTTGAAACCTTGTGAGCCATTCTACGCATACAGTCTTTTCTACTATCTACAGCATCACTAATCCATCCATCCATTTTCCAACCTGCTGAATCCGAACACAGGGTCACGGGGTCTGCTGGAGCCAATCCCAGCCAACACAGGGCACAAGGCAGGAACCAATCCTGGGCAGGGTGCCAACCCACCGCAGAGCATCACTAATAAAGTTGCAAAATTGTCATACATCACCAAAATTGCTTTCTCCAATACAGAGTCATTGGGTACTGGTCCTAATAGTGGCATCATCAAGAAAAACATCAGATGCCAACAGTGATTTCAGTCCAGCTCAGGAAAGAGTCACATATTTAATTTAACAGTTGCCACTGAATCTAACTAAGTGGAGTCGCTGGTTTAGAGAAGCACTGACTCTTTTCTTCGGCACACTTACTGTGCTCCACTAGACTACAATTCAGCAAACTCTCAAAAATATATTTTCCAGAACAAGGTCATTTTTGTTTCCTTCTTTTTCTGTTGCAGGATTTTGTAGGATGCATAGTGTCTTATGTTGCCAAGTAACATTCTGCACCAATATGGCATCTATTTGTTGAACTATAATTGTCATCTTTTTATTTACACTACATACCGTATGTTTACTGTTTTGGCTTAATGTTTCCCTCCTTAATAAAAAGTGTGCTTTTTAATGTGTATGTTTTAGTTTAGTGTGTTTTTATTTTAGGAATATTTAGATAAGATTTAGATTTTAATTGTATAAGCTATCTGCCGAGTGCTCATAAGGAAAGGATATTCTGTATTCTGTTACAGGAACAGCAGTTAATTCATAGCTCACAAAGAGTTCACACGACAATAACTCATAGGAATGACAACGTGTTCTTCAAGAGACAAAGAATTATGGTAGGTTTGCAAAAAAGATGGAAGAATGCTGGGAGACATGTAAATGTAAAAGTGAATATTAAAAAGTATTATTATTATTAGAATGTATAAGTTTAAGTTCATGATAAACTAACCAGTGTGTATATGCTCGTAAAAAGATGTAAAATAGGAATTTGGGCCTTAGAATTCAACATGTCCCTCATAGTTAGCTAAAAGTAACACAACTAACATGTAACCAGACCATGGGAATTCATCAGTTGTCTGTGCCCATATATCTGAATTGTCTCAGAATTACACCTAGGATTTGCACTAAAAGTCTGACTAGGATAAGAACTACCTCAGAGTAGGAAATGAGAACTGTTTATTACAAAAAATAATGAAGTGTCTTACACCTATTCCTAGCTATAAGTACGAGTTCACATCAGAGAATGAATGACACCCGAGCCACCAAACAGCCCCCATAAAGGGATTTTGTAGTTAACTTGGAAATCATGATAAAGTTTGTGTAGTTTTCTGATACATACATTACAGCTTCACCACAATAATAAAAAAATAATAATCATAATATTTAAATAAGTAGTATGAGAAGAAGAAGAAGAAGAAAAGGAGGATGTTGTGCTAAGCTGCACATAATTTTTACCACTTCACAGCAATATCAAGAATTGTTGTAACAAGCACTAAGTTGGAAGGTCCTGAGGTACACATATCATTTATTTAACAATGAATCATTTTCTGTTGTACTCTCAGAAGAATCACCTGTCTGCTGTTACAGTTATGGGTAATGCATCGAAATGCAACAGTTACTGAAACTAGTGAGAGTTATTTTTGTGCTGTTTCTGAAGTCGCCTCCACTCTTCCAGTGTTCCACAATGTCTTCCAGAGTCATATGATGGTGCAGTGCTTCTATAACTGATCCCACTTTATCTTCTGCAAGTATAACAGAAACGTTACAGAGGGTCATGGAATGCACAGTTCAGTGTACTTGTGTGACGTTTCACTGTTAATCACCCATACAGCCCCGCATCTCTTCAGGGTAATATGCTGGCTGTTACAGTAGTTTGCATCCATGACCACCTGGGTGTTGACACTGTGATATTCCTTGCGATTTACATATATGTGCTCATCCACACTTGGCGCAATGATTTTCTGTGTGCTAATTTGCATAAATGCAGCTTTCTTAAATGTTATTTCACATGAAGTCATGAGAAAATGTATTAATCCTTGTATTACTTCATGCAATATAAGGACATTAAAAGTTTGGTGCAAAATTCAAGAAATGTTTGGTTGTGACAAATCATTACAATTGAAAACCTGAATTTTACACATTACTTTACCAACAATTTCATTTTGCCTGGCAGTGTACACCTTCTCTTCAGAATTAACAAGATTTGTTAAGAATATTATTCAATCTCTGTCAGACTGATTTCTTTATATGACTTCAGTGCTGTCCAGCGTTTCCAAAACATTCAGTCTTTTCCAGAATGTGTGTGCCAATCTCTGCTTGACTACAATCTTCTGGCATCTCCTAGTGAGTTAGGAAGCTCACAAGCTCTCCTAAATCCTGGTGACGTTAGGAGATAGTTTGCTAAATTAGGAAATTTAATAAAGTACTTTTACTCCCACTGCTAAGAGTAAGGTCACATTTGCATCACTCTGACATTTTTGGGCCAGTTAGGATTGTTTTCCTACTCTGAAACACTTTTGACTGATGCAAAATTTTATATAAGCAGCCGGCAAGGCACTGAATAAATGAAGGGGATTTGAAAACTTCTGTCAGACTAATATCATGATTGGCTTAAGAAGACAAGAACCACTTGACATGAAGCTTGATGTTTGATAATTTAGGTTGTATATATTTTTCATGTTTAAAATTAAAGTGTCTGTTTTTTTCTACAACTAAGTTTAAAATGAAATAAAGTTTGGATATTACCTTACTGAAATTGTCTTGTTGTTTGCTGACACTAGTGATCCAACTCAGAGTTCAGTAAGATAGCAAGCTGAGCTTGTCCTGGTAAAATCCCACAAAGGTACTGATCTGGCAGCAGGCTGTGTTTTGTATATCCTGGCAGGAGAAGGTCCCCTGGTCTTTACTAAAGTGTTAAAG
The DNA here is from genome assembly GCA_026402145.1 of Polypterus bichir lapradei. NCBI lineage: Eukaryota > Metazoa > Chordata > Cladistia > Polypteriformes > Polypteridae > Polypterus > Polypterus bichir. The sequence continues at coordinate 34,557,927 of JANRMT010062835.1, read as the reverse complement.
TTCAGGAAACTGAGGCTGGTGTTCTCTCAGGTATGTATGCAACACAAGGCTAATAATTTTGGCATTTTCAGGATTAACTTGTCTACCAATGAAAATAACCTTTGGCAACTAATGTCACTTTTGTGGACTTTATTACGATAAAACAAATATGTATTATTTGTCTTTGGATTTGCATATTATAATAGAAAACACTCTTGTACAAATGTTAAATCAAAAATATTCTTCATACTGTTCACTTGAATGTCATATTTTTTGAGTTTGTGGCATGGTAGTGCTGTAGTTGCTGCTGCTTCCTCATGAATACACCATTCTAACTTTTATTCCCAATCCCATTCACCTTGTGTTTTTGAAAGTTTTTCTCCAAGTACTCCCGATTTACTTCCATTTCCCCAAAGATGTGAATGAGGTGAACTGGTGATTCTAAATTTACCCAGCTGGCATGTGAGTAGGTTCCACGAAGGGCTGACTCCTGGTGTAGGACTGGTTCCAACCTTGAGTTCAATGTTTCGGTACTATTTACTAGCCAAACCACGAACAACACGTTTGAGAATATTATAATTTATGGAGTGTCACACACAATCCTCTGCAGACCATCAAATGGGAAATCCCGCTAGGTTCTGGGGCCATGGATGACGTCTCTTCCGGTATCGGCGCCATTAAAGATGACACTTCCAGTCCCAGTCCCGATGACATCACTTCCTGTACTGGCCTTTAAAGTTGCAATGTTCTCACTATCAAATCAGTTCTGTTTTGGATGTTGCACCATTCACAACTCATTAAAATTAACCATTTTGCAGTGAGGGATATTATATGGGTGGCTGCCCCAAACCTTTGATGTTTCCTGTGTCTTATTGTGACAGGCAGTAGGGCAATGAATAGGAGTACATTTCCCAGTAGAATTTCAAACTTTTATCAGTTTTTTTAATCTTCTTTTTCATTTCTGGAATGCAGGAATCTGGAACAGCATCGACAGCAAGGTAAGATTTAATCCTGGATTGGATGCAAACCCTTACACTCTCTCATACTGGGTCAATCTGAGTCTTCAATTTTGCACCTTTTTCTGAGAATAAACTCCCATAAGTACAATCCCTGGACCTGTGAGTAAACAGTATTATAACTGTGCCATTCAAAATGATCACCCTTTCTATGCTGAGTATGTCATATGCCTATAGGGACTGACCTGATTTACTTTTGGTAGTGTGACAAAGTAGATTAAAACTCAAGGTTGCCTTACTCTATTTCTCTTGGAAAATCATCTAACTTTCTGTTTCAAAAAAATACATGTAAAGATTTGTATTATAGCTCTGTAATTGTAAAGTGCTTTTTGGTTGTTGTTCACTATAGTAAAGCATTATTTAAAATTATGTACATATGTTTGCTATTTACACTGTACTTCTTATTTTGCTTTTCATCCTGACCCTAAGCAAAAATGTATTGCACTGTATATAACAGTGATATTCCACATACAATAATAATAAATTGTTTTTAATGAGAAATATGTATAGTAAACATAGGCAGTACAGTAAAGTAATAACAGACAGATATAAATGAAATTATGACAGATTTAGAAAATAAAGTATAATGATTAAAGAAAAGGGAGCATTAAACTGACCAATCAGAAGATGAAGAAAAGGGAAATATTTACTTAAAAGCAAAAAGATGAATCAAGGAAACCTGTTTTATACACCAGTTGGTTCCAGCTAAAGTACTTCAATCCACATTTTCATCATAGACTATACTGCCATTAATACACAGAGTTTATATTTAGACCTAATTTGAGCCTAAAATTTCTAAATTAATGGTTTTGCTGCTGAAATCTTTAGAAAAAAGCACTATGACAGACGCCATTATGATCAAGTGCCTGTGCAGCTGGAGATCAATGAAGGTCAGAGGCCATTTTCCCAGGAAATAACACGGGTCACTTCACTGACTAGCCCAGATTGAGAGGGCTAGTCAGCAAACGCAGATCTGCTTTTTGTTTATATAAAAAAAGGATAGGAAGGCTTATGGGCTAAAAATGAAAAAGCACATTAAAATAATAAGACATGAGGATTGTTATGATTTCATAAAAAAAGAAAAAACAAGCAACCCACAAAAATAAAACTTTGGTGAGCCAAATATTCTTACAAAAGAAACAATGATTTCTGCAAGTGTAGTGTGGTAGTTTACATGATCATGGTCATGGAATAAATGACAGGCTAAGTGAACAGAATGCTCACTGCCCAAGGAAATTTCCAGCAATGCTTACTGTGACTTGAATAAAAAAAATAACAACAGACTTATTGAGTAGGTGACAAAATGGTGAAATACTGTAAAAGTGAGACTCCTGTGTCTTGGTACTGCAGGTGCATTTTGTTCAGTTTTCATGTTGGAAGGCATTGTCTATAATAAGTGTTTTCAGTAAATGGAGTGCCAGAGTTTAGTCGGGTTAAATGCCACAACCACTGCTAATGACTTTAATCCATGTGAGACCAGACACCAGATTGAAAATGGACAAGGTAGAAGGCTTAAGGTCTACAATTTTAATATTAATTTAGATACTAGGGGGCTTTGCCCCCTGCTCACTTCGCTCACCCACCCACTCCCATCCCCCCCAGGCATGCTACGCTCCAGCCACTTCACGTCTCTGCCACTCGCGTTGTCAAGGATGGGGCTGAACGCACGCTGAGGAGATGCGGTCTGATCAGCTGCTGTCTTTCTCCTGTTGCTGCCGAGCTGCATGTTCTGTTTGTCGCACTGTGCGTCGACCATTTAAAATCCTGTACAGCAGTTGTCCTTTTGTCTCGCGGGATGTCAAATTGTCTTCCGAGAAGATCGCGTATCATCTCCTTCCAAGCCTTCCAAGATTTTTTTTTTTTAAATAGAGAGATATCATGGGGGTTGTGCATTTGGATTGCTTTAGGTCTGGCCCCACCTCTTAATTCTGATCCTGGAGGGCTACAGTGGCTGCAAGTTTTCATTCTAACCCATTTCCTAATCAGTGATCAGTTTTCACTGCTAATTAATTTCTTTCAATTCTTTTTAATAGCCCTGTTTTTAATGATTCAGTCTTCTGAATCGATACTTTTCTTTATTAAATGACAGCCAAACAGAATTGACATGTGACGTGAGCTAACAAATGACCAGCTAAATCAGGGCTTCAAACTCCAAACAATTTCATTCCATCCAGTTTCTTAATGAGAAACCGATTCTTGATGTTAATTAAACCCATTATTATAAAGCCCTCCAGAACTCGAGTTAGACAACTCTGTCTCAGACCACTGATTTCTTTTCTGTGAAATAACAGCTTAGACAATCAGCAAAAAGATCAATAAAATTGGTTTCAATTTTACAGGTGATGACGCTGGTAAGTTCAGATTCAAGATTTATATTCTTTACATTTAGATTTTTATTTTTAGATGTTTTCTTCCTTCAGGAAATCCTCAGAAACAGTTAACTACTCTCCTTTGCCCCTTTTCTTTCATTTTCTTTTTGCTCCATTTATTCTTTCTCACTCCTGATATTCCATGCAACATGAATTCTGAAAACTCTTTCAAAAGTGTTTTGCTATATAGACTAATATAGACTTCTGGAGTAGTCTTAAAATATACACTAAATTCCAAAATCCCAATAAGCAAAGGCAACAGGTTGAGATCAGAGATATTTGCACTTCTTGTGGCTTTGTTAGCTTTTCCCTGGGAATTCTGTTTTTTCTTCCACATCCAAAAGATGAGTATATTTGATTATTTGGAGAAGCTACACTGATCTCTTATAAACGAGTGTGCATATTCAACAGATGCCCCATCTGGAGTTCCTGCTGAGCAAACAATGATGATGGGACCTCTACAACCATAAATGTAGACTAAGCTTGTAGACTGATGAATAAGTGAATATTTCAGAGAAAGCAACATAACAATGTGTTTTACAGAAGATACAAGAACATTTCCAGATAATGTGGTCCTGTTGGCGTCTTAAGGCTGTGAACTCCAGCACACACTGGGACGATTTGTGACCAGCTGAGAAGTGGCAGGGATGAGGATGTGCATTTACAAATCTGAGGCCATGATCCTCAGTAGGAAATAGGTGGATTGTCCTCTCCATGTGGAAGGTGAGTTACTACATCAAGTGGTAGAATTTAAGTATCTTGGTTTCTTGTTCACAAATGAGGGGAAAAGGAATGGTGAGCTCAACAGAGAGATTGAGTCGGCAAGCTCAGTTATGCAGTTGCTATACCAATCCATAGTGGTGAAGAAGGAACTGAGCCAGAAGGCGAAGCTCTTGATGTACCATTCAATCTACTTCCCTACCCTCACCTATGGTCAGGAGCTTTGGGTAATGACTGAAAGGACGAGTTTTCAGGTGCAAGAAGCCGACATGAGCTTTCTCCCCAGGATGTCTGAGCTCTCCCTTAGAGATAGGATGAGAGGCACAGACATCTGGGAGAGGTTCCACAGTTAAAGGACCAAGTGAGGTGTTTTGGGCATCTAATATGGATGCATCCCAGACACCACCATGTGGAGGTTTTATGGGCATGACCAGCTGGGAAAAGACTCTGGGGAAGACCCAGAAGTCCTCCTGTGGACCCCACAACATGAGCTGGCAAGTGTGGCTAGAGAAAGGGATGTATGGGCCTCACTCCTAAGATTGTTGCTCCTGTGACTCAGCACCGGATAAGTGGTGGGAAATGAATGAATGAATATCAGAATATAACATAGTGCAACACAATTTAACTTGGTGTATTACAGAATAACTAAAGTAGACATATAAATCAATATGTTCGATTAATATGCTGCAATCAGTAAAGGCCTTGAGCTCAGTTGTGGATTAGACACATGAATAGGCAGAACATTCTAAGCAACCACAATGAAACCAGCACGTCTAACAAATATGCTAAAAGCACCTACTGTACAAATACCTTCTATGAATTTTCCAAAATTATGGAACTGCTTACAATTAAGATCTACAGATCTGATTGTTTTTGAGGTGAAGTCAATAAGATTGGAACAATACAGTACAATACAGTAAATTCTTTCGTAATGGGAGTCGCTTTGCTCATATGCCAGCTGGCTGACCTTTTCCATGCAGATATCTAGGGTGATTATCAGCTATTACATGCCTTCATTTTCCTTTGTTTGTATAGGCCAGACTGCTATGTTTTGGGAAATTAAGGGGCTCCCATGCTTATACTTGTGTACAATTTAGTGAGCTGGAAAGATGCAAATCAATGCATCTCCCCATGGACTGTAATGAAATGGCTTTATGTATTTAACCTTTGTAAGTAAAATTGTTAGTGTTTCTTAGCTGATTTAAAAAAATCAAAACTTATGTATTATGGGTCAGCAGGTTAAAAAGCTGAAGGTTACATTTTCGAGATCAGTAAACCGGTCATTGAAAACAGAATCATTTCCATAAGCTTGCCTGGCATTTCTCAAGCATTATTTGCAGATTACATTTCAAATGAACTCTTTTCACACAGGTACACTTTGGCATACTACTAATTATTATCTTTTGTGTTAATCTAATATAACAAAAAATGTATAATGAAATAATCAGAGTAATAAAAGAAAAATGATCATAGTGTGATAAGCAAAACTTTTATTCACTGATCAAGTGTCAGTTCATAGGTCAGTTAATCTCCTTAGTCTCACTTAACAGGGGTCTCCACTTCTTCAGATTCTCCATGACCACAGCCCACATGTCTCAAAACTTAGTAAGGTACTCCATCAAAATAGGCTATGATAAAGATGTAGAATCCAGATCCAAAAGAGGAGATTTATATACAGAAAAGCACTCAAAATAGAGTGCCATCTTTATTGAAGAATAGTAAAGTATATTACAAGTGAATTCTGCTACAAGTAGCATTTATAACCAATCATTCTGAAAAGCATCAACTGTGCAATGATGGAATTTCTCAAAATGTCCAGTAACTCTTTGTCAGTTGACTCTTTTGTAATATGTGAAAGTAAAATTCAGTGTACAATCAAACTTGACACAGAAAAAACTCTAAAACACGGATACATACCTGTATTCAAAATAACTGTAAATGGAAAATCAAGAAGATGAAAACTACTTGAAATTAAAATATCTGCCAATTCCCTTTTAAGGGGAATAATGTGAGTGCATTTAGACAAGTTGTCAATGACAACCACAATGATAGTGTATTGGTGACAGGAAGGCAAGTATGCAAAAAAAAAAAATAATGTTAATGGATTTCTATGGCCCTTAAGAACAGGATTATAAAAAGTTTATTGGAAGAATAAGCACAGATCTAGTGCAAATGTCACAGGCCAAAAACACAGTTTTGGATGTCATAAGACATATTCTGACACCAAAAAAACATCTAACATTTCTTTGGTCTAAGAAATATTAGGATGTCCAAACAGATTCAGTTGATATCACCACCACAATACTTTTCCCAAAATTCCAGAGGCCCAAAAAGTTTATTAGATAGACCCTTACTTCCAATAGATTGCTAAGGAGGAACATTGTTGATCATATTGAGTAAATTATCAGGATGTTTTGATTACTGCAACTATCAAAAACATTCTAGAGATAGAATATGTTAAGGGAGGTTCAGAGGTTCATCCTGTTTGAAATTATGAGATGATGCATCTGCACTACCATTTTTACTCTGAAGTTTGTGGGAAACAAAACTGAACCTATTTAAACAATGTCCATCTTGCCTGTCCAGAGTTTAACTTTTTAGCAGTCTTCGAGTTAAATTTTAATGATTATTAACGATCAAAAATGGAAACTTGGTCAAAATATATAAAACCAAACCAGTGTTTCCTTGGTCTGAAACCTAAAAGCAGGATTTACCCCAAGCAGCCTGACCCCAAACTCTACTGGCAGGCTTCACCCCCCCCCCCCCCCCCCAAAAAAAGGGGGACAGTTGTTTAATTGTTCTAAATACTTTTCAAATATTCCGAAATTCCTCTCAAGAGAAAAGTAAGCCATCAAATAGCTGGCCTAAGAAAAATAACAAAGAATCTTTAAAATGTATTTAAATTTAATTTAAAAAGCAAAATTAGCACATATGTAAAAAAAAAGAGGCCTAAAGGGTTTGTGTAAGAAGCCAACCCACAGCAATACATCCTAATACATAAACCAAAGATAGAAGCAAAAATTCAAAAGCCAAAAAACTTTTAAACATATGATATAGTACTCAATAAACATATAATCTCACTGAAGGACCGTCTCCATTATATTAGTTGAGGGTGGTCTTTCAGCTATGACATCACCGTGGCCCTACCTCTACCCACAAAACACAAAGAATCAAATGTAGAAACATATTGTGGAGGTTGACCCGGACACAGACAGGCAGACACGTTCATGTCACCCACAACACGTTTATTTACAACAATAAAGTCACACAAGTGCACCACAAACCCCCAAAGTCCCCAAAAGTCCTGGCCACACAATGCCTTCTTCACCTTCAGGCCGCCTCCTTGCCTCCTCCAGCAAGCTCAGTCCTCTCCGCTCCCGACTCTCGCCCTGAATGAAGGGAGGCGGCCCCTTTTATCCGCACCCGGATGAGCTCCAGGTGCTCCCCGGCAATCTCCCGCTGACACACCCCACTGTGGCAGAAGTGCCAGCTGTTCTCCCGGAAGCTCTCTGGGTGTCCCTGCTTCTCTTCCCCCCAGCACTTCCTGGTGTGGCGGAAGTGCTGAGGTCCAGGGTCCCCAAGGCATTGGGGCACCTCCTGGCGGTGACCACGGGCCCCTACAGGGTGGGGCTTCCACGCCCTGAACCCGTGGCCCCCAAAGCAACCAGGAAGGCGGCCCCCACATGATCCCAGATGGGCACACGCCTACTTCCGGTCATCCAAGGCGTCCCGGCTGGGTCGTGGCCCCTGGCATCCTCGACAATATGTACTGTATATCCTAAATAATAAATAAACAGAGTAATATTAATGAAATGACTCAACAAAGGCACAGGAGAAATAATACATCAGAAAAATAAAGAAGGCAAAAAACAAATTGAAAACAAACATAAGCTAGGGAACACACCATAGCTGTAACATAACACCCTCAAGCCAATGCTGCCTCTCTTCCACAGCCAATTTTATTGCAAGCAATTCATGATTAACTACATCATAATTCTGTTTGGTGGGAATTCATTTTTTTGAAAAGAAAGCCAGGTATGCATTTGTCCTGTGTCTATAAATTTCTGTGATAGTATTGCTGCAACTCCACCACTGGGGGCATCTACTTCCACTATGAGCTGAAGAGAAGTTTCCGGAAGACAGAGAAAAAGAGCTTGAGTAAAAAGATATTTAAGATGTTCAAAAGCTTGTTGAGTCTCAAAAGTCCCACATAACTTTCCTGTTAGATTTTTCTGTAAAAGCATAGATAAGCCCAGTTAATGAACTAAAATACGGTATATATGACAAGATAAGAAGTCAAGCAAAATGACACCTTTTATTGGCTAACTAAAAAGACTACAATTTGCAAGCTTCTGAGGCAACTCAGAGCCCTTCTTCAGGCAGGATGGGTCCTGAGCTGCCTTGAAAGCTTGCATATTGTAATCTTTTTAGTTAGCCAATAAAAGGTGTCATCTTGCTTGATTTCTCACATATTACAAGACAATAATAACTGAAGAATCCAATAAAGCACCAAACCTGTTTTACACTCTTTGAAGGATTACAATCCAGAATTGCAGTTACTTTAGGTTTGTCCCTACTTACTCTCTGATATTTCATATCCTAAGAAACTGATGTCTTGTGAAATTCTCAGTTTTTCTAATAAATAATTTTTTAAGAAGTCTAACTTTTCAAATGTGTTTTATGTTATTTAATAAGTAGTTCTGAATGATTAACGATGATTTGCCAAAGCGTGTTTCGCAGTGAATTTGCCATATTTACAAGTGGCTTTCTTCAGTGAATTGTTCCCGTGAAATTTCACCATGCAGCTTACTGAGGCAAGTATGACATCTCAGTGTTGTAGCAGCCAGTGTTGGATAAGAATGTCAGTACCTGCCTGATTTATTGTCTTGCGCACGCATGCATATTTCAGTATATTCTATCTTACACTTTATGGCACTGTTCAACTTGCTTTGCACAAGCGTCAATAATTTACAGGCATTCACAAATGCCTTGATGTGGTGACCTCATTGGTACTCCAGCTGGATTTGCACCTTGCGTGTGTTTTTATAAAAAAAAAACAATAACAAATTTCAGGAATTTCATTTAAGGGGGACTTTAGCTGACCATAATAATATTATTATGAAAATACTTTGTTGTACTGCACAGATTCATTGTACATTGTGTCTTTACTGTTGGATTAAGCATGCTATGTTCTTCACAATGTAGCATAGATTGAGTAGTGACATGGATAGTCCCCTCACATATATAACACTGATACTTCATCACAGGCTCTGTGAGTGCTAGTTAGATGAAGTAAAAGATGGTTGGGAGATGCAGAAAGAGATGAAGGACTTGTTGTATTGTGGATTATAAAATTTTATCTTATGGATGTATAGTTGTGCTGTGGTTAACACTACTGCCCTACAGCTCATATTACATTTTAGGCCTCAATAATTGGTCCAGCATAGTTGTTAGATGCTCCTCGAGAACGTTGTACCATTGTACCACTATAATCCACTCCAAACTAGTTCAGTTTCTCCTCCCTTATTTACTTCAATGCACTTTGCTGAGTTTGCCAAAATTCCTGAACTTTTTTGTATTTTTGACAAACTTGAGGCAAAGTAGTTTCAGCGGGGTTCACTCATCACTATTAATGAATTAGAAAAGATGAGCCACTGTTGCTTGAATCATCCTGCTGTTATTTTAATATAGCCAATATGGACCACCCAGGCTCACAAGCAGCCTTGCTGTGATCAGTTATTCATTAATATAGTATAGTATAGTAATTGAAACTCAAATTCAGTCTTTTCCTGTTTCAGTCTTGAAGGAGCAGATGTACTAGAATGCATTACCAGATTTTGTATATAATTTGTTGCTGCTAAGTTATGACAAGTGTGTTCTAAGATTTTTCAGGTAAGAAAGTCAGAAGTTTGAAGGCAAGATAGCCACATGGTGCCAGAGAGTGGTGAAATGCTGATTCACATATGCAAGAAAGAATTTTACGCTACTCAGTATGTGTGAAATAATGATAATGACTATATAAACCAGTGATCCTTAACCTTTTTTGAGTCTTAGAGCCCTTTAAGAATCTGATGAAAGCTACGGACCCTCTTCCCGAGAAATATTCACATAAACACAACTTTTCATGCAATGAATATAATGTACTTTATTTATCAAGATTTGATTGTCTCATACATATGTGACATACACAAAGTATTATTAAACTTTACAGTAAACAGTCTGAAAAAAACATTTTATGCAAAAAGTAATGGCCACTCATTATAATTATGAAATACAATTCTCTTGTGCAAATTTAAACAGATCTACTACCATTACTACTATTACTACAACATCTACTCTAAATCAACAATACTGGGCTTTATAGTGAACTAGCAAAATACCCGCGCTTCGCAACGACAAAGTACTGCCTTAAAATTTTTATTAAGAAGAAAAGTAAACCTTTTTAAACTGAGGGAAAATACACCAAAAATTATTTGTTAAGGATCTCTTTGTATACCACATTGTCAGTTTGGCCCTCCGGTTGTAATATGACCAAGCTGTGCGCTGAGTTTACTCTTAAGCATGCAACGTACAGTTGGCCATGTGAAAAGCAATCTTGCCTCAAATCTCACAGCTTGGATTGCCGTTGTCATAATCGGTTAGAGTTTCATGGTTTGTTTCAATTACGACAGTATTTGCAGGACTTGTTGTGTTGAAGTGACATTCGGCATCTGTCAAGTGTTGTAAGCATACAACCGGTTTCAACTTCGCGTCCAGCTTTTGAGAGTTTAAACATTCATAAACATCAAAGTGTCCACTACTGATATCGTCACCTGTGAATCTAAGATGCTTAAGAGACATTGGCGGTTGTCCAAAGGTGTAAAATATTTGGCCATTTCGGTACACTTGAAAGCGACAACCGAACAATTCAGCGGCAGCCATCAACTCACATGCAGAACCATAGGTAAAGGTGCTTAAGCATTTCACTCTTCTAGTGCTCCTGTGTATTATAATTATCTCCTGTACCGTCATCAGTCCACACCTCGAACCTGTCCCAGTCATTCAATACATAAGACACAATGTTCCTCTGAATATCAAGAGTGAGCCTGATATGGCCGTGCAATATGTAACAAAGAGAATGGAAAAGGCAGGTGCCATCTCCGGGCATGGAAACCACTCGGTAAGTGACAGTTCTTTGATCAATGGTGATTACCTCGATAGACATGTTAATGGGGGTACAGTTGGAACAACAAAGGAAATGGGTACCTGAACAATGTAACGTAAGTCTAAAATACCTACACAATAACTATAACCGTTACGCATAGAAGTTCGAAATGAAACCTGCTTAACTTTTATAAGTAAGCGGTAAGGAATGAGCCTGCCAAATTTCAGCCTTCTACCTACACGGGAAGTTGGAGAATTAGTGATGAGTGAGTAAGTGAGGCAGTGAGTGAGTCAGTCAGTGAGGTCTTTGCCTTTTATTAGTATAGATATAAATGTTAATTTTTATCTGACCTTCACAGACCTCCTGAAACCAATCCATGGACCTACCCTATGGAACCTCATGTTTAGAACCACTGCTCTAGACCTATAAGTGGCCTTTGGTTACAAGAAAATAAATTGTGGAATTAAGTCTTTCATAATGTAGTCTTTTCTTATTGCTTGTCTTGTGTGTCCTAACAATCAGGCTTATTTGTTTAATATAACACAAAATTTTAAGTATAAAATGTTTTTCTTGTATATGCTGAATACTTTTATATGTGTACAGTAATCTATACTAATAAAAGGCAAAGCCCTCACTGACTCACTCACTCACTGACTCATCACTAATTCTCCAACTTCCCGTGTAGGTAGAAGGCTGAAATTTGGCAGGCTCATTCCTTACAGCTTACTTACAAAAGTTGGGCAGGTTTCATTTTGAAATTCTACGCGTAATGGTCATAACTGGAACCTATTTTTCTCCATATACTGTAATGGACAGTTCAGCTCGATGGCCGTGGGGGGTGGAGTTGCGTGTGACATCATCACGCCTCCCACATAATCACGTGAAATGACTATGAATGCAGTAGTAGAAAACAAGGAAGAGCTCCAAAGAGCGCTGAACAAAAAATGTCATTTCACAATTGAGAAGGCAGCAAAAGATTATGAAGCGAGTGATGCATACAAGCATATTCATAAGTGCAGCTACTGCGGAAACAAAGCACGGTGTGAACCGTAAGTTTAAATTAAGTTTATAGACACACTCCCGCTGCCGTTTGTCATGCCTACGACGAATATGGTATTTGTGAGATACAAGTTTAATGAGAAGACACGAGGTATAAATGAGACTTTGGATCACTTTGTAACGGAGTTAAAATTGCTGTAGCAAGAAACTTTTAAGTGCCGGGTCTTAGCTAACATTAAATAAAGCCGTTGACATCGCGAGATCACACGAACACAGCTGAGAAGCTTCGATGCATGTACTCCGAGCGGCTCACGTCAACTGACTTTGCAGGACTGGAAAAGATTAAATTAAGTTCATACACACGCTACCGCTAAATTATTCGCAGGCACTTTCCACAACTTAATACCGGGAATGCCTGTTGAACATCTTACATTCACGAGTACCGATTTGGGTGGTGAACACTTTGATGAATGAAACCTGTTATCTTTACAACGGTTGACAAACACGGAATATAACTTGAACACAACACATCCTCCAAATACGAACCTGATTGAAAGAAATAATGATAATCAAATCCTTGATGACAGCAACACTCATAATGGTCACAAAACTATTACATTGACAATCATGTTACGTTATTTTTAAAATGTTTCCTTTTCTTAGCACAAGCACAGCTGAGAGGCTTCGATGCATGTACTCCATAACGCGTTAAAAAAATAACGCATTTAATCACACTTTGCATTCCAAGCAAGGGGGAATTTTTGTCAATGCATGATTTCCTGGTACATCGGTTACATTGATGCACACATCAGAGCTACAAAAATGTAAGAGTCGGAAGAAAGCGCGTTCCTACGACTGATCAGAGGAAAATTTCATTTCAAAAAACTACCCGAGCGAAGCCTTGATAAAAGCATGGTTTTGTGCACACTGAAAAGCAAGCAAAATTAGATGCATTACAGAAAGCGGACTTTGTGGCTCTTACTGAGGATAATTGGACTTCCGTGACCGTTAGTAATTCTAATTACATCTAATTACAAAATGTTCAATGCTAGGACTGATCGGAGAAAAATTTCATTTCAAAAGATTACCCGACGGAAGCCTTGATAAAAGCGTGGTTTTGTGCAAACTGTGCAAAAATGAGTTTGCATACCACCGAGGCACTTCAACCTTACGGTACTATCTAAAACATCAGCAAAACATGTTACAGCGAGCACAGAAACTGTGTATGCTGTTAGCACTAGCAGTACGAGTTCGAGTACCAACAAAAGGTGTCGGCAGCCCAAACCTGATGAAATGACTGGCTTCAGGACCAAAATTAGTAAGTCAACATCTGTTAAACTTACAAATTCTCTCGCAAAATGGATTGCTTTGGACTGTAGACCACTAACAGTGGTGGAAGATAGGGAGTTAGAAAATGTGCTACAGTTAGCGTCAGGAGATCCAACTTTACAACTGCCGTGCCGAAAGACTATTTCAAGTAAAATTCAACAGCTTTATGACACTGAAAAGCAAGCAAAATTAGATGTATTACAGAGAGCGGACTTTGTGGCTCTTACTGGGGATCATTGGACTTCCGTGACCGTTAGTAATTCTAATTACATCTAATTACAAAATGTTCAATGATCACACTGTTTTAGCCTAATGTACAAAATAATTTTGGCTAAGGTTACTCAGAGTTTAAAGGTGAAGCTGGTCAAATTACCTTTTATGTTTCTGCCTTATTTTTTCAAGAAGAAAAACTGCACTTTATGTTGAAATTTTTGTTATTATTATTTAAAAACAATACCATTCTGAAAATGTACTTAAAGTACTTAAACTACCACTTTATTTTTTAAGTCTGCCCAATTTTAGCCAGGGATGATATTTTTGTTTCTGTTTTGAATTGAAATGCAGTTTAAAAGCATTTTTTTTTCAGAAATTAAAAGAACTTGAGTTTACAATATTCATGTCCATGTCTATTATTTGATTCTGTCACCCACTAAAACCCTTTTAAATTAAAAAAAACATTTGCGATTTGGGGCAAATTTTCTTGTGCGATTACATATGATTAATCAAGATTAATTAATTACACAGCCTCTAATTAATTAGAATAATATTTTTAATCGAGTCCCATCCCTAATATATATATGTAGATATGTATATATATATATGTGTATATATACAGTATATGTAGATATGTATATGTGTATATATGTATATATGTGTGTGTGTGTGTATATATATATGTGTATATACGTATATGTATATATATGTATATGTATATATATATATATGTATGTGTGTATATATATATGTATATATATATGTCTATATATATGTGTATATATATATGTGTTTATATGTATGTATATGTATATATATGTGTATATATGTATATGTATATGTATACTGTATGTATATATATGTGTGTATATATATATATGTTTATGTGTGTGTATATATATATATATATATATATATATATATGCCAGCAACACTCATGACAATGACAACACAATTACATTGTCAATCATGTTATGTTATTATTAAAATGTTTCCTTTTCTTTTTCATTACTTCTTTAACACACTACTTCTCCGCTGCGAAGCGTGGGTATTTTGCTAGTATATTAATATAAAGTATTTTTTATATTGTTAAATATATCAAAAACTGAAACAAATAATTTTTAAAAATCATTTAAAGTAAAATTTATGAGCAACATGTTCATTAAAGATTACTGAATTGTGTTCTTAACCATTACATACTGCATATGCTATGCATGTTGTAGGAGTTTACATTTATATTCATTTAACTAATAATCACACAATACACTAAAAATACATTTTATATTGGAGTTATTCATGATATAGTACATTACAACTAAAAAAATAAAAATCATAAAAGAAAATATTAAATTCTCTTTGGCAAAGGGCCTAAAGGTATGATGAATCAGGTCTTCTATCCTCTTTAAAAACTTAAGATTCGATCACAAAAAAATTCAACAATATCTTTAAAAATGGCAATGAGTTTTAATTGCATCAGCTTCTGGTTATGTGAATTCCAATTTATGTAATTAAAGAAACCAGAAAAACAGTTTAACTCTAGCATTATCTTCTATCTTCTATTCTATCATGAAATCAATTTGCGACAAAATTAAAGTGTCTACAAGGAGAAACAAAATTATTGGGTCATTTTTGTACGCACCTCTGCAATGCTTTCCAGTCATATGCAATACTGCTCTTCAATGCTTTTGGTCAAATCTGAGTGAATTAGTCAGCATAATTTTACTCCTCGCTAATCTGTCCAACAAATGGAGAACCAAACCAAATTTTCCATAATTTCAGTTGCATGTCAATCTTGATTCAGCTTATACCTCAACATTTAATATTCAGGGCTCTCCAAGTTGGAATATCTATTTGAAGCAAACACCTTGGGAAAGTTAGAATTTACCTCACAAGGTCTTTGTGATGAAAAAATGTTGATTTCCTCAGGATGTGACCCAGAAACCTGAAGGTGAAGGGTCATAAAGAAACACAGTGCTTTTGCAGCCCTGCTCAATTCATTAGAAGTAAGACAGTTTCCCATGAACTATATTGGTGGTACTGACTCACCAAACAAACATGCTCTTTGAGGTGCATAATGGCCAGACATCAAATTCTATAAAGTGATACTGGACTCACATCATCATAGGTTTGACTCAGTGATTTACATTATGTTTGCTTTTCTAATAAATCGTTACAAGTATTTAGGCTTAAAGAGATGATGATTACTTAATAGGTTTTGCTTGTACTTAAACATTTCAGGCAAAAGACTGGGAAAGTAGATGTCTTTAAAAACATTACAAAGCACTTAATTTATTTAATTGTCCTTTTTTCATATTTCATAGCGTGACTCACCCCAGTTTCCTGACTGAAACCCAGAAAATGAGTTTCCTGTCACAGAACGCAAGAGGCACCAGAAAATCAAGAAAGAGGTAAGGAAAAAGAGACTGTAACACGGTCTGTTCCAACTGCGCTTTAAGACGGACAGAAGGTTTTTAAGTAATCAACAGAAGTGGGGACACCTGTGCAAATTGTTTGCTTCAACCTGCAAATCTTAACTTACCTTAATTGCAGCACAATATTTGCATTGAAAAAAGGGAAATGGCAGGCTGTTACATTTACAAAAAAGTATTTACTTTATATTACATGTATTGTTTATGTTCCACTTTCAAACATAACTTGATTATGTTTAATTTATTCAATCTTGTGGGATGTACAATATACTAATTTCAGTCATTTAAGTAGAAGTCAAAATGGTTATATTTAGCCCTCACTGGAAATTAATACGCACCAAGCGGATTCATCATCAGCGGAGGTTGGATAACTTGGCAGTAATGTCATGTGACTTTCAAAGAAGCAACAGGTTGTGGGAATGAGTTATTGTCGCTGGTTTAGGGCAAAAGGTTAGTGAAATAACAGTTAAAAAAAGAAGAAAAAAAAACACACACACAAGAAATATTCAGATATTCATTTAAAACACTTAATCACACAGGCTAACGTTACTCTGTTTTGCGTTTTCCCTTGTATTCTCTTTTAATGGTTTATCAAACTATGCTCACTAACTACAGTCACAAGTCAGTAAATGTACTATTAAGTTGTCTAGATTTACTTACTTAAAAAAAAAACATAAAAAAGTTCTGACTTTCGTTACGGGTCAACTACGTTCAGCACTGCTGGTCATAAATATCATAATATTGCTCAACCAGATAAATACTATTAATACAGACAAGTAAATAATACACCCAAATACAATGCAATGCAATTGCCAAATTTGCTCATTTGAAAAAAAAAAAAAAAAATTATTATGTGAAAGAAGGTGCCAAGCAGCAATTTTTGCACTTTATATTTTACTAATATTTAACATTTATTCTATAATAGTTATATATAGTTATATATATATATATAACATGGCTCCAGCAGACCCCTGTGACCCTGTAGTTAGGATATAGTGTGTTGGATAATGGATGGATGGATGGATATAACACTCTATCCAAGGTGCATTTTGTGTTCATATTTAGTTATACATTGGCAATGGCATTCTGGCACAGCCAAAGAAGCAGTGTTCTTGTACAACTGTTGTACATTTCAGCATTTCAGAATAATAATCTTTTATATTTTTGTTGGTTTGTATTGTTTTTACCAAATAAAACTAGTTTTGGTATAAGCAAACCTGTTTATTTCTTATTAATAACTTTGAACATGAACTATAAAATGATACTGGAACAAGTATACTTGACAACTTAAAAAGGTTATAGCTAAGTAACTTTGTGAGGTGCATTTTTTTTAGTTTAAGTTTATAAAACAATTGATAAAATATTATGTTTTATTAACGTGTTTATTTAACATATAGGGGTGGCGCAGTGGGTAGCGCTTCCGCCTCGCAGTTAGGAGACCTGGGTTCATTTCCCAAGTCCTCCCTGCGTGGAGTTTGCATGTTCTCTCCGTGTCTGCGTGGGTTTCCTCCCACAGTCCAAAGACATGCAGGTTAGGTGCATTGGTGATTCTACATTGTGCTTGGTGTGTGTGCCCTGCGGTTGGCTGGCACTCTGCCTGGGGTTTGTTTCCTGCCTTGCGCCCTGTTTTGGCTGGGATTGGCTCCAGCAGACCCCCGTGACCCTGTAGTTAGGATATAGCGGGATGGATGGATGGATTTAACATATAATGAGAGAGAATGAAAAACATTCATTAATTTCATATAAAAATATCCTGTTGTTTCAGCATATATTAATTTAGTGCATTAAGCATACTTAAATTATTTTTGATAAAAACAATTTTATTATGTGCAACTGATGTACATTTTTTTTTTTATTTTAATCTGACATGCCATTTTTTTTAGTGTGTACGATGTAACCTATTAGTTGTTCCCTGAACAAGGCCCACTTGTAATATTCTAATGTTTACTTTTTTTCAGTTACTGCCAACCTAAACTTTAAATTTGTATCTCTGGCAGGTTACTGCTTACCTTTTCACTCTTTTGAGCCATTCATTGCATTGTTCAACTGATTAAATTTGATGAAAAACTTTTCTTAAACTTTTGACCAGTAGTGTAATACAATGAAATTCTTACTTCTGTGACTTCTCAGAATAGTGACAGAATGTAATACAATACCAACTAAAAGACACACACTTAACACAAATAAATTAGACAAGCATACATGCACAGAATGAAACATTTATTATATGATCACATGTAAGTGACATCCCTTTAAATTATTGAGTTCAGCTCTTTCAGCCGCACCCATTGTTAACAAGTGCATCAAATCAGACTCATGGCCATACACTCTCCATTGACAGACTTTGGCAGTAAAATGGGTCGTACTGAAGAGCTCTGTGACTTTAAATGTGGCACTGTCATAGGATGCCACCTCTGCCACAAGTCGGTGCATGACATTTCTGCTCTGATAGATCTGCCATTGTCAAATGTAAGAGCTGTTATTGTGAAATGGAAGCACCTGGTCTTGGAGTAGCAACAGCTCAACCATGTAGTTATAGACAATGCAGACTAGCAGGGCCATTGAGCGCTAAACTATATAGCATATTAAGATCCCCTGGCTGAGTTTTAAACTTCCTCTGCAGGCAACATCAGCACAAGATCTGTGTGTTGGGAGCTTCATAAAATGGGCTTCAATGGCAGAGCAGCTGTACACAAGCCTAGGATCATCTGGCTGGAGTGGAACAATGAATCACACTTCACTACTTGGCAGTCTGATGGACAAAACTAGGTTTGGCTATTGCCAGGTGAACGCTATCTTTTGGACTACATAGTGCCTACTGTAAATGGTGGAGGAGGGATAATGGTCTGAGGCTGCTTTTCAGAGTTTGGTCTAGGCCCATTGGTTCCAGTGAAGGGTCCTGTGAATGCTACAGAATGAAAAGATATTTTAGGCAATTGTCCACTTAGAACTTTGTGGCAACGGTGTGGAGCAGGCACTCTTCAGTCTGAGCATAACTGTGCCCCTGGGCACAAAGCCAAGTCTATAAAGATATTGTTTAATGACTTGAGTGGCCCACACAGAACTGTGACCTCAAATCTAGCGAACACCTTTTAGATGAATTGGAACACCGCCTACGAACCAGATCTTCTCGTGCAACAACAGTAACTGGCTGCACAAATGTTTTGGCTGAAGAAAAACAATCAAATATGTTTTGGCTGAATTGGCACAAATTCTCACAGAAATGCACAATGTTTGTATTGAAAGCCTTCTCAGAAGAGTGGAAAATATTATAGTTGAAACAGGAGGGACGACTTCGTATTTATGGTCATAGTTTTGGAATGGAATATCCAACAAGCTCATTTAGATATGATGGTCAGGTGTCCACAAATGTTTGGCCATATCGCGTATATAAACAATTATATACAGGAACACATACAATATTTGTTATAATGAGTGGCTATTGAGTACTCTCACAACCTGTGGATACAAAACTGTGCTTCTGAATCTGCAAACAGAGGGAAATCAACTATGGGGTTGGCCGGAATCTTTAAAAATGCTGCTTGTCCTTCATAGGGCAGTGTGTGTTGTATATGTCCTGAACAGTATGAAAATGGTTGCTAGTAATATATGTGATGCCTTCATGATTCTCTGCAGTATTTTATAATCTTGACTGCCATGTTTGCAGCCAGTGAGAATAAACTCTCACCCGAAGACATTGAGTGAGAACAGATGGAGGAATCTGAGCTTTCAGTAGATTTAAATAAAACAAAACTTGAAAATTCATTTATTTCTTTAAATTATTAACAATCCAACAAATCTCAAAATTAAAAAAAACATTCATAAAAACAAACATTTGAAAACAACAAATCTAGATGGTGCTGCTGTGATAGTGCTAAGGAGACCAGGGTTCACTTTCGAAATCCTCCCAGCGTGGAGTTTATATGTCCTCCTCATATCTGATTGAGTTTTCTCTGGGTGCTCTGGTTTCCTCTCACAGTCCAACAACATCCACGTCAGGAGGACTGGTGATGCTAATTTGGCCCTAGTGTGTGTTTGTTGTGTGTGTGTTTGGTGCATGTGTGTGTGTGTTCGCCCTGCGATGGACTGGCACCTTTTCCAGAATTTGGTTCTGCCTTGTGCCCTATTCTAGCTGGGATAGCCTCCAACCCCCAAACTCCATGACTGTGGTCTGGATTAAGTAGGTTAGTAAATGTCATGACATAACAATCTAAATAACAAATACTAAATAAACAATGAAAAAACAATCACATATTAACCAAATCAAGCACTCAGGCTGAAAAGAGCAAATTGAAAACAGTCAAAAGACAAACAAAACTTAAAAAGAATTGGGAATCACACAAGGGGAGATAAACAACCATACCAACAGAAGCCAGCTAATGCCTCAGCAATGTCTTGAAGCAACCCAATGATATGTATTAGGTTTTTCAGGTCACAGCTGAAGGCTTTAACTGCAAATTACTAGGGACTGGGGCAAAACTACAAGCAATATGCAAAAATCATATGCAAAGAACAGACAAGGTGGTGGGGGAAAATAACAAAAATTACAGAAAACAAAACAGACTTAAAAACAAAGACACACAACTGTGACAATCAATATTTGGTAGAAATGAGCATTTTATCAACTAAAATGTAAGGACGGCAAGTATGACAAATGAGAGGACTCATTTAAATTTTTAAAAGCGGTCTGTCAATGTGATGATCAGATAGAATGAAGTGAGTGTCCCGTTGGATAGATTATTCAAATGAGTGGCAGGGAATGAAGTAAGTCTTTCCTTAAAGGCAAAGTTAAAGAATTGTCATTGCTGTTAGTTATAGTGATTACACACAGACTCTTTAAATCATTCACCAAAATATGTTAAGAACGAAACCAAAGCAGTAATCAATATCAAACAAAAGTGAAAATCAGAAACTTTCCCTAAATATATTTTTGTTAATTGATTGAATACTAATCTCTCACAAGGTCTTTCCTTTAGCAAGTAAAGTCCTGTTGTGACAAATGTGTACCACTGTGATGATGCGGGTTCACTGCATGCTCCCATCGTCCGTCCAGGAGTCCTTCAACCCTGCACCGTGGGTATTATTACTGATGAGCATGGCAGTGAGGCACAACATAGCAAGGGGATGGAGTAAAAGTGCAAAAGTGCTTTTATTTAAAAACAGCAAACAAAAAACAAAGTGTCCAAATAAATAGTGCAGTGCATTCAAAAATCTTCAAATAAATAATCCTGCGAAACATCATTAAAACATGCGAAAGGTGGAGGTTAAAAAAAAACACAATAGAAAAACTTTAAAAAAACAAGGTTAAAATTATGGCACGAGGCAGTCTCTTTTAAAAATCCAAAGCACGGTGCCTTCTTACTTCCTTTTCTACCTGGCGGCTCCCCTGCTTCTCCCATCAGGCTTCTCAACAGGAGAATCACCTACCTGCAGGAACAGTTGCCTTTCACTCTGGTCCAGTAGCCCTCCAATCCCTGGCTACATCGTGCTCCAAACCAGAGTGAAACTTGGGTTATTTCCCCAGCAGCCAGGGCGCTCACATTGGGGCTAAACCAGCCCAAAGCCTCCTCGACTGTCGCTGCCTTTCGGTGGCCAGTCGTCGTCATCACTGGTCACTCCAGCTCCTTGATTGCTCAGCTGGAGTGACCACTTCCTTCAGTCCCACCGAGTGTCAGCCAAACACTCTTCTCGGAGGCTCACCTCCCAGCTGCCTGTCTTCTCTCAGATTGAGCCTGCTCTCTCTCGCTCGCTCTCCTTCCTTCTCGCTCACACCGGCTCTCTCTCCTCGCTGCTTCTTGCCGCCTTCTTCCATGCAACCTCCGTTTCTTTCTCTTTACTTTTTTTCTCCCCTTAGCCGCCTCGCGCTTCTATTTATCAAGAGGACGTGGCAGCTGTGGCAATCAGCAGCTCCTAGGAACAATTACGGATGCGGACCATTTCTCACCTGTGCACTTAGGTGAGAAACACCCACATCACGAACTCCTCAGGAACCACTTCAGCCACACAACCATGCCCCCTTGCTAAGCCGCGAGTGTGGCGATTATTTATTTAAAACTGGCCTTTTGATGGGAGCTGTGGACCCACTATACCACATTCCATCCCCCCATAAGCCTCCAGCTGCACGGGAAGGCTCCATGCCACTGCCAACCCAGTGCAACTGGCGGCCCAGGTTCACAGCTCAACCACACTACATCTACACTGCACTAAAATCACAAAATAAATAAAAGCACTAAAACAATTCCACAATAAAACCAACCCAAGCCCCCCTTTAAAACAGGACATAAAAGAATAAGAACTTTTAAATGACAATAAAACCAAACAATAAATAAATGTCCATTAAAAAAGCTCTGTCCTTTCAAAATGTCCTCCTCTGGCTTGGATCCGTAGGTTCTTTACAAAAGTCTGGCACCAAACCCGCTTGCTGCTCTGTCTCCTCTTCTGTCCCCACTGCCGAGCTCATCAGTGACATTACCGACGGTGTTGGGTTCAAGGGCTCCCGGACAGACGATGGGAGCATGCAGCAAACCCACATCGTCACAACCACCAGGTTTAATATTGCTGCTATGTCACAGGTCACATGCCATGGGCATCACCTGCCTACAGAGTACAAGACATCAGTGCGCAAAATGACAGCATACATTATAAAACAAAATACTGACAGAATGACATTGCTGTGATAACCATGCATAAATAAAATTAATGACTTGTCTAACAACAGCAAACAATAAATTTATTAACAATGCATTTTCTACCTGCCACCTGACTCTGTAGTTTGTTCCATATTCCCACAGTCGTTCGAGTGAAGTGTTGCTTCCTACCTTCTGCCTAAATGTACTTCCTATAATTTGCATCTGTGTTCATGAGTGTGTAACTCACTGTTAAATGGAAAAAAAGTCTGACAGATGAAGTTTTTGGACACTACCTAGATTAAGTCCCCTAAAGATGTCAGAGTTAAAAAGTCCTTTAATTCAGGGATGCATGTGGCTGTTCTTACCTGTGCTGTATCTAAACTTGTTATGTCATTTTTGTAATGTGGTGAGCAGAACTGCACACATTACTCCAGATGTACCCACTAGCACAAAGTCTTAATGGAACCAATCCTACCTCCGCAATTCACATTACAAGTTTTGAAATATAGTGGTATCTCGGCAGTAGTCCACAAATAATGTTGAAGAAAGATTATATGAAAGTCTGAATTTACTTTAATTGCACTTAGGAAGCAATGTCTTTTTATAGCCATCATTTATTTTAGGCAACTTAGGTGTTATCTTTGATACTACCATGTCTTTCAAAACACACATTACAAAACTTTCCAAAACATGTTTTTTCCATCTTATAAAATGTTGGAAAATTGAGAAATTTGCTAAAAATGCAGGATACTGAGAAATTAATTTGTGCATTTTTTTTGGGTATGATTAATTACTGCAACGCAGGTCGTTCAGATCATTCTGTATGATGTTAATTTAAAATGCTGCCACAAGAATCATTACTAGACCTAGAATGTACAAACACAACTCTGGTTGTCAAGTCCTTCTTACACTGACTCACAGTTTGATGTGTTTTGGCCAGGCACCCCCAGTTTGGGTTCAAATTCATATTTTAGGTCTGTTTTGTTAATTTTCGATTCTTTTATTTACGTTAATGTTACTTTACTTGAGCATGTGCGTTATTGTTTGTTTTTGCTTGTGTCTATGTATGTAAGCTGCCTGGGTTATGTTCTGTGTATTTTGTATGCGGTTCCCTAAGAGTTGGGGCACTCCACTGATTAAAGAGCTATATACAAAGTTAAAGTGAATTGTATTGAACTGAAATCATTAAAAACCATGTTCATGTTTCAGTCTTTTTTTTCTCCACAAGTTTATTTCCTTTATTTAGTATCAATGAACCCTTTCTCAATCATTACATGGAAGCAGCTTCAGAAGAACAGCAAAATTCTGCAATAAGGTTACATTGGGTTGGAAAAAGGACAAATTGATGGGCAAATAGGAAAGTGTTTAAAAAGTTACATTAATGAAGAAGCTGTACTGGCAGACAGTTTATTCGTCACTGTTAGAGAAAGTACATGCTCTGCTGTCACCTTGAGCTCATTTCTTCTTGCTGACCCGAATGCTTTTTTTGTAATTTTTTTCGGGTTCAGTTTACTGTCTTTTTTAAACTATGCTCTTTTACTTTATTAATGTCTTGCTGTTGCATTTGTGGTTGATCCTTCCCAGTATTGCTCACGTTTGCTTGCTGTCAGGTTCACATTAATGAATTCTCTAACGGATGGACTGACATCCCAGCTGGCATGGACCCCCAGTACCTTGCCTGGCCACGAGGCCAGTATGACAGATAGTCAGGAAAAGAGGCATGACCTTCCCTGTCCCATCCAGGAGGCTGCCATGGAGGGGCAGTGTGGCATCCCAATAAGAGGGGAGGGAAACTCAATTCTCGGCTGGGCAGCCAGAATAGTGGAGAGTAGTCCCTTTCCCAGTCAAGAGGCCAGTAGGCGTGATGAA
Organism: Polypterus bichir lapradei; assembly: GCA_026402145.1. NCBI lineage: Eukaryota > Metazoa > Chordata > Cladistia > Polypteriformes > Polypteridae > Polypterus > Polypterus bichir. The sequence goes on along the minus strand of JANRMT010062835.1, from coordinate 34,533,231 downwards.
CAGTGGATGACTGCCTTCCATCCTCAGGTTGTCCCTCAGAAAATTAGATGGCAACATCCCTATTGGTTAGAGCTTGTTGAGATATCTGCAGGGCAGCATGGGAATTGTGGTTCCAAAGGGCTGCACAGATTTAGGATGGTTCTGCCTGACCTGGAAGTGCTTCCTGGAAACAATGATTTGGCACTTGGGCCAGGTTTAAAAGGGAGCCCTCCATGTTGCCCAATTGAGTAGGAGTCAGGAGAGGACAAGGACAACACCAGCCTGGGCAGAGTGAGGAAGAAAAAATGGAAAGAGTTTTGTGCTTGATTAATAAAGAATCCTGTAAGGAGGTATTTGATTTAATAAATACAGTGGGAGCTCTGTATTGGCGAATTTGAGTATTCACAGAAGTCAGTTGACAGGTTGACATCACTAAGCCCTCAGACAATGACTTCCAAACCAAACAAAACCACATGAGCAAGCCAGGCACAGGACACAGAACACAAATCCAAAAATAAAAAAAATAAGGGTAGTGCTAGGGAGATGTGTTAGCCATTATGGATGTAGTGAGAAGTCAAGCAAAATGACACCTTTTATAGGCTAACTAAAAAGATTACAATATGCAAGCTTTCGAGGCAACTCAGACCCCTCAATGAACAGGTTTGCTGTAGCTGTGAAAGTGATACAGTAACAGACACACAAAATGATCAGGATCCTCTTGGCCTGTTAAGGCTTTCTTTTTAAATCCAGCACCTCATCTTCTTTGTAGGGAATTGCTGGGAATTAAAGTTCTTGACATGTTGGACTGCTACACAATGATTAAAAAAAAACCAAACAATTTCTATCTGAACCCTGCAAACAGAAATCTCAGCTTCGACTGATCCTTCATCATCTACAGAAACAGAAACTCTTATAGCAAGCAATTAGCCTTGTATGGTACGTCATTTTTTTCATTGTTCATTTAAATTGTATATGTGTAATTGTTAAGAAAGTTAATTCTTTTTTCTTTTGTAAAATATATACAAGTATGTAAACATAAATCTATGAAAAATTATTTTAAATGTATCTATTAATTATGAATCTACAGTGGTGCTTTAAAGTTTGTGAACCCTTTAGAATTTTCTATATTTCTGCATAAATATGACCTAAAACATCATTAGATTTTCACTCAAGTCCTAAAAGTAGATAAAGAGAAACCAGTTAAACAAATGAGACAAAAATATTATACTTGGTCATTTATTTATTAAGGAAAATGATCGAATATTACATTTTTGTGAGTGGCAAAAGTATGTGAACCTTTGCTTTCAGTATCTGGTGTGACCCCCCTTTGCAGCAATAACTGCAACTAAATATTTCCAGTAACTTTTGATCATTCCTGCACACCAGCTTGGAGGTATTTTAACCCATTCCTCCGTACAGAACAGCTTCAACTCTGGGATGTTGGTGGGTTTCCTCACATGAACTGCTCACTTCAGGTCCTTTCACAACATTTTGATTGGATTAAGGTCAGGACTTTGACTTGGCCATTCCAAAACATTAACTTTATTCTTCTTTAACCATTCTTTGGTAGAACGACTTGTGTGCTTAGGGTCATTGTCTTGCTGCATGACCCACCTTCTCTTGAGATTCAGTTCATGGACAGATGTCCTGATATTTTCCTTTAGAATTCTCTGATATACAGTAATTCAGAATTCATTGTTCCATCAATGAAGGCAAGCTGTCCTGACCCAGATGCAGCAAAACAGGCCCAAACCATGATACTACCACCACCATGTTTCACAGATGGGATAAGGTTCTTATGCTGGAATGCAGTGTTTTCCTTTCTCCAAACATCACGCTTTTCATTTAAACCAAAAAGTTCTATTTTGGTCTCATCTGTCCACAAAACATTCTTCCAATAGCCTTCTGGCTTGTCCACGTGATCTTTAGCAAACTGCAGACGAGCAGCAATGTTTTTTTGTAGAGCAGTGGCTTTCTCCTTGCAACCCTGCCATGCACACCATTGTTGTTCAGTGTTCTCCTGATGGTGGACTCATGAACATGAACATTAGCCAATGTGAGAGAGGCCTTCAGTTCCTTAGAAGTCACCCTGGGGTCCTTTGTGACCTCGCCGACTATTACACGCCTTGCTCTTGGAGTGATCTTTGTTGGTTGACCACTCCTGGGGAAGGTAACAATGGTCTTGAATTTCCTCCATTTGTACACAATCTGTCTGACTGTGGATTGGTGGAGTCCAAACTCTTTAGAGATGGTTTTGTAACCTTTTCCAGCCTGATTAGCATCAACAACTCTTTTTCTGAGGTCCTCAGAAATGTCCTTTGTTCGTGCCATGATACACTTCCACAAACATGTGTTGTGAAGAGCAGACTTTGATAGATCCCTGTTCTTTAAATAACACAGGGTGCCCACTCACACCTGATTGTCATCCCATTGATTGAAAACACCTGACTCGAATTTCACCTTCAAACTAACTGCTAATCCTAGAGGTTCACATACTTTTGCCACTCACAAATATGTAATACTCGATCATTTTCCTCAATAAATAAATGACCAAGTATAATATTTTTGTCTCATTTGTTTAACTGGTTTCTCTTTATCTACTTTTAGGACTTGAGTGAAAATCTGATGATGTTTTAGGTCATATTTATGCAGAAATATAGAAAATTCTAAAGGGTTCACAAACTTTCAAGCACAACTGTAAATCTCTTTTACATAACATTAAAGGTCGCTTTTATCTCTCTTAAGTACTGTACACTAGTTGGATTTGATTATGTGAAAAACATTTCAAATTGCATATTTAAGTGAGAACCATAATATTTTCAGATTTCAGTTTTCGTGGTTGGTATCAACACATAATCCTTGTGAACATGAAGACCTTACTGTGGATTATTTGAATCTGTCTGTGTTTGGTCTGGTTGTGTCTTGGGTGAGGGGCTCTGCTGTGCCCCCTTTAGGTCACAGACCTCTTTTAAACAATGTCATTGCCAGATTATGTAAGATTGTTAATTTCCTTCAGTCACTTTTAAATCGAATTTGGTCACAAGCCATAAAGGTGAAGGCCTAGAGTGGGTTTAAGGTGTGTTCGGGGGGCTGTCTTAACTCATGTGAAGTCCTTTGCAAAGAGGCTTGAGTGGGACAGCCAGGTAAAAATTATTGTTATTTTGTTGTATTATTTGTCTTTTGTCAGTCTCCTGTGTTCTATCTGTGTAATAAAAGCAAGAAGAAAAAATACATTTTTGCTCTGGTTATACTGGTGTTTTGGATACTGACTGGTGGCTGTAGGAGGCGCTGCAGCACAGGGAGAAAAAGTCTACGTTTCTGATTAAATATTTTTGGCAGCTCAGCCGAAAGTGCAGTATAAGGTTTTTGACCTCGTGGTAATAGACTCAAAGGAAGGATGCAAAATAAACATGCTGGAAAGGTATATTTATAGCTACCAGGAAAACGGCCAAGCATAAGCCCCAATGGCCTCTTCTCCTGACATTCTTTTAAAAAAGCTACATTTTTATTATTTGATGAGCAGAATAAAAATGAAAGAACATGATATTTAAATTACTTTTATTACTGTTATTTAGCATTGCTTAATATCTTCATATCACTTAATTGTACTGTATTTTGTTAACACATTTGCTACTTTACTGTAAATTACTGGAGTGGAGTTTGTAGAGAAAACATTAAGCAGTCGCTGTGCTGGTCCGCCCTCACTCTGGGACTGTGTCTCTTGCTATGGTTTTATCTTGACCTTTCTACGGCCTCAAAATGTCCTGTTAAAAGGTGCTTTCTTTAGCAGATATTCCCACTGCTGTGAGAGGAGGGAGTATTTATCTTTTTTTTTTTTTGTACCATTTCTCCAAAAGTCATGCGCTGATATCCTGACACTGTCAATGTCTGCCACCTGCACACCATCACACAGTTGTTGCGTGCAAAGCCTTACATTCAAAAGTGACAACTTTTTTTTTTTTATTGCACAAGTCATTCTTTTGAGTGTGATTGAAACAGACATTGACAGATGTTATGGAGGAGTACTTGGGGAATCCCATGATGTTCTGGAGGCACAAAAAAAAAATCTCTAGCAGTGACAGCAAAGCTAAGGTACAACTCATAATCATGGGAGTATTTCACTAAGGTGAAGCAGATGAGAAGTAATCTGAGAATCACATGGGATATAAATATAGAAGTTAAAAATTTACAAAATGGAAATATATTTAAAATATGGTGGTGCAGTGGTAGTTCTGTTGCCTCATGTATCAAGTGTGAATCACATGCCCAATCATTGTCTGCACATCCTTCCTGTGTCTCCATGGGATTTCTTCTCAGGTATTTTAGTGTTATCCTCACATCCCAAAGATATGGAGGTTAGATTAGTCGGCAACTCTAAATTGGCCCCAGAATGAGTGAGTATATGCATATGTGTGGGTGCATGTGTGTGTGTGGGTGTGTGGGTGCATGTGTGTGTGTGTGTGTGTGTGTGTCTTGCAATGCATTGGCTGTAGGGCGGTTTCCGGTTTTGTACCTGCAATAGGCTCTAATAATAATAATAATAATAATACATTTTATTTATATATCACCTTTCCCATGCTCAAGGCTCTATCCCCCAAAATTGGATTAAGTGGGTTTCAGAACATATGTATATATGTATTTAAAAATAATTAGTGTAAAATAATGCTATGAACTGTCACTGTGTACAGTGTTGGTTCCTGTCTTAAGTGTGAGTTTTCCTAGGAAAGGCCCTGGTTACCCACAACACTGAAATTAGAGATGAATGGCGCATTTATAGTACAGCAGCATGGTGGAGAAGCGCTAAGTGTTGCTACCCCAGTGCTTCAGGGACCTGGATTTAATACCCACAACCCATTAGTAGGGTTTGCAAGTTCTCCACATATCAGCATAGGTTATTCGAGGTATTTTGATTTTCCACCCATTGCAGATATTTCAGTGTTAGATTATTCTGCTTTAGATTGATCTTGTGTGCTTGATTGTGCCCTGCAGGTGATTGGCATTCTACAAAGGGCTGGTTCTGGCATGCACCTTGTATTCATGGCATTGGCTTTAGAACCCTTTGCTCTGAATTATAAATGAAAATGAATAAGTAATGAGGTAATATATTAATAATGATAAGATTTAATTTTATTTGAATTAAAATGTTAAACAAGCAATTTTTTAAACTGTATATCTTTATTAGTTGGGAAATTAATCAAATTATCAATCTTTATTTATATAATGTTCACCATCATAATACTAAAAACACAGCAAATGCAAAGATTTCATCGCGGATACACTCAGAAATGATTTTTGTGGTATGTTGCTATTACACAGGGAATAAAACAAGACTAGAAAGAGAACTCACAAAATATAACGTGTTTCAATGTATCTCCTTTTACCTCAATTGTATCTCATATCACCATTTATGTCTAAGCTATTTCTCCTAAGGAGTTTTAGGAGAAACATCTGAGACAAAGTTGAGTCTTAAATGAAACATAAATAAGAATCTCTTAAGTCTCATGAGCTATCAAAAATCAACCTTTGAGCAGTAAAATTTTCCTATATGTTGATTTTACTAAAAATGAGCATATTTTAAGGCTTTACATATTAATTTCTAATGCAATTGAAGGTCATATTATAAAGTATAATTTATGCAGAAACCATATGTATGGATGCCATTGCTTTAAATACCAGCACTATACACAAAAATCATATCAATCAATTAAAAAAAATATATATTTTTTTGATTAAATAGATTAGATTATATTATTTTATTTACAGAATATATAAAATATGCCGGGCGGCATGGTGGTGCAGTGGGTAGTGCTGCTGCCTTGCAGTAAGGAGACCGGGGTTCGCTTCCCGGGTGCTCCCTGCATGGAGTTTTCATGATCTCCCCGTGTCTGCGTGGGTTTCCTCCCACAGTCCAAAGACATGCAGGTTAGGTGCATTGGCGATTCTAAATTGTGCTTGCTGTGTGTGTGTGTGTGTATGTGTGCACGCCCTGCGGTGGACTGGTGCCCTGCCCAGGATTTGTTTCCTGCCTTGTGCCCTGTGTTGGCTGGGATTGGCTCCGGCAGACCCCCATGACCCTGTAGTTTGGATAATGGATGGATGGATGGATAAAATATGCCATTACAAAATGACTTTAAGTTGTTTCAACTGAAAATTAGCATTTTTGTAGGCTTTGTGTATCTATTTCTAATACATTTGACATATTTTGCTGTATGTCACAGATTCAAGTTTAATATGTTTTCACTAATTTATGTAATTTACTAAACAGATTAGAATATCACACAGCAGTGTTGCCAAGTGGACAGGTTCCCCCAGATCAAGTAATTTGTTTTAACATTTTCCAAAGACAAAGAAATAAACTTATTGGATTGCTGTTTTCTGGATATTTTTCAGAATGTTTGTTCAGTTTTTCAGTTATTTTTCTTAACAAAATGCCTAATTAGCAAACATTTATTTAGTTGGACTAATTTGCAAAGTGTCAGGAAATGATAAGACTGTACATGTCAGAGCCAAATATTTATGTGGTTATCAAAGTGACTTTGGTCAAGTTTGTGTCTGGTAATCTGAAAAATGTCTTATACACCGCGAATCAGAAGAGCTTGGTTTTCTTCTCTGTGTGATGATGGCAGGCTATGTAATATATTAATTATACTATCTAGTGTAACTGACAGTTCGGCAGTCTTATTTACTAATGATGTAATTGGCCATTTACTTATCAAATTATCAGTTGAAATAAACTTTCTGAAAACAAAGGTTTATGTTATAGGTTTGCTTAATTGAAAGGAAATTATCACATAATGGGACACTCAACATAACTGAATTTTGTTTATTTAACATGTTGGAAAAAAAAACTGTTTAACAGATATCAATTAAAATTAATTTTAGTACAGCAATTAAGTTGCATTAAACTAATTGATTCCACTGTGGTGATTTTAGCCACAGTGAACTGAGTGTGAATCGCTCCATTCAAGTACAGTAAGTAGAATTTTCATGTGTAAATAAATGAAATTCCAGCAAATGATCATTGTTTGAGTGAATTTAATGACATTTGCTATAAAACTAGTCAGTTCTTATCAGCATATATTAAAAACAGCTATTGAACTCAAACGCATATTCAATACATCAGTATTAAGGAAAATAAATTGCAAAAGTAATAAACAAAGCAATAGGCTTTGAGTATAACTAATAGGCTCCGTTATTGGTAATATTAGTTAAATGCTAGAATCTTTTGAAACTCAAAAAGAAGGAATTCAATCATCAACTGTTTCCAAAGTTACCTTGCAATTTTATTTCACTTTTCATTTTGTTGCCAATTTTCAGCAATTGCCTCACTAGTACTTTATTCGCATTGACATCCACATCCTCATTTATGGTCCACAGATCTAAATGTTGAAGAAATGAAGCTGCATAGTAATACAGGAACTAAGTTTAAAGATTTTTAATAGAGCAGATGCATGCAAGACCTGCAATTAGGTTTGCTGACACAACTGCTATATTGTTAACTCAGCCTTGTGTGTGGAGTAGAGATGTCTTTATGGCGTTACCTGCTGAACGGTAAGGGTAATTCTCTAATAGTGGATATTCACTTTCACCTGTTATACTCCATCTAGTACATTCAGATTATACACTTACAAATGCTTATTATGTGTGCTAATTCACTAAACGTATATTGTTATGAATATGCAAATCCACAGTACCCGGAGAAAAGCCACATAGACATGTGGAGTGTGTACCAACTTTGTGCAGACAGTGACGAACATGGGCTTTGAAGCCAGCTTCTTGGAGCTGTGAGACAATGGAACTTGTTGTTGGATATGTCATTTTCCATAATGCATACAGTGCTCTACAAAAATTGCCAAATAGTCATACCCACTTCAAAGTTAATTGCATAAATATGCCACCTTACCTGCCACCTTGGCCACTGCATTTTTCCATTTTTATATTACTCTTCATTTTAGTATATAAAGAAGAAAATAAACACTAAATAGCATTATTGAACTTGCAAAGTTTGGTAAACAATGCATGCAGTGGCTTTGTGGCATAGTGGCTGATAGCTGCTACCTCAAAGCTCCAAATTTCAAATCCCTGGCCTGGTCACCGTCTACACTGTGTGTAGTTTGTGTGTTCTCTCCATATCAGTGTTCATGTACTCTGGTTTTACTTGCCACAACCCAAAGCCTTTAAAATGTCCCATTGTGAGTGAGAGGGCTTGTGTGCTCTGTGATAGGCTGACCCACTGCCCAGTGTTGGTTTTACAATATGCCCAGTGCTTCAAAAGTAAGTGCAGAATCCTTGCAAAACTGAACTATATTATTTGACTAAAAATGGACAAATAGACAAACAGAATCCAATTTTTATAGCATGATAAACGAGAGGAGAAGTATGATCTAAACTAGCCATGTGCGCCCAACTACGTTGCACGTGTTAAATTTTTCTGTGAAGGGCTCCCTGTTTAAACGCGGCTGCCAGTCGTGAACTGGGCCCTTCATCGCACAGCATTATGATTTTTTATAAGGGAAACAAAATTACAAAAGAAAACCCTTGGACATTGATTCGATAGGAATGGCCTACTCGGAATCACTGTCCGAATAGTAATTATGTGGTGGTGTAGGAGCATTTCTGCTTCTGTTCGTTCACAGTCCGTCTCGTTTTCACGACGCTATCGTTTCCTCTCACGATGTCTTCTCAACCTTTCTCCAATCTCGCAGGTTGCTTTGTGGCAATCCAAAGAGTAAGGCAATATACACAGAGCAATGGTTATAAAAGGGGGACACATAGGTATCCAGGCTCTTTAGCACTAGAATTAACAGAGTCTACGAAAAAACTCGTAGATCCATCCCACCTTAAATCGCTTCTTAAAGCATAAATAGGGATCACTTCACTGACATGTGAGCAAGGCACGGTACAACTGTGAGACGTGCAGCACTCGCCGGCTATAACGTAACAATGATAATTTCCGTAACGTGCTGTTACGTTGTCATTCATTTTACCCACTGTCTTTCTTTCATTCATATGTTACGTAGGCACGTACCTTTTATCTTCGGCAATCTCATTCTCTAACCAGGCCTCAGGAGCTAACCAGCGTAACACTGTCCACCACCCCTTTCGTTATTCCGGCACATTGTTGACATCCGTGAGTAACAACAACATACTAAACTGGAAGGTGGTCTACGCATGCGTGGAATTCGCAGACAAACAAAGATCAAGATCTAAATGAAGATCTCTTTAGTTAATTTAAAGCACAACAATTTGTTTAGTTTGAATGTCTGTGTTTTGAGGTGTGACTGGCGTACTACAGTCTTCAGTAGTATAAGCCTGGAGGAGATTCTTAATGCAATACCTATGTTTTAGCTGTCTCTCTACTGCCATCTAGTGCTTCTTCTTCTAATTCATTCGCGGACAAACAAAGATCAAGATCCAAATGAAGATTAAATATACAGATGATCGGTATTGTACAGGGTATTGTACAAATGTGGGAAAAAATCTTTCCTGTTATATAAAACAAGAGTAAAAAAGCAGCCGAATATATAATGCTTTACATTTATAATAATAATAATAATTTACTTATGCTATGAAAGTAAGTGTTTCAGTAGCTGTGACAGTCATCCCATTTTGTTTGGAAGTAAACACATTCAAAACCTGTGAAGTATCACTTTGAGATGCATTGCTTCTTTTTTTAGCATTTAGCATTTTACAATCAAAGCTAAACTGATGTTCTTATTGTCTCTGTTGCATTGCTATCCCTAAACTAATTTATAACTTTCCTCTTGTCCATTCAACTCTATTGTACACATCCACGATTTATCCAATGTCAGCTTCTGTATATCATATTGCATTAATAGGAATGTATTTTGTTTCTTTTAAAATGGAATGACCATCTGCAATTCACCCATAATACATCCAGAGAGGCTTCCTGCTTTGCACTTATTCCCTGCCACCCTGAAGTTAAAAAAAAAAAAAATGACAGATGGAATGATCATCATTCCTCTATTAATGACATGTTACTCTTAATATGTAAAAAATGTGAAGGCTGGAATAACAGGCTTGTTTAAAACACAGGGTGGGGTCTGTGCCCCAGTAATTACACCTATGCGCATACGCTTTGACCATTCATTTAAAAACAAACACAAAAATGTGAAAGTTAATTTACAGACTTTGGAAAGATTCCAACACATTAAAGATGGAAACAGGCCTTTAATTAGTTCTTTAGCATCTAGTGGTTGTGTTTGAGTTAAAAGAGGAATAAAAAATAAAGTGAAGCTAAAACTTAAGACTAAAGTGAAAATGATTAACATATGGGCAATTTGCAATTTAATTATCACAATTTTAAAAAGTTGTTTTGATTATGTTGAACTGCTCTGTTCAAATGATAACATATACAGTGCCATCAGAAAGTATTCAAACCCCTTTACTTTTTACACATTTTGTTTTGTTGCGGCCTTATGCTAAAATAATTTCAGTTCATTTTTACCCACATTAAGCAACACTTAATATCCCAGAATGACAAACTGACAAACAGGATTTTAGACATTTTTGAGAATTTATTCAAAATAATAAAAAAAACTGCACATCACATTGACACAAGTACTCAAACCCTTTCCTCCGAACTTAGTTGAAGTAACTCTGGCAGCCATTACAGCCTAGAGTCTTCTTGCATATGATCTGCCATTCTACTCTGCAGGTACTCTTAAGTTCTGTCAGGTTGGAGGGAGACAGTTGATCGAGAGCGGTTTTCAGGTCCCCCAAGATAAATTCAATTGGGCTTAAGTTTGGACTCTGGCTGGGCCACTCAAAAGGTCAAAAAATTGACCCAAAGTTACACGTGTGTTGCCTTTGTGTTATAGTTAGGGTCGTTGTTCTGCTGAACAGTTAGGTGGTAGCTATTTGTTGAAACTTCCTAATTGTCGAATAAACCAATATTCTAAAGTGACCTAGAGTGTTCTTTTATTTTCATCAATGTCTGTAGTACTAGGGTGTTGTACCGTCTTAGCCATTATGAATGTAGTAGGAAGTCAAGCAAAATGACACCTTTCATTGGCTAACTAAAAAGATTACAATATGCAAGCTTTCGAGGCAACTCAGGACCCTTCTTCAGGCAAGATATAATCTCGAAAGCTTTCATATTGTAATCTTTTTAGTTAGCCAATAAAAGCTGTCATTTTGCTTGACTTCTCACTACATCAATCAATGTGAAATAGTTCTCAAACTATGCCAGATGAAGAGCTTTCTTACACCTTTTCATGCTTATTCTCAATCTGTACTCTTGTTTTCAGCATTGTAATATAAATAGCCCTATGCTATCATCGAGGCTGGATTTAAACTCCACATTCCCCTTAGTGACTTAGCTCCTTAAGAGAGAGCTGATCATTGATTTAGCAGCGCAGAGCCTGGTTAATGGGTCATTTCATGCATCACAGTATTTCTCACTCTTGAATTAGGTATGAGACTCAATCGCAGAAAACCGGAGGGAGTATCACTTGGTCATTTCAACCCACAAATTCTCCATCGTTTCATCAAGGAGGAGGGGATTAGTGAACAGGCCCCGGGAGGTCACAGGCTCCAGGGCTACCACTCAGAATGTCCTGAAGGTAAATCTGTCCCTGGCTATCATTAAACCATACTGAGTTCCCTAGTCTTGTAAATTCTTTTTTGTTTTCAAAAGAGATACTGTATCTGAAGACTGTTTCAGACACGCACTATTGCAGTTTATAGCTGATTTATTATGTTCTGCAAAACAAGGTTATCATTTCTCATCATGTAGTTCACTTTTTATGTAGTATTGATCTTGATTTAGGCTATGCATAACTGGCAGCAGCATGGGCAGATCAAATGTAATAAGTGGTGTGGTCTATGGCTGGCTTGTCATCCCGGCCAATACCCGTAGGCCGCCAGGTGGAGCTCTTGCTGCAGCATGGTGGTGCCCCAAATACCAGCAGGGAATCATGGACAATGGAGTTTTCCTTTACAGCCCTGCTGGATACTACAGGGGCCAACAGAGGATGCTGCAGGGAGGCTCAGAGAGTCGTTTGAGCCCTACAACCCGGAAGTGCGTCTTAGTCACAGCAACAGGGGAAATGGCGTACTTCCGGGATGAAGAAGAGGACTTTTTATCTGACCCGGAAGTGATAAGGAGTCACATGGACAGAAGATTGGGAAACACTTCCAGGTCAGGGAATATAAAGGACTCTGAGAAACACCAGAGCGTTGAGCTGAGCTGGGTGGAAGGGTGGCAACGCGTCTGGGAGTGTGGAGGATTATTGATTACTGTATTATTGTGTGGATTTATGAGTATTGTGGAGAGTAGGGTGCTTTGTGCACTAATTTGCTTTAATAAAGTCAACTTTTGGACATTTACCTAGTGTCTGACGTATTGTCCGAGGGTTCAAGAGGACGATAGTACCCTCTATCTGTCACAGTGGGTAATTAGAGATTGTTTCACTTAGAGAAGTAATAATTACTGTATATTTTTAAATATCCCCACCATGGTAATAATTTGATCTAGCATATGATTGTTAGTGTTAATCTGACCACTTATTTACAAAATATATACAAAACATTTTCTAAAAGTGTCTATTTCCATATCCTAAATATCACTACATGATCACTAATCACTACATGAGTATTTTACAACAACATCAGATAAAACGTTACTACAGTAAATTCAGTAATGAATAAAACTGCACTCTATATAATAAGCATTAACTTATAACACTCTGCTCAGATCTCAGCTGGCACCTAAACATCCAGGCCAGAGGTCAATACCCTACTCCACTTCACACTAAGACTTCCCCATGTTCGTTTCACCAGTTGTCCGTTCAGAAATAGCAACTAACAAAATGTAAAGAAGGAAAAGACATAAACACACAGATAACACAAGGTGCACAGTATTTTCAGTGTATAATCAATAAAGCAACAAACAAAACAATACTAAACAATCAAAACTATACACAAAACAAATTAGACCAAACACGCACATAAACACACACACAAAGTCCAGATTGAAACGGTCACTAATCTAGTTTTTTAAATCATGATAAATAATGGCCTAAATCCTGGAAGAATAATGAGTTAAAGGAATATTCCACCTAAAAATGATTTTTCATGTCACTTATCCCATGTAATTTGTAGTGGCGGCCCAGAAAAAAATTTAATCTCATGGGACTGCATTTTCCTGATTACGAAGTATGCTGCTTCCTCTGGAAGTGACTGTTATTCATATTTTAGCATAAAATGCATGGGTGTACATGTTTTGAGCATACGACTATACTGAGAACATGTGGACTACGCAGCGACAGTAACTTGAGATTTTTGTCTTTTTCTCTGGTAATGTTTAACTTTATATGCCTTTGTTCAACATGGGTCACCATTACATTCCATTAATAATAATATCAACAGTAGCTAGTACGTCAAAGTAACAGCCTTTATAGTCCCACACCAAAGATAAATTCCAAAACTAGGAGCTGTAGGCATCAGAAGTATCGACAAAAGTGGATCTCAAGTTGGTTAACAAGCAGGAGACAAAGAGTACAGGTAAGAGGAGAATGGAGTGAGGTCATCAGTAGAATCCCTCAGAGATCTGTCCTTGGACCATTTCTTTTTTTGATTTACATTAATCACATAGATTTCAATATAATTAGAGGACTAAAATTTAAGCGACAGCAGGCGCTGAAGAGGCAACACAAACATCAGGAGTATTGTGTGCAGTTCTGGTCACCACACTGCAAGAAAGACATAGCAACACTTGAAGCTTTGCTGAGGAGATCAGCCAAGTGCATCTCAGAACTTATGGTAATGTCCTACTCTGAAAAACTTAGAAAATGAAATCTGTTTAGTCTCAGGAAGAAGAAAATGTGTGGGGACCTAATCCAGGTCTTCAAAATTCTCAAAGGCTTTTATAAGGTAGATCCAGCAGAATTCTTCTGACTTAACAATGAATCATGTATGCTTGGACAGAAGTGGAAATTAAGGGGAAGTCCATTTAAGCCTGAAGCCAGGAAGCAAGCACTTCTTTATGCAAAAAGATGGGGGAACCTGGAACAAATTGACGAGATATGTAGTTGAAGCAGATACCTTGACAACCTTTAAGAAGTGTCTGGATGAGATATTGAGGCAGCTTAGCGATTTTCTAAAGAAACTAACGTGATGGACTGAATGGTCTCTTATCATTTGTCAAATGTATCAGGATAGGTATAATCAAAATCAATCTATTTTTAACAAAATTCAAATTTTATTGTTATTTTAATTATGTTAGATTTTCTTATATACACTTTCACCTAAAATCATTACTTTAATACATTACATTTCTTTCCAGTACTGTATGTTGTTTCTCTTATGTGAGCTAAAATTAAGCCAGTTTTTCTTTTTCACATAAGAAAAAAATAGTTGTCCACATTATGGGAGAAATTTTTACAGTCCACTAAAAACAATAACATTATTATTCATTATGCCATTTTACCAAATGTTTATGTGTTTGTCCACACTGGCCCAAATCTGACCCACATTTGCAGAAATTATTCTTACACGACCTTTGCTATTGCTTCTTCTGGCCAAACCTCCTCAGACATGACCTCCTATGTTGCTTTCCCCAAAGGTATCATTAAAATATAAATACACAGAATATCTGCAGCATAATCCAACTGCCCTTGGGTAGGAATTCCTTTGGTGTGAAAGAATGGTCAAATGTGAGAAGTTACAGCCTGCTTTGAAGTAAGAGAAATAGCTGTAGAAAACAAAAGTATCCCATCTGTATGGAAAAGGGTAAGAAACATTTTAAAATAGCACAAAATGTTTATGTAAATATCGCAAAAAAGAATATTGTCCTCAGATAACATATATATGTAATTTCTGCATATATATGCAGAAAATAATGAGCCTACGACCTGAATATAAAATTGAAATAGGAATGGGAATGAAAATAGATAACACAGGATACCAAATAAATAAAAGAAAAACCCTACAACCTCTCTTGGCTTACCCTTTTGGATATCTACAAATTCAATGGAGTTCTTCATCCATTATTTATCACAGATATCACATATAAGCACTCCATTTTCACCTCATGTCTTTCTCCTTCTTCTCAACTCTCCTGCCACCACTGAACCTTTGCCACTACTCTTTTTCCTACTCTGACAACAACTAATCTCTCTCATGTGATGACTTTAAACATTATTCCACTGTCATTTTCAGAACATCTGGGATCAGACTGCAAAGGCATCAGGGCTGAACTGCATTAAAAGACTATTTTCCACATGTGCACTGAGTTCTCGAAAAGCAAGGGGTCAGATTAATAAAAGTTGCATACACAGAAAAATTAGGCATGAAATGTGTGTACAGAGCTTTCCATGAAAAATGCCAGTACTTAAAAAGAAATTTTGACAGAATAACGAGCATATATTTAAGGCAACCATGACCCATCTTTACTCCACATTTCATAGAAACTGGGAAACGACAACATCCTTGATCAAGTAGGGAAATCAGCTAAATGACAACTCACTTGTATAATAATTCATTGTATATTCCCTGGCCTATGAGCCTTGTAGTTGCCAGAAGGAACTGTTATTCTGTGATCTGGGCATTCCACAGGATGGAGATCCATTCCTTTGACCCGTTTTCAGAGATGTTTTGCCTAAGTCCTAAAGAGGCTGTCAGAGATTGTTTTGTTTCTGTATGTTGCACTGTAGAGCACCATAGAGTTTGTTTTATTGTTTGAAAAAGCAGACAGAATTAAATGGGAACAACCAGGTTGGTGCCCCAACATTTGTATTTTTCAACTTGATGTTCATAGCACAACCATATTATTCACATTTATAAGATGATTGTGATTTATAAAGATAAATTGTGTTGAAATATGCTACACCAGATATACACATAATTTCACACTCAAATCCACACATAGATTTATAAATGGGACATCTGGTTTGCACAGAAACTCTTCACTGCCCATTTTTTTACGGGGCTAAAAAGGTGTTCTCTTTTCAAGTTTTCCTGCTGCCATATAATGGACTGGTAAGAAGCAACTAGCCTCTGGTCCTTCTTTTCCATTCTCTCCTTTTAAAAGACCAGTTTTCCAGCTAAATGGCTATGTACTTTCAATGACTGTCCTCAGGTCTTCCTTCCTTATGTTAAACTTCCTTGGTATTCATGCTCTACCGATCATTCCTTCTGCTTATCCACTTTCAGGAACACAGTATAACTGAAGGTCTTTCCTTACCCTAAAGATTTCTGTCCTTCTATACCATTGCAGCTTTTTATTTCTTTCTTGGGAAACTTCTTTCTTTCTGCTCTTTTTTGCCACTATAGCGTAACTCAAACCCCTGGTAACGTTTCGTACACTGGCCAACCATTCTCAATATATACATAAAAACATACATTGTCCTTTAATAAAGCAAAAGATACAAGTCAAAAAGAGTTGGAGTGCCACAGACAATTACATTTATTGTAGTTTTTTTTTGTTGTATTGGGCCCGAGTAGGGTTTTTAAAGGCTGGGAATGGCTGACCTTGGTGAAACAAGCTCAACTGCATGGTCACAACTGACATCTCCTCCTGGTAATGGCATCTTTATGATGCTGTAGGCCCTGGAGAGGTCAGGGAAGGATCTTGAAGGACATTAGGTTTCTTCCAGGTACTTCTTGGTTGATGTTAACACTAGAATTACCAGAGCCTACAAAAAAACTCGTAGATCCGTCCCACCTTAAATCGCTTCGCACCTCTCCATCAGCGTCTTTTGTCCTATAAATGTGTGGATAAGCAGCAAGCAGTCTGCTATCACATCCCCCACCGGCGCACAGTTTTCTCAGCTCAAGTCTGTTTACCTGCATGTTAGTTGCTTGGAGTTGTATAGAGTGAGAAGTCAAGCAAAATCACACCTTTTATAAATACTATATCGTTATATGGAACACATGCATTTCATGTGTGTTCCGTCTCTATAACGATCTATGTAAACACATCGTTAAAAAAAAGTTTTTCATGTTTTAGTAAGAACTAGCAGAATACCCGCGCTTCGCAGCGGAGAAGTAGTGTGCTAAAGAAGGTATAAAAAAGAAAAGGAAAAATTTTAAAAATAACGTAACATGATTGTTAATGTAATTGTTTTGTCATTGATATGAGTGTTGTTCTCATATCTATATCTATA
>JANRMT010062835.1:34495350-34505966 GCA_026402145.1 Polypterus bichir lapradei | reverse complement strand
ATAGATAGATAGATAGATAGATAGATAGATAGATAGATAGATAGATAGATAGATAGATGATAACATTATTTGTCCCCAGTGGGACATTTGGCATTTTATAGAAGCTCTTTAAATAAATAAATACATAAATAGGTAGATAAATATATACATACACATTTACACTATGGTCTGAACGACCACCAGAACTTCTAATTTATAAAAGAAAGAAAAGAATACTTCTGACTTGGCTGTCACAGTTACAGTAAGGCCTTATTCAGGTGTATTGATGTTGGTATAAAGGTGTTCCCGTCGCTTTTCCTGACACACTTCTGCTGAATAATTCTTTGGCTAAAAATCCTCAGTGTTTGTGTGTCAGAGAGAGGATGTGCAGCATTATTCATAATGGCACTCAGTTTTGTTTCAGTTCTTTTTTTTTTCAACTACGTCCGTTGGGTCTGTCCCATAATTAAACCTGTCTTTTTAATTCTCTTGTAAATTTTGTTACCAGCCCAGCACACCACAGTGTAGCAAATCACACAGGCCATCGCAGAGTTATAGAATATGTGAAGGATACCACTTTCCATATTAAAGTAACACAGTGTCCTAAGGATAAAGAGCTTGCTCTGCCCTTTCTTATATAGTTCCTCTGTGTTCTGAGGCCAGTCTAACCTGTTATTAATGTGGTCCCCCAAGTACTTGTAGCAGTGGACCACCTCTACATCCACTCCTTGAATAATAACCAGGCATAGAGGCTCTTTGGTGTGTTGAAAGTCAATAACCAGTTCCTTGGTTTTGCTAATGTTAAGATGCAGACAATTCTCTTTGCACCAAGAATCAAAGTTCTCCACCTGACTCCTACACTTTGTCTCATCCCATTTATCAATACACCCCATAAGTGCATAATCATCTGAGAATTTCTGCAAGTAATATGACCTGGTGTTATTATGTGTAGTCGAAGGTGTACGGAGTGAAGAGAACAAGAGACAGGATTGTTCCTTGTTGTGCTCCAGTGTTGCTCATATCTGTTTCAGAAACACAGTCCTTGTGTCCCATGAACTGAGGTCTGCCCAACAGACAGTTCATTATCCAGGAATCCATAGACTCATCCATCTGCATATCTTTGAGTTTACTCCTTAACAGGGATGGCTGGATCATATGGAAGGCATCGGAAAAATCAAAAAAACATAATCCTCACAGTGCTGCCAGTTTTGTCCAGGTTAGAATAAGCCTTGTAGAGCAGATAGATAATTGCATCCTCCACTCCAATTTTTGTCCAGTAGGCAAACTGCAGTGGGCCTTGGTGGTCTACCACAAGAGGACTCATATAGTCTTGGACAAGTCTCTTAAAGGTCTTCATTAAGTGAGACATACTGTAAGAGCTACTGGTCTGTAGTCATTAGATGAAGAGACGCCTGACTTCTTTGGAACATAAACAATGCAGGATGTTTTCCACGCTTTCTGAAGCCTTAGGGACAGACTAAACAGGTGACAGAGGACACCAAAAAGTTGGTCAGCACAGGCCTTAAGAACTCGAGGACTGACTCAGTCTAGTCCCACAGCTCTTACTGTGTGTAACTTCCTTAGTTGTCACCTTATGTGGTGTTAAGCTTTTATTTCCTCAGATCCCTGAGGAACTGGAAATGCTCACTTGCCTTTTTCAGTGTGATCTTGATTTTGTGGTTCATACTTAATCTACCAGACCCAGTATGTGCAACTAGAGGAATCTGAAGTGTCCCAATTGTTTGCACTGTTATTCCTTCAATGTTGGCCACCATGGAACTTTCTCTCCCTCTGTGTCACTTGGAGTCCAAAATCTTTTTTTTGTCCCCTTGTCCATTTAGCAGATCGGGTACCTCATTTCTAAATACCCCTACACTGGCTGGTGTTATCATTATACAGTATATGTTGATCATATCATCATTCTCTGTTTGGGTTGGAGGACAACCGTAAGGACAGTGGAATTACTTAACTACAGTTATATTAGACAGAATGCCCAATGGAGACTGGGTGGTCTTTTAGCCTTGGAACCCCTCTAGGTTTTTTTTTCCCCTCCAAGTTTTTTTTTTTTTTTCTGTCATCACCAGCCATCGGACATCATGTAAGTGTGAACTTATTTATCATGTCTACTTTTTTGGTATGTTTTTTATTTGTTCTTTTTCTTACATGTTGCTGATTTGTTTGTTTTTTTTTTTCTTGAAAATTTTTCTTGATATCATGCAAAATAATTTGAGCAACATCCATTGTATGAAAATGTACTATAAAAATAACTGTTGTTGTTATGGACCTGGGGCAGCAGCTCTAAA
Source organism: Polypterus bichir lapradei (assembly GCA_026402145.1). Taxonomy (NCBI): domain Eukaryota; kingdom Metazoa; phylum Chordata; class Cladistia; order Polypteriformes; family Polypteridae; genus Polypterus; species Polypterus bichir. The sequence continues at coordinate 34,503,684 of JANRMT010062835.1, read as the reverse complement.
TGGCTATGTTATTTGAAATCAGTATTAGGTTTTCATGCCACTTGTCACCAGCCCTTTGGAAAATCAGCAGTTACAGATGGAGTCAGATAGATAGATAGATAGATAGATAGATAGATAGATAGATAGATAGATAGATAGATAAATCTAGTGGGAACAATCAAGTTGAACATCAAGTTGTTGATAGGATGTAGCAACCTTTAACAGATGACATACCTAGTACGCGTTACGTTACAGCCACGGTTATTCCGCATTTTATGTGTATTTTCTGTTTTATTGCTGATTTGGTTAATTTCAGATTAAAATGTAATGATTTTTTATGTAATTTCTATTATGCTTGTTTCCTACTTAGTATTTATGCTTCTTGTATTTTATGGGTGGAACCCCCAGAGCTGGGCGCACTCTGACATTATTGTCGCTAGATCCCCCCTTTAAATTTCACTTAAATAGAAGGTCCCAGCAGTGCATCATTGACTGTTATTGTGTAGTGATACGTCTTCTCAGATGATTATTGCAATTAAAAGTGACCGTTAGATGGAAATACAATCCTGAATTACAGTGAAAACCAAAGCGATTGTAACCAAAAAGACTTGGTAACCAAGGAAATAGGGTTTTTTATTAATATTATTTTAGCTGCTCCCATTAAGGGTCACCACAGTGGATCCAAACATGAGAATTAGAAGTCAAGATTAAAAGATGATTTGAAAAGACCAAATGGAACCTAGCATTAGGCCTACTTGCTTTATGAAAGTTATTGCCACTAAAAATTTATTTTGCTTATCTAACTGAGGGATACTGCTACATGGAACTGCCCCAATATCGATAGCATATTGTCAGCTACGGAACAGGCATGACTACCGTGGTCATGTGATGATATTTCAGGGTCGCATAAACACATAACCAAAATAAAAATAAACTGTGTAAATGGAGAATAACTCCTTAAAATAGATTCTCCAATATAAAAACACCTCAAATAACACAAACATACATAAAGCCATGCAGAATTTTGACAGAGTTCATTGTGAGTGTTGCTGTTTGTTTGATTTTTCTGATTTTGTGGACTCTTTGATACTGTTTTTGGGATTACAATTTATGGATTGTATTGGGACTTGCTTGCTTTGGATTGCCTTTTTGGCAAATCAATTTCCCCTGTTTGTGCCTTTGTAATCATTTTATTCTATTTCCTGAATTCTTCTTTTGACGACTGTGTTTTAGGTTGTCCGAGCAAGTCTGAGATTTATGGTCACCCTCTCCTTTTTAGAGCATTTTGGTATACAACAGATGGTGAAAAGTTTAGTGGACATCTGACCATCACACCTATATGAGCTTGTTGCACATCCCATTCCAAAACTATTGGCATTAATATGGAGGTGGCCCCAACATTTTGGATATACCAGCCTCCACTCTTGAGTGAAAGCTTTCTAGACATTTTTGGTGTGCCTGTGAGAAATTGTGCCTATTCAACTAGGAAAGTGTTTATGAGGTCAAATACTGATGTTGGACAGAAGACATGGCTCACAATCCACTTTTTAATTCATTCCAAAGTGTTCAATAGGATTCTTTGCATGACACTCAAGTTCCTCCATACCAAACTCAACAAACTATGTCTTTATGTACCTGGCTTTGTGCACAGGAACACAGTCATACTGGAAGAGAAAATGGCCCTCCTCAAACTGTTTCTTCAAAGCTGGAACTGCACAATTGTCTAAAACGTCTTTGTATGCTGTACTTCTATAGTATCCATCACAGGAACCAAGGGGCAAAGCAGCTCCAGACCATTATCCCTCCACCATTCGTTAAGGTAGGCACCATGTAGTCCAGAAAGTGGCTTTCTCCTGGCATCCAGCAAACCTGGATTCATCCATGAGAATACCAGATAGTAAATTGTGATTCATTACACCAGAGAAAATGTTTCTTCTGCTCCAGAGTCCAACGGTATAGTAATATAAGAAACACAAGAGGGAAATAAGGTGTGGGGGCCAGCTGGTACCCCATTTAATGTGGGAAAACTATATGAAAATGTCCAAACAATGGAAAATAATAATGGCCATTGCCATCTGATGTTGCATCTCCTCTCTGGCTTTTTTCTCAGGTTTCTTGGAATTCTATGGTTTTTGCAATGCAGCTCATGAATGAACACTGACTTACAGTGATTCTGCTGTTTAAGCAGCCCATGGTGGGAGGTGGGACCATCAAGGCTCTGGGGTGCAGGTGAAAGAGAACAGGCAGTTGTCAGCCGCATTTCTTCAGCGGCCAGTTTGTGAGTCCTTACCTCTGAACTGTCTCCTGGATGCTCTAAATTCATGTGTGTGTAACAATATATATACTGTATATTGTGAACTATAAACAAAGGAGTCAGTAGAAATGGAGGGGCTCCATCAAGGAATGCCCACTTTAATGTGCAGTATTGCACAATTAAAGAACAAGAATATCAATATAACAACTGAAAAATTCCTTCATTTGAAACTGAGTGTTTGGTACCCTCTGTTGTGCCTCAAAAGTAAATGTAGAAGTTCTGCTCTTAACAGGCTCATGCAGTCAAATTACAGCTTCTTGCTGTCCCACAAACTCTTTTATCCTGGCAAACTGAAAGTGACATCAGACTTCTTCCATCTGCTGTTCATCCTCTATGAAGTGGACACTTAGTAAATAAACATTCCACCTCTGCATCCATGTTTTCTATTATTAAAAGTCCAAGTAAGAGACTCGTCAAGTCTCCATGTGCAACTATCTATATATTTACTGCATATATAATATTGCATATTTTACATGTATGCTGTCTTTTTCTTTTCAGTACATTTGTAAAGATTTTAGAATTGACTATTTGATATCCTTAGCATTTCCCCAAATTTATGATAACTGTGTGCTGACTGGAGAAAGTAAGTTAAAATTAATTAAAGAGAAAAGACTGGGAGTAAAGACCTAGTAAATGAAACGATGCGCAAGTAAAAACTGGAAGTCAGAAATACAATTGATGTTAAGAGTGGTGTTTCACAGGGGTCAGTGCTAAGGCAACTGTTATTTTTAATATATATAAATGATTTAGATAGGAATATAAGTAACAAGTTGGTTAAGTTTGCAGATGATACCAAGATATGTGCATTAGCAGATAATTTGGAATCCATTAAATCATTACAGAAGGACTTGGATAGCATACAGGCTTGGGCAGATTTGTGGCAGATGAAATTTAATGTCAATAAATGTAAAGTATTACACATAGGAAGTAAAAATGTTAGGTTTGAATACACAATGGGCGGTCGGAAAATCGAGAGTACACCTCATGAGAAGGATTTAGGAGTTACAGTTGACTCTAAGCTATCGTCTTCCCAATAGTGTTCAGAAGCCATTAAGAAGGCTAACAGAATGTTCGGTTATATAGCATGGACTGTGGAGTACAAGTCCAAGGAGGTTCTGTTGAAGCTTTATAACACACTGGTGAGGCCTCATCTTGAGTATTGTGTGCAGTTTTGGTCCAAAAAGGACCTAGTAGTGCTAGGAAAAGGTCCAGAGAAGAGTGACTAGGCTGATTCCAGGGCTACAGGAGTTGAATTATGAGGAAAGATTAAAAGAGCTGAGCCTTTACAGTTTAAGCAAAAAAAGATTAAAAGGTGATATGACTGAAGTGTTAAAATTATGAAGGGAATTAGTACAGTGGATCGAGAGTGTTATTTTAAAATGAGTTCATCAAGAACACGTGGACACAGTTGGAAACTTGTCAAGTGTAAATTTTGCACAAACATTAGGAAGTTTTTCTTTACACAAAGAACGATAGACACTTGGAATAAGCTACCAAGTATTATGGTAGACAGTAAGCCGTTAGGGACTTTCAAAACTCGACTTGATGTTTTTTTGGAAGAAATAAGTGGATAGGACTGGCGAGCTTTGTTGGGGTGAATGGCCTGTTCTCGTCTAAAGTGTTCTAATGTTCTAACTGAAAACGCTAACCAGAAATTAAAGTCAAAAAGGAATATTCAAGATGTCAGGAACCAAAAGCAACATGAAGATCGCTTGCAAAAAGTAACAGTTATTCTCTAACCTCAAATATCGAGGAACAGCTCAGGTGACCATTATACTGGCGCACCGGTGAAGTCCTCACAACACCGTCCCAATGTATTATGAGACTGAAACAAAATGGCATTTAGAATAATGCAAAAAAAAAAAAAATCTAACTTTTAAATAACATTTATAATTGAGAAGTGAATGGTTGAAATAGATCTGCTTGTGTATGAAAACACCCAAAAACGTGTATAAAAATTTACAAAACGCACAGAGAATTCATGGAAAAATATATAAAATATCAATTATGACAGTCTTAACCCAAATAGCAGTTTAAAAAAACACAGCGTATTACGGCATCCAGAAAAAAATGCTAATTTTATGCAAAATACAAACAACTTTCACGTTCTTCATGTTTAACAATTACTATGCTTGTGGTCTATAAAATTACTCCTAATCAAAAATCCATAATAACTAATCAAACCACTGCCTGAAGTGCATATACACAAGTACTGGTACCCTAGGCCTAAGACTGTGAGAGACGATGGTCCCAGGCCCCACTTAAAGTTTTGAGTGGTGCCGCAAACAATGGAAATTGATCGAGGTGGGGTCCCCATGGACTTTTGAGAGCCATGTCCAGGAGATGGGTGTCGTCAGGGTGGCTGACCGAAGTATGATGTGGGCTGAAACGGTGGAAAACAATGCTGGTACACAACACACAGTACAGACACGCAACACTTTAATCCCCTGAATTAAACTCAGTTATAAAAATGATCATAAATTACAATTTATCCATTTGTCATGTTATTAATTGAAGTCTGACAAAGTATGTATACAAAGCTGTATTTTTTAAATAGTCAATTCATCCACCATAAAATCCAGTTCAGGGTTAAACAATTCAGTAGCAATCCTAAGAGCACTGAATTCCAGGTCAAAAGTTTCATTTTCTTTGCTCCCTTAGGTGCTATTATATTAAACAATTAGTTCAGAATTAGAATGAATGTGTAACAAATTATATAATTAATGGCTAATTACAAGATATTTTGCAAGATTATGATGTCCACATTGTGCTTTTGGCAAGTAATACAAGGGCAAATAGTTTTGCTGGAAATGACAAAATTCACTTAATGCCAATTTTTTTTTTTTAACATTGTCCCACAAAACACAGATATTCTGAACATATGAAAAATGGTTTTGACCAGGGAGACTACAGTGAGAGACAGACAGAATCCTTAACCAGGTATGTCATTGAAGAGGTGAGAATCCTGTTGGCATGTTTAATGATCTTCATAGTAACTTGCATGTTTATTGCTGTAATCTTGAAGCTCATATGATGCATACATACTACTGAGTCTTTCATGGAAAATGAAATGTAGCTAAATATTTGATATTTGATCTCTACATTTTACTGTAAATTGGTACTACGTGATTTGTTAAGGGTAGCATAGTGCTGCTTACTGCATCTGCCTCATAGATTCAGAGTCCTAGGTTAAATCATCTGACCTGGACATTTTCTATGTAGAGCTCTTCCTATGTCTGAATGAGGTTCTCCGCAGGTACACATTCTATGCATTTTAGGTTAATTGTTAATTCTAAAGTGCCCCGATATGAATCAGTGGTTATGTGTGCATGAGCGTGCCCTGTGACAGATGGGCACCATGTCCAGGGTTGTTATGTGCCACGTGTCCAGTGATTCTTGTAACTGTGTTTGTTAAGGGTTTCCAAGAAGTTCAAAATATTTTAAATGTAATTACCAGAAAGGCATTCTACCAATAATATGACTCATTGTACAAGTACAAGAAAAATCTTCACAGTCCAAGTGTCTTTGTTTAAAAGATTTTAGCAAAATTCTAAGTAAACGGTTCCCACAAAATAAGGAAAAAAGTTGATATGCAAAAATAAAAAAGTCAAAAGAGGGAACTTCTTCTCTATGGTATTCCGCTTGAGGCTTAAGTATCTGGAGTATATTTCTTGAAGTTTCTAGCTGATGTCTTATTCACTGTACATACATACATACAATCAGAAAACTATGACTATGACTACACCTCTGTCTAGCAGTTAATTTTTCTTTCCAGCTGTCTTACTTCAATGTAAGAGGTTTACTATTCTCACTCAGAGCTAACATTGAGACCATTCCATTACCTTAAAGCTACATTTAAATTTAATCTAAACAAAAAACTAAGGTAAATTAATTAACATTAATTTAAAGAATTCGGATCCAACAATTCTGGTGTAGGCACTGTTGCCCCTTGACCCCAAACCGATGAATTAAGTTAGAAAATGGATGGATAGATACATGAGATTTGCAAATATCTGCAGTGGAAAAGAAAATATTTTAAGATTGCAAAATATTGATTGCAGCCATCTCTATAAAAAGCCAAATCAAATATACTTCAGAGCAGAGAAAAACTAATTTCAATTCACATAACATTCTCAAACCTGCTTTATCCAAATGTCAATGAATTTGAAATATTTTAGAAGAGGGCATCAAATTAGGATTGCAGTTAGCACTGCTGCTTCAAAGCTGCATAGTCCTTGATCTGAATCCTTGGCCTGGTCAACTCTATGTGCAATTTCTACATTCTTCCATGTTTCTGTGTGAAGGCCAGGTGTCCAATGCTGCAGTAGTAAGCATCAATACATGCAAAACTGAAAGAAAAAAACAGATATTTCTTTTAATTAGATAGAGAATTATTCACTCAAGGACACAAGTGGAAATTAAGGGGAAGTGTATTTATGACTGAAGGTATAATGCACTTCTTCACACTAAGAGTTTAAGGAATGTGGAACAAACTATGCAGTGTCACACATGAGCGTCTGTGGGTCACTCTCCAGGAAGGTACTACTTCCTTGGGTCGAAAGGAGGTGCTCGTGCAAACCTTCACCTCTTATGTTCCCTCCACAGTTCAGAGAAGACACACAGTGGGGGAAACTGGCTCCGCCCCGTCTGGTCCCCCACTTATGAAGCCCACAGCTGCCAGATGAAGGAGTTCAGTTTTGAACAGAACAAACCTCAGGATGGAGCTTGTATACAATACAATACAATACAATACAATACAATACAGTTTATTTTTGTATAGCCCAAAATCACACAGGAAGTGCCGCAATGGGCTTTAACAGGCCCTGCCTCTTGACAGCCCCCCAGCCTTGACTCTCTGAGAAGACAAGGAAAAACTCCCAAAAAAACCTTGTAGGGAAAAATGGAAGAAACCTTGGGAAAGGCAGTTCAAAGAGAGACCCCTTTCCAGGTAGGTTGGGCGTGCAGTGGGTGTCAAAAGAAGGGGGTCAATACAATACAATACACAGAACAGAACAAATCCTTAATACAGCATAATAATACAAATTTTAGAAGCACGGAGCAGAATTTAACTGTAGATGATATCCCATAATAAGATTTGGATATTTTTAGAGTCCTGGAGACCTCATCCATCAAGCTGCCTCCCCCTTTGGCCATTCCACGGCTGAAACGTTGCTCGGCCAGCCAATCCGATGAAAGGACCCCTTTTTCCCATGATTCCTGTGATCCTCCATCAGGGCTGACTTTACCATAGGCAGGCAACAACTTGGCAGGTGGGTCGTGGCACCAATTGCCACATTTGAGTACCGAGAACAGAAACAGAATAGGTGAGGGTTAGTAACAAATTATAACAATCATGTTACTTATGTTTTAGTGCTAATGACTAACAACAGAGATGCAGTATGTACAGTTAATCAGCAGCTCTAGTCAGAATATGCTAAACTGAAGTAGTGAGTCTTCAGCCGAGATTTAAAGGCTGAGACCGAGGGGGCATCTCTTATAGAAGCAGGAAGACCATTCCACAGTTTAGGGGCCCTGTAACTAAAGGCTCGACCTCCCACTGTTATTTTATTAATCCTTGGAATCATAAGCAGACCGGCATCTTGAGATCTTAATGTGCACTCAGGTTTGTAAGTCATGATAAGTTCAGACAAGTAAGCTGGACCTTGGCCATTTAATGCTTTATATGTTAAAAGGAGGATTTTGAAATCTGCCCTAAACTTAACCGGGAGCCAGTGTAAGGATTTAAGAACTGGAGTTATGTGTTCATATTTTCTTGTTCTTGTAATAATTCTTGCAGCCACATTTTGGATTAACTGGAGGCTGTATAAAGAACAGTTTGAACAGCCAGTGAACACCGCATTGCAGTAGTCAATCCTACTAGAGATAAATGCATGAATTAATTTCTCACAATCCTGTTTATTTAGAAAGCGCCTTAATTTCCTAACATTTTTAAGATGGAAGAAACATGTTTTGGACAACTTTGTAATATGTGCTTTAAATGACATGCTAGAATCAAAGATAACTCCTAGATTGCGGGCTGA
>JANRMT010062835.1:34452144-34494950 GCA_026402145.1 Polypterus bichir lapradei | reverse complement strand
GACTGCGGCCTGGATGGTGCTCTAATCAGTCAACCAGGCAGTTTTGCTGCCATATTTTGGGATAATACATACTGTAAGATCCCCTCCAGTTAGGATGAAGACCATCTCTTCTGAAAAATCCAGGCCTTTCCCAAAAATCATCCCAATTGTTCACAAATGCTATGCTTTTATTTGCACACCAGGTTTCTAGCCAGCAGTGAAAGGAATGCAATCTGCTATAAATCACATCCCCTCTATATAATCTTGGTAAGGGACCAGATACAATTAAATTCCGACATTTTCTTTTAGCTTTGGTGCATAGAGAGATGAAGTTCCGCTTTAATATCTCAGATTGCTGTAAATAAATATCATTAGTGCCGACATGCAGCAATAAGGTAGATACTTCATCGTCGGCGACACGGTCCAATGCGGCCTCTATGCCAGAAATCTTGACCCCTGCGAGGCACTTAACATTAACTGCTGGTTTAACATAGTTTGGAATTCTAACATTCCGCACTATGGAATCGCCAATTATGAGCACTTTATTATTCTCAGTTTCCACAGGCGCGCTGCGGAGAGCTGAGAATCTGTTCTGGGTCCGAATTGGTGACCTGGGTGCCGGGGGACTATATTTTGGATTCTTAGACCCCCGTCTCTTACTGTTACCCACTCGCCCTGTGGCTGAATTGGTGCTGCTGATTTCAGCCGCGCACTGACTACAGTGGAACCTGGAGAGACTGAAGCCGAATCAGACGTAGCCGAATTGTCTAAACAAACCGAGTCGATCCAATTTTCGGTTTGCCTAATCGCTATCTCTGTGACCAGAACTGAACGACTGCCCAGCCTGATGGCTTTCTTATTTGATTATTTGAGTTCTTGTTTTGTGGTCTTTTCTCATTGCTTTTTGCTGAAAGAATTAAACTGGCTGCGGTGGGCTGGCGCCCTGCCCAGGGTTTGTTTCCTTCCTTGCGCCTTGTGTTGGCTGGGATTGGCTCCAGCAGACCCCTGTAACCCTTTAGTTAGGATATAGCGGGATGGATAATGGATGGATGGAATTAAACTGGGATGAATGGGTTGATACCCCAACATTTCTTTGTAGAACTTGCAGTTCTTTTCTCAACAACACCAGTGTTGTAGTTGAAGTGGAAACTTTGATCTTTAGGAATTATCAAGATGGAATATCAGGACAACTTAGCTGTTAGTTAACCAAATGAGGTTGATGGATTGGATTGGCTCCTTTCATTTGTCAAACATCTTACATTGTAAAATAAACTGAAGGTGATTGATAATAGATTAATTGAGGAAAATGCAATCAGTGACCATTTTATTGTTATGATAGATGTATATGTATAGATAGATAGATATAGATAAATACCGTTTATATTCATGTATAAGTCGGGTCTTGAAACCCAAAAAATCGATCATAAAATCAGACTCCTACTTATATGCCCGTTCAAAGAAGCGACAATTACATTTTTTTTTTACATCTTCTTGCCTCCTCTGATCTCGCACCAGTTTCTCAGATGCATCGAATTTTGTTGCAGCAGCGCAGTTACCAATTTCTTGTGCTACTTTAACGACATTTAATTTAAAACCAGCTTAATATTTTCTTCTGATTGAACGCTCCATCGTAGATAAGGGATGCTATTATGATAAAGGTGTATGAGGGTGTGAGATACAAAAAACAAATCAGTGCAAACGTTGTCTTCGGAATAGTTCGGATATTACCGTGTGGTCATGTAGGCACAATAGAGAGAGAGAGACTAGGAGCACGCCCTGATACATCGCATTGCCACACCTAGATAGAAAAAAAAAAGCAGTGTGCCCCGTGCTTACTCTCTCAGGTGGCCGTTAGCATATCACAATCTCTTGGACCAACAGCGTGAGTTTTTCCCGCATTTGACTTATACAACCAACATTATAAAATACCAGAAATTATACGGTGAAATCAAGTCCTGACTTACCTGCAGGAGAACTTATCTACGAGTGACAGACAGATAGATCATTTTGATACACTTTGTTAATCCCTGAGGGGAAATTGTCTTTTCACATGACCTTTGGGGGGTAAGAGTGTAGGATCACCCATTGTATAGCATCCCTGGAACAATTTTCAGGTTAAGGGCCTTGGTTAAGTGCCCATTGGGGTGGAAGCCCTTCTGGCAGTAATGGGATTTGAATTAGCAACCTTTTAGACACCAGTGCAGATTAGTAGCCAGGGAGCCACCACTCCGCCCATATACTGTATTAACATTGTCAGGTGTACAAAATACAGTGAAATTCTTATTTCTGTTTTTAATGTTATGTTATGCAATTCCTAAGAAACTGATCGCCATCCATTCAATCAAATCTGCTTAATCCAGTTCAGTGTCATTGCAGCTAGTGCCTATTGGTGGCCACAAGGCAAGAAGCATCCCTGAACAGAGTAGTAATGCATTATGGAACACCCTCATGCACCCTCACACACTTATACTCACTCATGTAAGGCCAACATGCTTATCCTTGGAAAGTAGGAAGAAATTTGGACTAGGAGTGAAAGCCACAGACAAAAGGAGAACATGCCTGAACTGAAAGTCCCAGGATGGTGAAGCTGTGAACTGTTTATCCTAGATGTAGTTTCAACATCATCTTCCATTTTGTTTCTAAATTTCCTCCTGTCTTTTTAAAAAAAAAATATATACTCTTACAAAAAAGAGAAAGACATACACATCTTAAAACAAAAATCAGAAAACATTTCTTTTTTGATTTACTCCATATTTTTCTCGTTGGTTGGAATCATTTTGAAAATAAATGCAGTGCTGAGTTCCCCATGCAATTTGCATCAGAAAGTCTCTCTTGGGTGGTAATACAGCTGAAGTGATTTTATTAACATTAGTAGCATGTACCAAAACAGAGGCCAGATGGCTTCCATTTTTCAATGCAACATGAAAGCACATTACATTAATGCTTGTTATTATCTGGATCAAGTAGCCAGCTGACAAGTTCCCATAAAGCAGCGATAAAGGGAATGCCTAACCCACAGGTGTCATTTAAATGATGGAATGAAGATATGCATCTATAAAAACAAAACATATAATAATGATTTACATTAATGGTTTATTTTAAATTGTATTGGCTCATTTTAAATGAATCACAGTACATCTTTGTTAGGAAAGATTGACTTAGAGACTTTCCACTGTATTAAGCAACACTCTTCCATTCATTTTTCAACAACCAGCTATTTAATTACAGGGTCATGAGCAACCACAGACTACCCCAGTAGTATTGGGTGCAAGGCAGGAAGTGTCATGAATTGAGAATCATTTTTTAAAGAATTTCTTTAGCATGAGATAAAGGTTCCTCTCATTATTTACAATAAGGAGAATATTTTTGTATGTTTACTTTTCTCTAGGGAAGCCCTTATAAAAAGTGTAACTCTATTAACGTCTGTTTTTATTTCTACCACATCACTATTTTGTAGCCCAACCTTTAGTTGCTATAGGCGTATCCCCGGAAGTCACGGTTAATTTCACCATCCATGTGACCTTATAAAAAGCCGCCATTGTGGTTTCTTCTCTGTCCAACTTGCTGGATTTCTAAAAGACCTACTTTTATATTTTATCTTGAGCTTTCTTTCAGTTTTCGACATTGTTTGGTTTTTGCCTTGCCCCCTTGCTTAATCGCTAATCTCTTTGTGCTAATCTCTACCTTGTGGTACACATCATTCATGTCAGTCATTCTCCTCCTGGTTCTCTCTTTTCAGTCTGTACATCCTTTCAGTGTCAGAACAAACACACTCACCCATACTCATTTGCTTCTGGCCTTTTTAGTATTACCCATGATTCACTTCTAAAACACTTTGTGAGAGTTAGTTATGGGTGATTCAAAAACAAATTAGTTTGAGGAAAAAAAATAAGTTGCTTTGAGGACTTTGCAATGTCTGTTTCAACTACAATTCTGGGTTTTGAGTTTTCGGTTTGATGATTGGTTTTCTGGCTCTTGTTTGTCTTTTTCTGAACACCATAATCCACTACCAACTGTTAATACCGGTGTGTATTTAGAATAATACATAAATTAGCTACAGTATTTTTAAAATTTTGTACTTAAATACTTAAAGGGGAAGAGTCATAATTTGCTACCTTTCAGTCGTGAAAACCACTACTTTTTCATGTGGGAGCTTTGAAAAAAATCTTGGTGATAAATAATGCAGTTATTTTTGTAAACGTCTCCAGAAAAGATTGGGCCAGTAATGTCACTGGTCTAGTACTAAGCTGGTGGATGAACTCAAATCCCAACAATCATAGCCAGCTCAGTGTCTAACTTTTATCACATGCCTGAAGCCCCTTTATTTGAAAGCATGGCTGAGATCACAGATACATTTATCAGTTACTAGAAGTGGAAAAATACTTTTTTTTTCTAATAACAGCATAAAATCATACACCCAATTTTTCATGGTAACAATTGTTGTTTGTACCAGTGTGAAATGCAACTTCCAAACTAGGTAACATTTTCAACTTGCAGGTTAAGTTAGTCTGCGGTGGGTTGGCACCCTGCCCGGGATTAGTTCCTGCCTTGTGCCCTGTGTTAGCTGGGATTGGCACCAGCAGACCCACGTGACCCTGTGTTCAGATTAAGCGGGTTGGAAAATGGATGGATGGATGGAGGTTAAGTTAGTTCTGCGGTGGGTTGGCACCCTGCCCGGGATTAGTTCCTGCCTTGTGCCCTGTGTTAGCTGGGATTGGCTCCAGCAGACCCCCGTGACCCTGTGTTCGGATTAAGCGGGTTGGAAAATGGATGGATGGATGGAGGTTAAGTTAGTTGGTGACTTCTATTTGGCCCATGAGTGAGTGTAAGCATGGCTGGGTGAAAGACTGGGCCCTGGGATTGCGAGTGATGTTGCCCACCTTGTGCCCTGTCTTCTTGGTAAAGCCTAAGATTCCCTGCAAACTTGAATAGGATTAAGCAGTTTTGAGAATGTTTAATTATGTTATTAATATGTGTAAGTCATTAGAAGAAATGGCATCAGTGTGAAATCTCATTTCATTGAGTGAAGAAACACTACTAAAGAATGACTGCTTAGAAAATCAAGTCATGTTCAAAAAGATATAAACTTTGTTTGACACATTTACCTTGATAATGCCCAGGCAGATACCAAAACAGAGAGATACAAAGGCATTAAAAAGGTTGCAGTTAATGGGGGGCATTGTTGTTTTAGATATTTACATGATACATATTGTAAATAGGACATGAATGAACTGGCAAACTGGCCAGAATGGTTGATAGTACCCTTCAGGAACAGGAAGCCAATATAAATGGAAGGGCCATGGACAACTGCCTGCCAGGGAAATATGTTCCCCCATTACGTTGGGTGGCACTGCTCTAGCATAGATTCCTGCAGGGCTGCATGGGAAATGTAGTTGGAGCAGGAAACCCTATGGAGTACATCTGGAGCTGCTGGAGAGGGAACTATTTTGGGGGCAGTTTCCCTACACAGATCTCTCTTACCTGAAAGAGCTTCCAAGGTATTCCTTCGATGTACTGGAAGTACTTCTGGTTTGGCTTTAAAAGAAGACATTTATCTTCAGTCAGGAGAGTTGGAGTTGAAAAAGTAGTAGAACAAAGAGGATAGAAGGAGTGGAGAGAAGACTGTGCTGGTTAGTGTGTAGAGGAGTGTGGGGTTACCTACTATATTGGGAAAGAAGGAACCTTTGTAAAGAAAATTATGCAAAATAAGAGACTTCTGAACCAATAGTTGTGATGGAGTAGTTGAAGTCTGGGCTTTGGGGACTGAGAAGACACATCATCCACAATATATTTTTATTTACAGAAATAAAGAAATGCTACAGAGTCTTCATTCTAAGCCGCAGGTGTCGATCTCTGGGCCTGGAGGGCCGCAGTGGCTACAGGTTTTCATTCTAACCCTTTTCCTAGTCAGAAGCAGTTTTCACTGCTAATTAACTCCTTTCCACTTCATTTTAATAGCCCTGTTTTTAAGGATTCAATCCTCTGAATGTATTCTTTTTTTTCATTAAATGACAGCCTGTTTTATCTTGGTAGAGTAATATATGTATTGCTCTACTTTCCCCTATTGTATTATTAATATGCAGCCTTAGAATGCCTAATCTCACAGACGTACCACTGTTTATAAGATGCAGTATTATTTTATATAACTTATCCCCACCTTCCCTTCTATATCTATAACCTCAGGCAATTAGATGTAGTAAAAAGACAAGCAGGAGTTAAGTTACACATAAAATTATGTATTACTGATAATATTCATAAATAATAACAAAATGCAAAGTACGTTTGAATATTAGCAACCATACAACCTGATAAAATGGTGATGTGTAATTCAGGTGGCACACTGACTTGTAGTTACTTAAAATGTCTCTAGTTAAGGCATCGTTGGTGCTCAGCTTTCAGTCACATGTCTGTTCAATATGGCTGCTGAGCTGTGCTCTTCATTGTGTTGTCTTCATCATCACAGGTTAGCAAGAGAGATGCTTCTTCATCATATGTTGGTAAGAGAGATGCTTCTTTCAGATGTTAGTAAGAGAGAGAGAATGTGGTAGAGCAAGTACATTTATAGATGTTCTCTCCAATTCCTCGAACCAATAGGACATCATGGTACTTAGATGCCTCTAAGACAAGCCAATTCCAAACAGCCATACCTCAGACCAATGGGTGAAATAGAACATCTTAACACCTGCCCCAAAACCATATGTTAAACATCCTGGCTTCCTTGCAGGGGGTTCAAAGACTTTAGCAGAGAAATACTCATCAAACTGGTTTAAGACACATCCCCCCCAAATCCTGTCATAAAATTACAAAGACACAGTCGTAAAAGGGGGGGGGGCAAACACAAATACCTCTCACTACTTGGTTTGCCTAAATTATAAATAAAGACATACAAAACATTCATCTAGTTATATGCAAAATCCCACATCACAACACAGCCAAACAGAAATGAGATGTAAAACGAGGCAACAGTTGACCAGCTAAATTGGGATTTCAAACTCAACCAATTTAACTCCAGCCAATCTCTTAATTAGAAGCTGATTCTTGCTGTTAATTAAACCCATTATTTAATTCTATGGCTTGTTTCTGCTTTCATTCTGCCACAGTAGACATTTCCAAAACTGTTGATATTTTTCTTTTTCTAAGAACACTGTGAAAATGTTTTGGAGACCTGAGAGATCAACCTTACCGAAAACTTCCCCTTTCTTTATTTTCAGATATTGTGTGATGGGCACAGGGGAGCTGGTCATGTGGCGGCTTGTTTTGTGTCTCATTATTGTTTGGTTGCTAGTTAAGGAAAAAAACAACTACGAAACTGAGTCAAGTTAATTAAAACTAACGCATGTCACACACGTGCGCATGGGAGGCAGCTAAAGGGCTTGGGTAAGGACAGTTCTGAGACATACCAGGATGTGGCAGAGTGCACTGACTCTTTTTCTTCCTTGCCTGCAGACCATTCCCGGGAGATTCCGCCTGGCTCTCCTGACGTCACTTCCGGGACCGAACCTATCGAAGGAGACCTTGCCGGCTCCGGCCCCTGTGATGTCACGTCCGGGCTCGAACCAATGGCTGAAGACCTCAATGAGCCCGACCCCTACGATCTCACTTCCTGTCTTGCCCTTCAAAAACCTCCTCCTTTTCCCTATGCCCTCAGTTCTGTATTGGACTTGGTTTTGTGCACAGCAGTGCTATCATTTGAAAAAACAATTTGCAGCCAGGAAAACAAATTATACGGGTGGCTGTCCCAAACCTTGCTTTGTCTCATCGTGGCTTTTGTGACACGCAAAAGAAATGAATTAGCAGCAAAAGCTGGTCACTAATGAAGAAAATGGTTAGAATGAAAACCTGCAGCCACTGAAGCCCTCCAGGACTGGAGTTCGACACCCCTGGTCTATGCTAATCTTCTAAGAAGATCTTAGAAGAATGCAGACATCGCTATCATTGTCAAGAGAAAGAATGTCTTCTTTGCCGGGCATGGGATTGTTTATATTGTGTAAGTGTTAATTAAATAAAATACTACACAGTTTATTAAGCTAATATCTACATCCAAACATGAACCTGAAAAAAAGAGAATAATAATACATTTTATTTATTTGTAGGCACCTTTCTAAACACTCAAGGACACCGAACAATAGACAAAACACAGATTATAAACAAAAATAAAATACAGAAGTTAAAATCAGACAGAGCAATTGTAATCAAAGAGAAGAAGCAGTCTTAAACAAATGGGTTTTAAGTTTAGATTTGTTAAGTGAAAATGATTCAATATTTCTAAGCTCAGATGGTAGCGACTTCCAAAGCTGGGGAGCAGAGCATATTGAAAAAAAATATTCCCAGCAGTCGTCTCCAGTTTGCACATCATAAACTCTCCACAGAGGATGTTACTGTATATCCCTTACACTAAATGCTATCGTGGCAGATCGGACGGGGGGGAGTACCTGTTTTTAGACTATTGTTGTATCAGCCAAACTGACCATCAGACTCCTCAATTTAGGACTCCGCACCACCCTCTCCAACTGGATTTTGGACTTCTTGATCAACAGGCCCCAGCATGTGCAGACTGGCAAAATCACATCCTTTATGCTGACCTTCAGCTCAGGCACTCCACAGGCTAGTGTGCTGAGCCCCCTTCAGTACATCCATCCATTATCCAACCTGCTATATCCTAACTACAGGGTCACGGAGGTCTGCTGGAGCCAATCCCAGACAACAAGGCAGGAAACAAACCCCACTGCAGGGCACACACACACCGAGCACACACTAGGGACAATTCAGAATTGCCAATGCACCTAACCTGCATGTCTTTGGACTGTGGGGGGAAACTGGAGCACCCGGAGGAAACCCATGCAGAGAACATGCGAACTCCACGCAGAGAGGACCCGGGAAGCGAACACGGGTCTCCTAACCACGAGGCAGCAGCGCTACCACTGCGCCACTGCAGTGCCGCCCCAGTACATACTTCATAAATATAAATTAAAAAGGGATTTTGCCTTTTGGAGATCCTAGAATGGCCTTATATGAGTAAATGCCGGTGTTTGTCGAGAGTGCGCCCTACGATGAACTATCACTCTGTCCATGAAGGAGTCCTGTGCCTGTTGATGCCCAGAGAGCCTTCATGACCCACTACCCCAATTGTAAACTTCATTGAGCTGGCTTTTTAATGGATGAAAGAATTTCAAAGGCAAAAATAGCATATAATGTAAGAACTCTTCTATTTGTCACAAATAAAATGATTATCAGATTTACAAAGTACAAATAATTCCCACTTGAGAAAAATGGAGATTTCTTCTGTTGTTCAGAGATGGTAAAAATATCATGAACATGACAGAAAAACTAAATAAATTCATGAGCTTATACAACACTGAGTGTGGGTAATATTCAGTTTTAAATAGTTATGATACCGAGCAAAAGATTAACCATTTAATAAAAAGAAATTTATTCTGATATAATGTCCTTAATTCTAATTTATTTTTCATTGTAGTGGCCCAGAGATACTGTATAACTATGTTATATAATATGATTTAAAATTACAACATTATAAGCTGAGCCTAGTGGGGTAAATGAGCCTAACTATATATAATGAAAAAAGTTTGATTAATTATACTGGCAAATGGGAGTTCAGATTTCAATGAAAGTGCAATATATACAAAAACATGTATTGTTGATTTTAAAAAAGCTATATCAGGGCACTTGTAATCAGTCTCTGTTTGTCTACCACAGACAGACCTGTGGCCTGCTGACTTGTTTGGGCTGACATCAAAAGAAATATACGCAGTGCTAATTAACAATGAACCCTGATGGTATATTCAAGAAATACAAAATGAATGATCACTAGAAAGCTGCAAATCCACTGCGAGGGTGGCTTTTATTTGTCAGGGCAGGATCAAAGTGGAAGGTTGTTTTTCTTTTGGAGGAAAAAACTGTGTTTTAGAGGGTCTGATATAATTGACGCAAGTTGTGTATTTTACAATCTAAATTAATCATGATCATTTCTTTTTCCCCCCAAGTTAGGAAAAACAACAATTTTGTTATTCATTCCTACTCAGTTCAGCTGCTCTCCATTTGTGCCACTGAAGGACTTTATTAAAAAAAAAAACAATGAATCTTATAAAAAAAAAAATAACTGGAGGACTTTCTGTTTGATTCTCAATTTTTATCCTGCTGAAAGTATCTGACAAATGCAATCAGAATGCCAATTCATTGTGTTTTGTTGGCAGTGGCAGCATGCATTGTATGTCCTGAAGGCAGAAATACCACGGGCCTGATGCTATTAGGGGCCTTATCCTGTTTCACAGTGTTGCTACTTCGGTAACCTAGACATGTTTATACTTCATTTTTTTCTGTTAGAGAAAAAAGTAGCAAATTTTGGAGCATGTGTTGATGAAACAAGGTTAAGGTTGAAACTGTGGCTCACCCCCTTCTGTGTATATGCTGCTGTGAAAAGGTAAGGTCCCTCTGAAAAGTACTTTCTTATCATTTAGCATATGTGAGTATGAAAATCGTCACTTTAATGGTATCAGTAGGTTAAGATAAACAATAAAAATAAGCAACATTTACTATTTTGCTTATATATAATTAACGCCGTGCAATTTCTTTGTGCAGGAAAACATAACGGCAGCCTTTGCATTTACATTACACTTTGTAACATTTGGTAGAAATAACTTCTTGTAAATTTTTACTGTATCTATCCTTACCTACCTCTTTGAGACAGGCCAACATATATATGGTACAAGATGGTTTAAAGTAAAAACTCAAATATTTATGTGCTGTTTAAAATTTTGACCCTTTTGTCACCATTGGCTGATATACCATGTCCCATCTGTCAGCTACACGACCTCTCTGACAACTGTCAATGTCAATGTCTCTGCTCTCATTGAGTTGAGATTCATTCTTTTTGTTCTTGATTGGATTCTATAATTGCTTTATGTTTTTAATGGCAATTGAAGCCGTGAATGCTATTACTTTGTATTTCCTGGTATAGTGGTTAAACAAATAAATGTTTAATGCCAAATTAATTAAACTGGATTGCTTCTTGATTAATTAAAAGTCATAGAATGCAGAAAACATCTAAAGTAGGATGGCCAATGGACTGGAGTTCACTGACATTGCTGTAATACTTTGTATTATTACAGGAGAGAGTACCAGTGGTGGGATTCATTAAAGTTACAAAGATGATTCAATGTCAATTCAATCACCGTTGATTTAAAACTTTTAAAAATAATGATACTGTTTTGACTTCAAAGACTAAATTATAACTGGCTTATCATTAAATGGACAAGAATACATTTGTACCATCAGAAAACAGTAAACGTTGGCTGGCTCTCCTCTCTTTCTTTTGGGTGGGAGTTGAATTTTGGTTTTGTAAAGTTTGATTTTATGTATTGTTATTTGCTTTAAATCAAAATTAATAAAAAAAAGAGAAAACGGTAGAAGTTACTAACCTCACCCTCAGTCATTCTCTTCTTACCATATTATGAACAGCAATTTGACATGTAAAAAATTGTGTTTCAGTTTGTTTTACCATGCCTCATCTCTGTTGCACTTAGTGACAATATGCAGATGTACAGATGTGCATGCAGATGACTTTTCCAAAAATTTCCTTGATAAAAAATGTACAATCATTACTTCATTTCCAAGTTGCTATCTCACGTTTACACAGTGCTGTACTGACTCAATACGAGACAGTGAAAGATATTATGAAAAAGATTGGGAGATGAGACGTGGTCTAGAAAACAGGCAAGAGTCTTAACTAGAAAAAAGAGCTGTCAAGTTTAAAATTTTAAACAAAGGGGAAATTCACATACTCCAGCAGCAGCATACATAAAGAACAATATTAAATTAAAAAAATGATAAAAATGCAGGTATAGCAGACAATAACTTTGTATAATGTTAATGTTTACCCCCCCGGGTGGAACTGAACAGTCGCATAGTGTGGGGGAGGATCGATCTCCTCAGTCTGTCAGTGGAGCAGGAGAGTGACAGCAGTCTGTCGCTGAAGCTGCTCCTCTGTCTGGAGATGATCCTGTTTAGTGGATGCAGTGGATTCTTCATGATTGACAGGAGCCTGCTCAGCGCCCGTTACTCTGCCACGGATGTCAAACTGTCCAGCTCCGTGCCTACAATAGAGCCTGCCTTCCTCACCAGTTTGTCCAGGTGTGAGGCGTCCCTCTTCTTTATGCTGCTTCCCCAGCACACCGCTGCATAGAAGAGGACGCTCACCACAACCGTCTGATAGAACATCTGCAGCATCTTATTGCAGATGTTGAAAGACGCCAGCCTTCTAAGGAAGTATAGTCGGCTCTGACCTTTCTTACACAGAGCATCAGTATTGGCAGTCCAGTCCAATTTAACACCTAACTGCACTCCCAGGTATTTATAGGTCTGCACCCTCTGCACACAGTCACCTCTGATGATCATGGGGTCTAGGAGGGGCCTGGACCTCCTAAAATCCACCACCAGCTCCTTGGTTTTGCTGGTGTTCATTTGTAGGTGGTTTGAGTCGCACCATGTAACAAAATCCTTGATTAGGTTCCTATACTCCTCTTCCTGCCCACTCCTGATGCAGCCCTCGATAGCAGTGTAGTCAGCGAACGTTTGCACGTGGCAGGACTCCGAGTTGTATTGGAAGTCCGATGTATATAGGCTGAACAGGACCGGAGAAAGTACAGTCCCCTGTGGTGCTCCTGTGTTGCTGACCACATTGTCAGACATGCAGTTCCCGAGACGCACATATTGAGGTCTGTCTGTAAGATAGTCCACGATCAATGCCACCAGGTATGAATCTACACTCATCTCTGTCAGCTTGTCCCTAAGGAGCAGAGGTTGGATGGTGTTGAAGGCGCTAGAGAAGTCCAGAAACATAATTCTTACAGTACCACTGCCTCTGTCCAAGTGGGAGAGGGGTCGGTGTAGCATATAGATGATGGCATCCTCAGCTCCCACCTTCTCCTGGTATGCAAACTGCAGAGGGTCGAGGGCGTGGCGGACCTGTGGCCTCAGGTGGTGAAGCAGCAGCCGCTCCATGGTCTTCAGTCATTCAGCTCACTAGGACGTGATACCTTTGGGACTGGGGTGATGCAAGATGTTTTCCAAAGCCTCGGGACTCTCCCCTGTTCCAGGCTCAGGTTGAGGATGCGCATTAGAGGACTCCCCAGCTCCAACGCACAGGCCTTCAGCAGTGTAAATAAATTTACATGGCAGTGTAAATAAATTCCTTTCTGCATGTTTGACCAACGCAGAGCAGGCCACCACTGTCCTTGTCCAGTGGTCTGTTCAGCTCAGCTGATTATGTATAATATCCAGCCATTCATCCATCCATTTTCTAACCCACTTATAATACAACATCACAAAAGAGTAGGTTGTGGTGAGCTAAACAGTTGAGTTTTCTTTTGCATACAATTTCAAAAAACTGACACATGAACTTTACATGCAATTGCACAAATGTGAAACTCACTAAAAGGGTGTTTCAGAATTTTAAAACATTTGCTTGTTAAAGATATGGCAACATTATACATCCCTTTTGGATCTGAATATTTCCCAGAATAAGGTCTAGATCAGAGATGCCCAAGACGTCGATTGCGATCAACCGGTAGATCACAAGGGTAGTGCAAGTAGATCGCGTTGCATTCAAAAAAAATTTTTTAAACGTTAGTCTATCATGTATCCTCTCTATGGCACTTGCCACTTGATTGACATACAGGGCGACCAGTCGGAGATCTCTTTTCTGCTAACACACTGGTCATCCCGCATGCTCGATCAAACGCGCAAGCTATTGCAAAACTCCGGCTGTGATCTAGTTAGCCTTCCAATTTATATCGACTAAAGAAGGGATTTAAAAAAAAATTGTTTGGGGAGGGCATGGGCTGGATGTGGAACTGGAAGAGGATTTTTTTTTCTCTCACAATGTCACAATCGAAGTGCGTTTGTCTGATCTGTCAATCTATCATTGCTATTCCAAAGAAGGAAAATGTGGAAAAGCACTTTCGAGACGTTCATAAAAACAGTCAAATCGCAGTTAAATCGGACAGCCGTCATTTTTCACTCAGCTGAATTCAAAAGCAAAGGCAGACACACCGAAGCATTGTCCTGGGTGAGTCACTCGATCATTAAGCATAAGAAGTCATTCCAAGAGCTACCTCCTTGACTGCATTATTCGGCTCTACTTATTTATGCGAGTCAGCCTTTTCCCAAATGAAGATTATTAAATCCAAATACTGTAGTGACCATAAATATATTGAATTGTTATTGTGCCATAAAGGTTATTCAGTTATGCAAGGTACGACAACATATATTTCATATATAAAGTATACTCAGTATATATATATATATATATGTATATTGTGACGGACAGCCGGGTCCCATGCCCGGCCGGGACGCCTCTGCTGCATACGTTGGGGAGGAGCCATCATGGACATTGCAGTACCTTCCCCGGGGCGCTTGGGGACAGTCTCGCTGGCCGTGGATCCCTCCTCAATCTCCCCCGTGGCTCCATGGGACATGGAGTCCACCACAGCAGCCCGGTTGGGAGATGGGGTGGCCACTAGGGGGTGCTGCGGAGAACCAGCCACCACAATGGACGGTTTATCAGCCCCACCCGGAGGTGCAAATAAGACCAGCTGGTCAGGCACCTGGAACACTTCCGGGTGGGGTATAAAAGGGCCTGCCTCCCAGCAATTAGGGCCAGAATCGGGAGGAAGAGGACGAGGTTGCCTGGGAGGAGTGGTGGAGGAAGGAAGCAGTTGGTTAGTGTGGGTTTTGTGTTTGGACTGTGTTGGGCCTGTGGGACACGGGGAAGGCGTGTGCCCACGGCTGAAGAATAAAAATAATAAATACCTTTGAGTGTGAACACGTGCCTCAGTGTGGTCTGTGCCGGGTCGGGCGCTATATAGCGCCTTTTCACTATATATATATATATATATATATATATATATATATATATATATATATATATATACTGTTGTGAAGGATGGCCGGCCATTTATCCCGGCCAATACCCCCAAGCCGCCAGGTGGAGCCTTCCTTGCAGCGTGGAGGTCCCCAGAAGACCAGCAGGGCATCATGGACATTGGAGTTTTTATACAAAGCCCTGCTGGATGCCGTGGGGGCCACAGGAGGGAGCTGCAGGGAGGACAGAGGGCTTCTTCGTGCCCTGTGACCCGGAGGTTCGTCACAGGAAGAGCGACGGACTTCCGGGTTGAAGAAAAGGACTATTTACCCTGACCCGGAAGGAATAAGGACTTGTGGACTGTTGGGCAGAAACACTTCCGGGTCAGGAGATATAAAAGGACTGTGGGAGCTCCCAGACGGTGAGCTGAGCTGGGTGGAAGGGTGGCAACGCGTCTGGGAGCTGGAGGATTATAATATTTGTTTATTATTGAGTATTGTGATTATTTAATGAGTATTGTGGTGGAGAGTGTGCTTTGTGCACTGTGGCGACAAAATAAAGTCAACTTGAGGACTTTTACCTGGTGTCTGGAGTCGTGGACAGGGGTTCAAGGGAGCGAGAGCGCCCCCTATCGTTCACACTGTATATATATATAATTTTTAATGTAGGTAGATCATTTCGACCTGGTCATTTTAAAAGTAGCTGAAAAAGTGTGGGCACTCCTGGTCTAGATGAAAAAATAAAAAGAAAAAAATATGTTTTTGAAATTAAAAATGGGTGAGCACAACCCATGATGAGACAAAGTGACATACTGTTAGATAAAAGCTGTAATCCATTGAAGTAATGACATTGTTATCCATACTAGTTGAGAAGAAAATACTGTACCTCCAGTCTTAGCTAAGATCTCACTTTGGCTGGTAGAAAACTTTGTGAGCACTGATAACTGTGTCCTCCCATCAACCCCAGGACTCCTGCTGCCTGATGGGAATTAGATTTTTGGTTGCCCCCTATTACAACCCTTCTCCCTGATACTCTATATATAGCCTATATTTTAAGATGAACCAATGGCAACATGCATGCAAAACTTTGTGAAAATGGATGCAGTAATTTTGCTTGAATTACTAACACACAAACAGGCAAAAAAATGAACAAATTACTTATGATTTTATTTATGCTGATACCACTGTAACAAAGAATCATTTGTGTGCTGGATACAAGAAAGCGATGTAGCCTTCTTTACAATTGGTTTTGCTACCCTATTTTGTCTACAAAGCATCTGACTCCCCTTCATGAGATGGGCCTTCGTTCCGGCCGACTACACTGACGTAGCAATCAGAGAGCCTCCTAGCATTTCTTCACACTGATGACAATGCCACTTGAGCTCTATAGGATATCAAAGTGTGTTTGTTGCGGTGTCTCTGTTGTTTATTTATGCAGGATATTACCTCATCCATCTGAAGCTAAAACCTCACCACATGCCTACCTCTTAATAATGTGCTATTAATCTGGGTTCATGTTTTATCTCAGCTTCAAATTCATTTCTTTAATTATCTTCAGTTGTGTTTTATTTCTTTAAATTGTACTCATGTTTGCTTTGTTAAAGCCACATATGATGGTATGCACTATAATAATAATCACATCTAAATTAGAGATTGATTGACTGATCGACTGATTGATTGTTATGCTATGGCTTTATCATTACTCAATAGCCAGTGCCCTGGTGATTTCCCATTTAACTTAAGAGGTGTTCTGTGCTTCCAGCATTTCTCCAGTCTTTTTATTCAAAATTATATGATGACGGATCATGATCACAATCCTTTTATTTGGCTAATTAAACCATTTTTTGACTTTGTGATTCATTGTTTTTTTTCCCCTTGCAATTTGATGATTAGTGGTTTATAGTATATTCTTGGAGTTGATGCTTCTGTTGTTTATTTTTGGCTGAGACTTTTTTTGTTGGCTAATTCCCAGTCTCTGAGTTTAGCTGTTTTTTGGCAGTTTTCCTTTGCAATGTTAAAGCTCTTTAGCCTAGCTTGCAGATTTTCACCCATTTTGGCAAGCTTTATGTTGGGCTTCCTGCTTTTCACATTTTTGGCTGTTGTTTCTATTGTTAAATGTAAAAGCTTAATCTCTTGGCTTAGTGGATTCTTTTATATATGAATTTGTGATTAATATATGATCTTCTAATTAAGGACTTTTTTTCTAATGATTGTAAATTTACTTATTTGCTCATGAACTTTTTAAACTCCATTTCCTTCATTTCCTTTTTGTTAATTGTTTATTAGTTATTGATATTATTGTTAATCTCATAATGCAAAATTAATAATCATAACTTCATTATTGAATCCTACTTAACTGTTTGTCCTCCAGTTAAACATAAACCAAGGTTGGCAGAACAAGAGGTGGGATAAGCAATTTGATGATGGAACTTGTTGTTCACCTGCTGTTCTACCCCACTGACAGACAGTAATATTTTTATGCAAAGAACCAGGAAAAGTACATAGTCAAAAAAAAAAAAAGCTGAGAACGGAACCAAAAGTCAATCCTATCTTTTAAACAAATTGGAAAATAAATTAAAAAAAGTCAAACATTGGAAACGAGAGCAAGAAATCAAAACCTGGGAAGTCAAAAATGATTGCCTTAGAAAGACTTTGAACATCAGGTTTACCTGCAAAACTCACATAAAAAATGAACATGCAAGGCAATCTTTTAACCCTTCACCTACCAGGACCAGGCTCACAACCTCTGTGAACACTCACCCAGCATGCAGAGGATGCATTGTAACAACAGGATCCACAAAGTGGCATCGCCCATGAGAAACACAATAGCACTGATGCCATAAAGGGCATTTGTGGACTGAATTTCATGTACATGTTGATGATTTTATGAATGTGTAATTATTAGCACTAATCATTCTAGCAAACATTTACCAAGACCTTTTGACTAAATGTTTAATAAGGAATAAGTTTCACTCAGACGAGCAGCTGGGCTATCCTGGTAAATAAAAAACCAATATGTACTTTCTGTAATAATAGACACATTTGACATGAGTATTTTCATTTTGTTTATAGTTTTGGCATATAGATTCTTGTTTGATGTCTAACTTTCATTTTGATTAATTCTGAAAAAGATTAATTTCACTACAGTTTTAATTGTATTTGTTCATGTGAGACTGTTGACTCATGCCTCTTTTCCATGCTGTTGCATTTGTGATGATCATTATAGTATTTTTTTTATTTATTTTTTATTGATTCAAGGGATTTTAACAGACACATAAAGAAGGTCAACTGCAAAATGAAAAAAACTATATACCCCAAACGAAACCCACAATGCCTAAATAAATATATTGATTATACAACATGAATTCATGTCAGCGTCAGTCTGTGTTACCCTTCTGTGGATAAACAACATCTCGTCTCGTAGAATAGTTAGCTTATTTTCCAAACAGTTCATAGAGGTAGGTATGTTTTTGGTTTTTTGACTCCTGTTTTTTCCCCATGACTTCTGAGTAATGATTTGTCCTTTGATTCTTGGTTTCCTGGTTATTTCTTGATCTTACACTTTTGTCCCATTTATGGTATCAGACTTTGATACCACTTTCTGGTCTTTTTGTTCTGTAATAATCCTTGAATATTTAATGTCTTTCATAGCAGGTTCCTTCTGGTTCTGGATGAGATCATTACAAGGACCACAGGTTGGGGTATGTTCAGCCTTGGCCAGTATGTGGATGGGAGACCAACCAGAAAGAGCGTGGGTTGCTGCTGGAAGAGGTGTTGGCAAGTCCAGCATGGGGTGCGTACCCTGTGGTTTGAAGGTAAATCCCAATGACCCAATGCAGTTAACAATACAAACTCCCATCCTTCAGATGTAAAACTAAAGTCCTGACTCTCATTGACAGCCATGGCCTAGTTATTCTGGCCTCCTAAACATCTCCTGTCTCTGACTGGCTAACTATCTCACCCATGCACCACCAAATACCAAATGTGTGAGGAGCCTACTAGTGCAAAAATGGCTGCCATCGCATAATCCAGGTGGATGCTGCACATTAGTGGTGGTTGAAGTGGTCCCCACTAACTATCTAAAGCGCTTTGAGTAGTGAGAAATGCACTATGTAAATGTAAAACATTATTATTATTACATTGTATATATTATTTGTTGCTCCCATGAAAGTATAAAGTCTGTTCTGAGGTGAGGAATTGACAGACTGGCTTTGTTTTTCCTTTGTGCAACTATCCCCTGTATATTAGAATGAATCATTCATACTCATTTTTGATATTTGTTGCAGCCTTGGTACTATTCATGCAGTTATGAATATGGTAATTACACTGAGTCTATGGTGTAAATTAAAAAAGACCACAGAAGTGAGTTACAGATGGAGCCAAGAGTAAAGCTGTATCTTCCAAAGGGTTTAAGACCAAGAAGGGTTTTGGGAGCCCATCCTGACTCCTCTCATCAGTACAATTGTTACATTGTTCTCATTCAACCAGTGAAAAAGTCACTGCTGACGGTGTGCTTAGTTAGCTCTGCATCAGGGACCTTAAATTTTAATCATCTCTTTTTTGTTTTATAGTACAATGGTGTTGAAGGCAGGATAAAATGTCCAGTCTGGTCAACCAACTGAACACAAGAGAAAGTTTGTGACAACTGACTGAGCCAGTGAAGCAGGTGCAGGAACAGACAGCAAAATCAATAATCTTTCCTGGCAGAAGCCATCATAGCCATGAACAAGCATCATCTCTGTACTAAATTTTGAACTAAAAGTTAACACCAACATATCTCTTACAAACGCTGATCATCTCTGATGACACTGAAGATATTTATATCCATCTGAGAAAACTGCTACTCAGTGTGGATGGCTCAGAGGAGCACAGTTGTATATCTTCCCTCAATTTTGTCCCCCAATTATAACTTTCTTAAAAGAGATCATGGCAAGCTATGGCAGAATTCCAGCCATACAAACTAAGTTTCATGAATGGGCCTATAAACGAAACAACCAGCAAGAGCCTAAATTTTTGAGGAGGTCAGAAACCAAGAGTGTTTTCAAGTGGCCGAATATTTGAAATGGCTGCTTCACTACAGGTTCTTCAATTCCATTCAGCATATTTCTGCAGGTCAATCCAATATCAATCCTGGAATCCTGTTCTGGACTGGAAGGATGAAAGGGAAACTCCAAGAGCATTAGGAAGAAATAAACCAACCTAACAAACTCACCCCAGCTGTATGAGATCGTGAACAGGGTTGGCAAAGAAGAACAAGTTTTCCAGACAATTCTTCAACCAGATGATCCATTCCAGAAACTGTTCTGTGTGATAAACATAGTAAACTCTGATGTAAAAGCAATCTTATTGATGTTCTGGTTAGATTATGGTAAACAGCACCTGTTGCAAGCATGTTGTCTTAAATAGCCGCTCTGGCAGTAACGCTACAATTGACACTATCTGTTTTTAAGATGGAAATAAATCAAGTAAATCTATCCCATCAAATCACCTGTGTAAGTGGAGATAAAAAATGAACCTCTCTATTCACCTGTAGGCATATGACAAGGCAGCCCAGAGTTATGGTTTTCCCAGTCCTTCTCATGCTGCGATTACTGGTTAGTTAGGACCAGAAAATAAAAGTATTGTTGACAATTCCAGTATTTCTCAATTGGTTTAAATCCCCAAAGAACATGTAAACTCAGCTAAAAGCAGAATGAACCTGCTTAGTAGGCAAGTGGCTGAGGTGGCAGCTGAACAGTGCAAGTTTACACCATTAAAGGACATTAATCCGAGGATTCCTACAGTGTCCACAGGGCCATTTCTCCTGACACTGAATTAGTAGAAAATTCAAGACACAGATGACACCAGAGCCCTGGCCAAAATTAAAGGAGTGTATTTTATAGAATCTCACAATATTCAACTAAGAACAACATATATTAGCTTTCATTTAAAAAAAAAAACAGTGGCACGATAATTAGCTTGAAGCTTGACAAAACACAGGCGTCTCACTTCACTGGAGACCATGCCACAGAGGGCCCAACTTATACTTGAAAACGACATAAGAACATAAGAATTTTGACAAAATGAGAGGTGGTCACTCAGTCCATCAAACCTGTTTGTTAAGCCAATAGCAAAGTTGTCCCAATATCCCATCCAGACATTTCTAAAAGGTTCTCAAGGTTTCTACTTTAACTACGTGCCTCAGGACTTTGGATCATATTTTGACATCTTGTTGACTAAAGAAGTGCCTTGTTGCTTCAGTCTTAAATGTATTTTCCCTTAATTTCTACTGGTAACGCGCCTTGGATTGTCCGGGTGGGATTTCTTATCATTTTTGAAAATGTCTGGGATTTTGACTCCTAAAATTTGAAAATCTCCATATCCTTATCATTGGTAAGAACTGAAAGCCATACACCAATCATCATTTGCGGAAGTAGTGCACACACTTTTTTTCCCCAGAATTTTCACTTCCACTCCAGTAGTAAACAATGCAGATATTGACAAGAACAGTCAACATCTGTCCAACTTGGTTTTATCTTCTTGGCGAGTAGACAGTTCATTATAAATGTTGTTCCTTTCCTTAATTATTTGTAATCCTAATTTACTGTAACTAAGTGAATTTATTCAAAATCAAAATTCAAATTTCACATTTTCTATGTGAGATCTTATTTTCGATTCTTCTTTCAGCAGCTTGGTTAAACAAGAAATTTCATACATCCAGCCACAGTCCATCATATTTAAGTGTGAGTAAGTATTGCTTTGTAATACTTTAATAGAAAATATTACCACCCATTGTTCCAAAAATAAATGTATAATTCTAAATGAATGAGACAACTATTAAAGTTTCAGTTAATTAAAAAAATCACACATTTCTTCTGTGATATAAATGCAATATCTTTAGTTATCAGTTGATCAAGTAATAAGTCATTTCTTCTCTAATTTAATAATAATTTCATAATTCTTTCCTTTACATAAATTCAAGTGCAGAACAGATTCAATTAAAGGGCTAATGCTCAAAAGATTTAATTTCAGTAGCTTGCTATGGAAAGATTTGTTCATATTTATCCTAGAACCCAGATTTACTGAAAAAATAGCTATAAAAGAAGTAAATTATTTTGAAAAGAGTAAAATTATTTTTATTTTATTAGAAGTGAATTTAGTGTATCATTTTTTTTACAGGTTTACTACAGTTAAACTATCCAAATAAGAATGGAAGGCATGAAGTCTGTTAATTTAAGAGGTTTGACATATTCAAAATATTTAATAGGTTATTAGTTTGCCAGTGACTGTGATTGTGGCCATTATATCAGAACTATAGTAATAAACTGCTACTAAAGGGTTATATAATTTAAAACAAAAAAAAAACATGACAGTATAAATCATTGCATCATAGGAAAAGGCGTCCTCAAAAGTTCTCATTTTTTGATCCAAATGTCCTCATTTCCAGAAAAACAGTTGGCAGCCCTATCTACTGGTGTCCTCACATACACAATTCACTATTAAGCTGAAAAAATTCAGTTGGATCTGCTTAATCAATGTCTGAGAATTTCGAAGACCTGGAAGAGGTTCCTGCGGTCTCCTCTGCTCAGGATTAAACAGGTTTAATTCTCAGTCTGTCACAGTATGACATGTTCTCAAGTCCTAGGATACCCTAGTTGCTCTCCTTTGCACAGTTTCAAGTATTACAATGTCTTTTATGTAGCACAGTAACTAGAATTGCACCAAGTACTCCATATGTGGCCTCACTAGTGTACGCATTTTTATGTTTGTATGGGACTACAATGAATGATAGTAATTCATGAATAGCTGTTAGTTCCCTATTTATGACAAGATGTGTTATTGAGGTTGGTGCATTCTCACTCTTCGGGACTGTTCCAAATCCCATGCAAAGATTTAAAAACTAGCAACAAGACTTTAAAATCAATTCAAAAACAGACAGGCAGCCAGTGTAAAGAAGCTAATATTGGAGAAACAGAATCAGACTGTCTTGCCCCAACCAGAAAGCAAGCGGCAGCATTCTGGACCAACTGTAACCTGCGTGTCAGGGATTTGCTAATTCCAGAATACAGCGAGTTGCAGTAATCAAGGCGAGAAAAGATAAAACCATGAGTAGCTTTCTCAAGATCCCTAGAAGATAAAAAGAGGCTTGATCTTACCTAAAAGACGAAGCTAGAAAAAGCAACTCTTGACTACAGAATTAATCTGTTTCACAAAAGAGAGGTTACTGTCAAAGATAACACCAAGATTGCGGACTTGAGGTTTGCAAAAGACAGAGAAAGAGCCTAGAAGTCCAAGACCAATTTGGGCTTTAGCTCATGGACCCACTATAAGCACCTCTGTTTTATTTTGATTCAGATGAAGAAAATTATTAGCTATCCAGGATCTTAGTTCAGAAAGACAGTTGTGCAGTTGATTTATTGAAGAGTTGCAGATGGGAATTAAACCTGAGTATCAGCATAGCAGTGAAAAGAAATGTTACATTTCCTAAAAATAGCTCCAATAGGATGAAGTTAAGTAGAGAACAAAATAGGACCCAAAATGGATCCCTGAGGAGCACCACATTTAAGAGGAGCAGTGGATGAATAAGAGGAATTAATCTCTATATATGATCTTCATTTGGATCTTGATCTTTGTTTGTCCACGAATGAATTAGAAGAAGAAGCACTAGATGGCAGTAGAGAGACAGACTAAAACATAGGCATTGCATTAAGAATCTCCTCCAGGCTTATACTACTGAAGACTGTAGTACGCCAGTCACACCTCAAAACACAGACATTCAAACTAAACAAATTGTTGTGCTTTAAATTAACTAAAGAGATCCTCATTTAGATCTTGATCTTTGTTTGTACGCGAATTCCACGCATGCGTAGACCACCTACCAGTTTAGTACGTTGTTGTTACTCACGGATGTTAACAATGTGCTGGAATAACGAAAGGGGTGGTGGACAGTGTTACGCTGGTTAGCTCCTGAGGCCTGGTTAGAGAATGAGATTGGCGAAGATAAAAGGTATGTGCCTACATAACATATGAATGAAAGAAAGACAGTGGGTACAATGAATGACAACGTAACAGCATGTTCCGGAAATTATTATTGTTACGTTGTAGCCGGCGAGTGCTGCGCATCTCACAGTTGTACCGTGGCTTGCTTACATGTCAGTGAAATGATCCCTATTTATGCTTTAAAGAGCCTGGATACCTATGTGTCCCCCTTTTATAACCATTGCTCCGTGTATATTGCCTTACTCTTTGGATTGCCACAAAGCAACCTGCGAGATTAGAGAAAGGTTGAGAAGAGATCGTGAGAGGAAACAACAGCGTCGTGAAAACGAGACGGACTGTAAACAGACAGAAGCAGAAATGCTCCTACACCACCACATAATTACGATTCGGACAGTGATTCCGAGTAGGCCGTTCCTATCGAATAAATATCCAAGGGTTTTCTTTTGTAATTTTGTTTCCCTTATAAAAAGTCATAATGCTGTGCGACGAAGGGCCCAGTTCACGACTGGCAGCCGCATTTAAATAGGGAGCCCTTCACAGACAACTTTAAAATGCGCAATGTAGTTGGGCGCACATGGCTAGTTAAATATAATGTAATAATTAACAGCAATCAAAACAAAAATTAAAATGAGAGATTTTTATGAGAGGGAAACTGAGAATGACTATTTCATTATACATATGCAGGTATGATTAATTGGGTAGGGTTAGAACATTTTTGTGACTTTAGAGGGAAGTTATATTGATTTATTTAAGCTCTAAACTAGAAGTACCCTTTTTAGTAAAATGGTATTTTCCAAGTTTTAGTCAGTAGTCCTGAAAATCCTTCGGAGAAAATGAAGTTTCTCCAAGTTACATCAGGTTCCTATTCCTTCAGTCATTTAATTTGTGACCATTTGACAAATATTTTACCCATTTTTTCAAACAGCATACAGTAGAAAATATAATTGAAAGTAAACACTTCAGTATGTGGAAAAATCCAGTAAAACCATGAAAAAGGTTATGTTTTTGTCAGTCTAATACAATGTTTCTTAAACTATGGGGTGTGATCCAAATTAAGTCATGTATGGGATGATTGGCCACATGAAGGTGTAGCAAAATTAGCCGAGTTCAAAGTGTGAATTCTGTGGTGTTTGATAGACTAACTGCTATTCATTATACTCTTTATGGTGATAGTATCAGAGATGCAGCCTAATAACATTAATGATGCATCATGAAGAGTGCTCATTTCTGTTGCAAAAATATAATGGATACTCCTCACAACACCATCACTACTCTTCTTGCAACTTGTGAAGCAGTCAAACTGAGATGACTGATAAGCTAATGCACAAATAAAGATGGAGAAAGAGGAGGGAATATCAAATGAGCTTGTGATTATGGAAACGAAAATGATGGTTTGTGGCACAAGGGTGTCATGCTTTTCATGGTCGTTTGATGGGTGAGACGATAGAGTGGAGGTGTATACAGTGTCGCGTCAGTGTTGTGTGCTAAATGCTGCTTCAGTGGCCCTGAACAACTAGTCAAAGTCATATTAACAATTTGTAAACTCATTTAGAAGAATGTATAGTTGATCGTAGCATTCATTTGAAAATTTATGACCAGGCAAATAAATTGCATTAATTATTTTTACATAATTACTTTTGAACAC
The DNA here is from genome assembly GCA_026402145.1 of Polypterus bichir lapradei. Taxonomy (NCBI): domain Eukaryota; kingdom Metazoa; phylum Chordata; class Cladistia; order Polypteriformes; family Polypteridae; genus Polypterus; species Polypterus bichir. Next base: position 34,469,470 of record JANRMT010062835.1, on the reverse strand, counting down.
TTTACAACAACAACAACATTTATTTATATAGCACATTTTCATACAAACAGTAGCTCAAAGTGCTTTACATAAAAAAAGAATAGAAAAATAAAAGACACAATAAGAAAAACAAAATAAATCAACATTAATTAACATCGAATAAGAGTAAGGTCCAATGGCCAGGGGGGACAGAAAAAACAAAAAAACTCCAGACGGCTGGAGAAAAAAATAAAATCTGTAGGGATTCCAGACCATGAGACCGCCCAGTCCCCCCTAAGAACTTTAGTTCTTATCCATCACTATGAGTCAGGTGATTAAGTTAAATGTCCATACTGTCATTTCAAAAATTAATTATATCACTGTTCTATACTGCTTAAAAAAAATTAATTCCTCTTAGCTTTCCTAAAGGATACACCTACCATTAACAATGATAATGATATACCTCAGGAATCTATTCTGATTTGAATGATAATTATTGTTTTACTAACATTACATTTGCTTTCCACTTATCTGTATTAGTAACATTCATGTTAGAAATATTCTTGAATGGAAACAAAACTCTGTTTTTTTATTAAAGAGTATGTCTATTGTTATTTGTGCATGTGCTGTCATTAAGGCAATAACAAATAACAAATGACTATTTATTATTTTTATAAAAAGCAAAAGAATAACCCTAAAAAAGTATATCTATTTCTCAAGGTTTGTGTTTTAAATACAAAATAGTATTAATTCAATGAAAACATTTAAATAATATGCAATATTTAAAAACATTAGATAAAATTCTATGAAGGGCTGGTGTTCTTTTGCTGGTTGGTCTCTGCCTTTCCTCTGATGCCGCTGAGTTAAGCTTTGACTCTTCATGTTCCAATGCATCACTGGACCGAACTGAAACACAATTTTTTTTTTTAATTTCTTCAGCTGACTCAATGAAAGCAAACCATTTAAAAGACTTCACAAAATAAAAGAAAAAAAAAATCAATAATACAACCCGTGTTTTCATGGGTTAGACAATGTGCTTCTTCTTCTTCAAGACCTCTTTATTTAGTGTGGTAAAGGTAAGTTTAAGGAATTTGTTAAAGTCAGTCGTGTTTCATTCTATTTTTTTGAACCATTTTTGCTTTTTCTTTTCTTTTTTTATCATTACTTCATTGAAATTGTTGCATTGCTATTTTATACATGCTTTTTCAAGGGTGTTGTGTGTCTGGCTGCTGTGGCAGCATGTGGTTGCTAAGCACTTGGCACCTATGCCTTTTGAGCCATCAAAACATGGCAGCCATGGTATACAAAATGGAAGTTCATATTAAGCAACTATCTGAGCTTTGGAAATCTTAGGGAATCAAGGAAATAGACTAGAATTGAAGTAAACAATAAAATATATTTAACTAGCAGACCACGTGTGCTTCGCTGCAGTCGCTGCAGTTGGAATAATTATGTATCTACATGCGACTTATAGAGCTTCTTTATATACAACATTTTTGGTTTGTCCTCCTGGAGCCAAAATATATAAATTTTCTCTATGACTAATTCGTGAACATGCTACATAAAAAATAGAAACGGGAAAAACTGCAACACCGCCAGGAACAACAGTAAATGAGATAAAGTAAAAGTTTACCAAACACTAAATGAGATAAAGTAAAAAAGGGCAACACCGCCGGGAACAACAGTAAAAAACAACAGTAAAAGAGATAAAGTAAAAATCTACTAAAAACGAAGTAGAAAGTAATAGTAAACCGCAACACCGCCGGGAACACCGGCACGCCGCGTCTACTAAACGCTAAGAAACACTAAGTAGAAGCACTAAAGGAAAAAATACTATTCAGTAAGTACTGCGTCTAGTAAACAGTAAATCAGTAAAGGAGAGAGGACTAAACACTAAGGAAAAAGAACGGCAAGACTGCATCAGCTGCGGAGCTCAGCTCGGAGCGAAATGAAGTGAATGAAATGACGTGAATGGGAGGGGAGATAATCACGTCACTCCCCACCCACCTTAACTCTCCATCCCTCCACAAACACACAAACACAGTCTCTCGGATCCCAACTCTCCTTTATATGTATAGATTAAGGTCCTTTGGCTTTAATTGTATTTTTTACAATTTGTGCAAACAATTTGGTTCAGTAACAATTTTAAAAGAAATTTTTCTAGCAGACCCATGTTTTGACTTAGGCTGCTGTTTCTTTCCCTTTTGAACCACTGTGTTTGAAAGCTTCAGCAAAACTGGGTAAGCTTTGTCTTATACTTCAGTTTACAACATTGACAGATTTTGCAGCGTTACAAAATGTGACAAAAACAAAGAAACTTTGCACACATGACCTTCCAAGGTTGCATCTTGCTTAATACACAGTTTTCAAAAATAGGTGAACTGAAGTAATAATGTGCCTTGTGACATTACTCAGTCATACAATAAGGCCCCATTCACTCGTGATATATCAAATGATATGTGATAATCGATAATGAGTGTCATTCTCCAGGTATAGCATACAGATAACACTTACTGTGATGAGATGAAATGTCACGCAGGTTGAGACATACTCGTACTACGTTTTGAGGTAGGCCTCTTGTTTCAGAAGGTGGCACATCAGATGGATACATAGGAGGCACTTCGCTGTTTTCATCGGAACAACAAACTGATCCATCCAAGGATAAACTTTCTGTTAAGTGCTATTTATTTTAATTATGATCATTTTGTTGTTAATGTTCCTTCTAATTTTGTTTTTACTGATGAAGGGTCGTGAATAACAGATGAGCAAGTATGTTTAATTTACAACCAATTTTTTCTTTAGTCCCTCTTACCCATGCATACTCGAGTTTTGTAAATTTCCAGCATTTGTTTAGTGTTTTTCAGCTTTTTAATGATTTTTGCAAGCATTTCTCAGGTTCTTTATGGGTACTTTTCAGGAGTTTTCAAGCATTTTTGAAGAAGTATCTGCAAGAGTATGAACTACATCAGTTCCATTTTGTAGGTTGTGAGGTGCTGTCATGTTGTGAGGTAACTGTTGTGTTTCAAGAATGTTTTCTAGGGCTTTAGTGCTTTTAGTGCAGAGAAATCACAGTAAGAGCATGTAGCCATTAATGTAAATCAGCTCATTTGGTTACCCTACAAAACAAATATCACGGTTCCATTAGATTGCTTATGTGATTGCATTATGGAGTCAAGTTTACTTATTCGAATTAACAAGTCATTTTAAAGATGGGGCGGCATAGTGGCGCAGTGGTAGTGCTGCTGACTCACAGTTAGGAGACCTGGGTTTGCTTCCCGGGTCATCCCTGCGTGGAGTTTGCATGTTCTCCCTGTGTCTGCGTGGGTTTCCTCCGGGTACTCCGGTTTCCTCTAACAGTCCAAAGCCATGTAGGTTAAGTGCATTGGCAACCTTAAATTGTCCATAGTGTGTGGGTGGTGTACTGCGGTGGGCTGGCACCCTGCCTGGGGTTTGTTTCCTGCCTTGTGCCCTGTGTTGGCTGGGATTGGCTTCAGCAGACTCCCGTGACCAAGTTGTTAGGATATAGCGGGTTGAATAATGGATGGATGGATTTTAAAGATGTGTTAGAAGTCCAGGAACTACAACACTAAACTTTATCACCTCCACCACAAACTCTTGAATTTTTAACAATAAAATCAATGCAAATGCTAGACAGTATAGACTGACGATTGCTTATAGAACAAATTTAGTTCTGAAATTATTGTGCAAGGCAGATAATCAGTCATTATAATGTGCAAATAATGAAATTGTGAGTTGTTTTTTTAGGGTAATTGAAACTTCGAGTACAAGATTATTCTCTGTATAACAACATGTGACAAAGGGATGGCACTTTCATTCATTTCTACACATGCAAGTAGCTTGCATTTTTACTTCAATGTAAATGGAAGTTGGTAAAGTTGAAAAATTTGTTATCGACTTAAGTTCAGCTAGTACAGCGTCTGTATGAGTGTGTGCGTGTGTGTCTGCAGAAAACTGTAATTTATCTTCATGTTCTAAAATTACAGTTTTCATCTGAAAATTATGTTAAATTAAATTTAATTTAATTAATATTTTTTTTTGTATAAAGCTCCTGGATGACTACATCTTAGCAAAGTCAGAACTATTTTGAACACGTGGTTTCCGATATATCTACCCTGAATGCCAAAAACTATGTACAACAATAACTTTAAAAAAATAAATAAATAAGACCTTTCTATTTCCAAACTAGTTGCATTGTTTTTGTTTTGTTACATGATGCAGGCCTATTGGTTTTAGTCTGGTTTGGTCCAGTACTTATTTCCATATTCTTCAAAAACCTTTTGACTTATGTCCAACAATAACTGCTATAGGAACTGTTTAATTTAACCAAACTTTTTGCAGTGCTCTGTTTTGTCATGGGACTGGCCATATTGATTTGCAAAATATTTGCATAAGTACTTTCATTTTTGAAAATTAAATTGTGCCCAATAGGGGGCTTCATAAACCTCAAACCCTAGGCACATTTATTCAGACTTTATTCTGGGTTCAAACATATTTTTAGTTAAAGAAAATACATCCCATAGATTTATTATCCTCAAAATTCATAAAATTCTGCGGTGGGTTGGCACCCTGCCCGGGATTAGTTCCTGCCTTGTGCCCTGTGTTGGCTGGGATTGACTCCAGCAGACCCCCGTGACCCTGTGTTCGGATTCAGCGGGTTGGATAATGGATGGAAGGAATTCATAAAATTGCAATTACTCCTCCACTTGTCCCAGGAAGACTTTGTCCACCTCGTCTCAAATCAAACTCCTGGAAGTTGTGAAGTGTTCCCTTTGCAACCTAACCTGGAAGCACTTCCAGTGCGCAATCACCACCTCAGGAAAGCACCAACCTAAGACAGGGGACTCGCCTCCCAATATCTCCCCCTGGCCATACCCACAGAATCCAATAGGGCAGCCCTATGGAACCAAAACTCCAATTTAGAGTATTTGGATATCCAAATGGGGACTTGGCAGAATAGCTGCTGTCCAAAAGAAGCAACATGAGCACATGAGTCAGCCTCCCAAGGCCCTTCACTCACCCTCGCCTAAGCGGGATGCCCCCAAAGGGTACAGAACTGCCAACCATCCCTACTGGGATGCCAGTCCTGCTGGGTCTTCTGTCAGCCACTTCTCCAAGTAAGAAAACCAGGCACTTTACTTGAATAGCAATCCATCTATGGCATTGCCACTTCCTAAGCTCAACCCCTGAAAGATAAATGGGCAGTGCCACAAGGGTGTCAGAGAGTCCAGCATGCGACAGAGGTTGGTAAATACCAGCTGACCTATTCAGGAAGGAAACAGAATTATTATATTAGCATATGCTTCCCTCTGTCCTTCACATTTCTATCCTCATTCTGACCAGTGCTACTCAGTTTCCCTCACATACAGTATATTAGGTACTCCTTCTTTTTGTGTTTCCTCATGCTTTACTGCACAGGATTTGCTTACATGTAAAGCCAAAATACTTTCTAACAGGATTTCTATTCCCAGCCTTAGCAAGTAGACTTCCAACAGTATTTTGGTGGTTGTCTCCAGTATTTGCATGGCGCTCTTTAGGGTATTTAATGTCTATGGAAGCATGTGAATCACCTGAATTAGTGTTTTCATGTTTCTATTCTTGTAAGTATCACAACAAACCAAGCTCTAAAAGTTCTTTCATTGGGACAGGCTACACACCATCAACTTGTCAAAAGAAGGCCACTCTTTGAAAGGGCCAAAATCTCAAACTTGAAGGTGTGGGTTATAATTTCAGCTTCTGCATAGTGCAAACTGCTCAAGTGTGAGTTGGACGTCATAGTCAATAGTTGAGCACTAATATCTGAATCTTCACGTTCCTGACTTGTCAATCCCTAAGGCATGGCAACCTAAAGGTATCCAGTTAGTGTAAATCAGAAAAATTAAGATATACATGTCACAAGCTTGGTGAAATTCTGTACTCATCTAAAAGAAACCTGACTTGGCAGCACAATTCAGTTTCAAAGTCTCACTCTGCAAATAAAGGAATCAAATGGAATATATTTTCAACTCAATAACACAATGCTTGTGACAACTCCCATAATAATGTCCTGTAGGTCTTTCGAATACTTATAGGCAGAATTGCAACACTCTCATATACATTATTCATTATTTCTGCAAGCAGAAATATCTGCTGATTCCTAAAGTCAACTTTATGAAGAATAATGCCATTTTCTCGGCAAAGGTTTTCTTGCAGAAACCAGAGAGTGTGACTGTATAGTGTATTTTTAGAAAAATGCATTGTTTTCCTGCTTTCTGAAATCTGCAAATACTGCCATCAACTTGCATACAACATTGAAGAAGGACATTAGCTAAGTTATCCCAGTTTGTTCCCTCAAGCTTGCAAACGCAGAGCACCTTTGCTGTGTTCTTGGCCACTAAATGGACTCAATGGTACAAGTCTAATGGGTGTCTCAGACCCCATACTTAGACCAGAACTACACAATAGTCTGGTTAAAATGACTTTATATATAAGAAAAAAAATTTCAGAACAGGAATTGTTCACAAACTAGTATTATACCCACCAAGTAACCTACTCTTCTTCATCCTACGCCACTCCAGATTTCTGCCTTCCACAGGGGAGGCTTCTTTTGATGGCTGACCCAAGAGTACAATGTAAGCATGCCCAAGAAGCAGTGTGACAGGAGAATCTCTATCCAGCTTTTCTCTCCATTGGTACTTAACAGGCCCAAACAGGGCTGCAAGTTGTAACAACAAGTCCCATGCAGCCCTGTAGGTTTCCAGCTGGAACACCTCCCTAAAAACACTGTCACCCAGCATACCAAAGAAACATATTGTCCTGGGATGCAGACTCTCATTGTACTTCCATTCTTCTGTGCTCCCATCCACATCTTCCTTAAACATGTTCCTTTCAAACACTGACGATTTGCCCAGTCAAGGACAGAATTCTTCCTTTGTGGTTGAGAACAGTTTATGTGACTTTCTAGCTACCCGTCTTCAATAATCCAATGTGCCCCACTAAATGTTTCCCACTCTTTACAGCAGCTTCATTCTTGCCCTGATAAGAACAGAAAAGGCATCTTCCTGCTTACTCTTCATTACTGTTTAGCTGATGGTTAAGGAAAAAATGAATCAATTAGGGTTCTTAATCTTAACAGAAAGTTAATAAAATGAAGGCAAAAGAAATCCATTCCATCAGTACCAGTAATTTGCTGCTAATTAAGAAAATGGCAGGAATGAAAACATGCAGCCACCGTAGCCCTCCAGGATATGAGCTTGACAACCCTGCTGTAAAGTAGCAAAATGGCATTGCACTAAAGACCCTCCCTAACCCTAACCCTAATCCTTGTATATTTCCCACACAAAGTCCACTTTCCCTTAGTTTCCCTCCACTAGATTCCTTGAATACTTTTTTAGAATTTAGTTGAAATAAATCTGATGGATTCACTTTGTCAGTTCCTTTTAGGAATTTGAACACTTCAATTAGATCCATGAATTAGGGCGGCTATCCGTTTTATGCACACGGTTAAGCAAGCAAACAAACTCCAGGAAAATTTTCATTCACTAGTTAACCTGCCATCATGCCTTCGGGATTATGGGTGTAAAATACAACTCCCAAGAAGAAACGACACTATAACAAGGAAAATATGAAATTTACAATCAGAAGGTTTCCTGTCTAGAAAGATTTTATGGGTCTCAACGATCGTGAAGCTTCCCTGTAACCGACTGGTTGGTTGGATGGTTTCTATGTTTCTGGTAACACTGCTCCTACACCTTAATACCCTGCAACTGACACCAGAAAATGAATGGCAGGATAGCTGTTTGTAAGTGTGCAATAGTTATTGCTGCAGAACCCTGGACTAGAGCACTTTAAAGTCTCTGTTGTCACATCTAGTCTTCTGCTTTCTTCTTTGTGTTGCTGCTCACTGACATGCTTACCATGAAAAACCAGGTTCAGCTAATGGAGGTTGTGGAATGTTTTTTTCTTATTATTATTCCACTTTTTAAAATTGAACATGTATTGATCTTAACATAAAGATGTAGCTTCCCACCATTTTAAAGTTAATCATATTTAACTTTTTGAAGGGGCGATCTCTGGGTTTGCTTATTCTTTCCAATAATAATAATAATACTTTTTATTGATATGGTAATTAATTACTGAAATAATAATAATAATATTTTATTTATATGGCAATCAGTTACTTAAATTGAATATTCTGAATTGTTAAATGGATTGTGGATAAGCAGATGCCTTCTATAATTTGATATGAAGAAATCTTTATCATGGGATGCACTATGCGGTTGGAGTGTTTTTTTTTTATTATACTGATATTAGATGCTTCTAAAATGATTTATTTCAAAATATTAGAAATGATGAAATGCCATTAGAGAAGAAAATAGAAATGTCAACTGCAAGAGGTTCTTTCATTTCTTTAATAATAAAATAAATACTTAAGACAATGGTGAACATTATTAAAGAAAGGGAAAAATACAATTAAAAGTCAACAGAAAAGCAAATGTTTTCAATGAATATGTTTATGACATTATCATCTGCAGAAAGTTTGAAACTCCCAGTACTTAAAGGAAATATGATTAAAATATGGAATTAAATTTTATTGAGATAAGTGCGGTTTGTAAAGGCTAAAAACAAATAATTTGCATGTACTGTACTGGGCAATAGTTACCCAAAAGATGCACTAGAAAGCCTGTAATTACATACTGTATATAAAACCTTCACTTTTATTTTTGGAAATCATTGAATGAAACTTCTAAAGGGGGAGCTAGCAAAAGCATTACTAAATCAAGCAATCACTCAATAAATAAAATGATCTGGCTCACCATAGGACAGTTGCTTTACAAGTATCATAAGAACAAGAAAACAACTCTTATTTTAATGTTTGCTTTTATGGAGTGAACACTATCATAAGTACAGATTAAATCTATTTACATGTACATACTGTATATTTAACTCCAGACATAAACACAGATTAAATGGCTTACTTAGGGCCATACAGTGAGAACGAGATAGGAACGGATCCTTCTCTTCTGTTTCTAATTGGCTTTGTGATCGCACAAACAGTCAATTGGTGTACTGGTCCTCCATTTTCCAAAACTAAAAAAATTCAAAAATCTGGACCACTGGAACACACATGTTTAAAACGCTGTACATCGACTATACCCTACCCTTCTAACAAGTCATTTAGTGAGTATGGCGACCAACTCCATGTGCCATCTTTGCTATCTCGTCCCTCTTAGAGCCTTCTTCCACATGTTTTGGGCTTGCCATCTTGTGGCATCCACTTGGTCCTATGTTGCTGACTCCCTATCTTCAGTTCTTACTTTCCATATCTCACTGTCCCCTCAGATGTCATTATTGCTGCACCTACATCACTCTATTTTCTCCAGGAAATCCTATAATGTTGGCTTCTCTGGCGGAGAAGTGGTTTTTCATGTCCTGCTGGAAAAATCCAGAAATATCCTCTACTCTCACATGGAAATCTCCTTTCCGTAATCTCTTACATTTAGAATCAATTGCTTACCCAGTGATTGGCTCCAGCAGACCCCCGTGACCCTGTAGTTAGGATATAGCGGGTTGGATAACGGATGGATGCTTACCCAGCACCACAATTCAGGCTTGATCTAATACAGTCCAATTGATTAAGAACAGGGCAGAGGTTGATGTGGGAAACATCTTTCTTTCCTTAATATTAAACTTTTGTTTTCTCTCTTCTCATTCTCCTCTCATTTGGCAAAAGCTCCCCTTGTGGCTTGCTCTACCAGTTCCTGTGCAGCCTTCTGAAAAGAGAAACCCTCATTCTTTTTTGTTCCTCCACAGTGCAGGTGCATGGTGGGTGGGTGTGAGCTCCAGTTGAAGGCTGGATTTGCCCGATTGCCATTACTTATGATATTACACTTATTTTTTGTCAATAAAAAAGTTTGATTTAAAAAGAAATCTGCATGGGTAGTTTTTCCATAACCCAAAAACATGTTTGTGGGGTAATAGGTAACTCCAAACCCATCCTGTGCTTGTGTGTACACAGATGTGCCTTATGATACACCGGCTTCCAGTCCAGTGTAAGTTACTACAGAATTTAATTGTGTTGGATAGAGTTATGCATAACAAAAACTAAAGACAATACTCACTTAAAAGAAAAAGTTACACTTAAATATTTTCATACCAGCATAATCTAATTAATGAAAGCCTGTCCTAGCACCTTTGAGCATAAAGCCGGAACCAGCCAAGGACAGGAGGACAATTTGTTGTGGGGTCCACTCATGCACACAAACTGTATATATTTGGAATCTGCTAGTAAACCTACCTTTGATGTATTTGTGCTTGTTAGAAGAAAACCAGAGTACTTGAGGAAATGCCTCTCACTACACAGACAGGTGGGAGATGCAGGATTTGGGAGATGTCAATTTTAACCATTGTGGCACAATGCAACCCACACCTGCCTGCTTTAGAAACATTAAGCAAAACACCAACACACCATCATACGTAGACGACATTATAAAGTTCACCAATTACCCTTCCTCTCCATTGAAATCTTGCTACTTTAATGCTCCAGATTTCAAAGTTATATCACAGTTAATTCTATAGCCTAATTGATGTAAATATATATTTAAGAAAATGCACATGTATTTATTAATATAATTATAGCGTCAGTATTTGTTTATTATCTATCCATTCATTATCCAGTACTGTTTTTTCCAATACAAAGTCCCAGAGCTTATCCTTGCAGCATCAGAGCTCCTCCATGCTCCAGTACATCCCAAAATACCCAGGCGGATACTCACACTGGATCAGTTTAAACACACCAAGCAATCACCACCTGCACTCCGGCTCTGGGTGGGCTTTAAGATACTGGATTCCTTACATTAATGAGAACGAAAGTGAGGGCCTATGAACTGCGCACTTGTAGTGACGGACCTAGGAATGGAACCGTTTTTCGAGTATCTGAAAGACAGAAGCGCTAAGCACTGCGCCAGCATGACGCTAGATCATTATTATTGTTTATCGCGCTGAAAGCAAAAGCGTTTCCTTCGGTCTTAAGAGCCCATTAAAAATGTTTTCCATGTTATTAAATCCTGTTTTAAAGAGACACCTGTCTATTGCTCTAATCGTCCCCTGACGTGATAATGGAGGTGTAATAGTGATTCTGTTATAAACACGAAGAGACATCTGCATTGCTTTTAGGGGAATCTAACCATTTCAATGCTCACTTTTTTCTATAATAAAAACGGAAGAAAAAACAAACCAACCTCCGACATTTAATTCTAAACATGTAAATGCCTAAACCTTATACTGTATCCCCCCCCGAAGAAACAGGTTTTCTTAAATATGTTTTCGATTTCACACTGTGCTGTCAAAACAAACGTTAAGATGAGTAATGATGTTAAGTTTGGAGAAACGCGAAGAAAACTTCTTGGGTCATAAAAACGTGAGGGTCCGCTAGCTTACCGTTTGTAGATCTGAGATCCAAGCACTTAACAAAAGTTAAGACACGGGGTTAGTGATCCGTGTTAGGGATAACACAAGTCGCCCATTCATGTTTGATTCTAAACCGATAATGATCATACACAAAATAAAACTTGGGCGGAAAGAAAAGATCTTTTTTGGTAATTGTTTAAATTTCACTTAGATTTCGGTTGCTGAAGCACAAGTCTGCCCCCAATCGTCATTACTGCTTCCAACACAGCTAATTAGAAACTTTTAAAAGTGAAGACAAAAAGGTGAGTGAGAAGCCACTGATAATTAAACCAATTGGTTTATTACAGTATATATTTATGTGATTTCAAATTTGCAAGTCAATTGTGTTGAATGCTCATCTTAAAGCTTGCAATTTTTACTCTAAAAAAGTTTAGGCAACAGCAATATTTTAATGTTCTGCAGTATATAAGTTACACTTGGTTTTTACATCCGTTAATCATATCAATCCTCATCTAATTATTCAGTTTGCGCCATATTTTAATTTTTATTATTTCGTTGTTATTAATATATTACACGTATCATATGCATTTATTTATTTATTTAAATACTACCTACAATTTCATTTTCTTTTCACGGAAAGCTTAGATTTTTAAAGATTTACTGTAAAATACAGTATTAGCATTTTGAAGTTTTGCCGGTTTTAGCAGGTTGGTCCAGGGAATGATAAAAATACGAACAGTGAATGAAGATGATGTCGGTGGGTGACAACTCATTCCTTATATAGTATCCGCTGTTTTCTATAGCCGGCTAGTCAAGTCCATTCGAGTGTAGTAAGGCGCTATATACAATAACGTTTACTGTCCGAGAAACAACCGTTTCCCATTCGAATTCTTCAAATCAGAAAAGCTTTCGCACAAATAAAAGTAACCTACTTTAACATTGCAGACAATATTCCTGTATATTGTCCTTTTTGATGAAACAAATTAGATTAAATAAAACAAGAAAATCAACATGTGAATTTTAAAAAGCTCACAAAAATATCAACCATTGTTCCTGTGCGTATATAAATGATGCCGCTCGGCGCTAAATTTGTTTAAATAAGGAGTGACTGAGTATCAAACGTTAATTACAAGAATCAATTCGCAAATCTATCCTTTTACACTAATAGCTTCTATTGAAAATTGCGCCTCTGTTTTGGCAGCGCACTGGGGTTAACTGATAGAAGCCGATTATTTTACGTGGCCAGGGCTAATATTAATAATAATTATGGGTTGGTTTCCATTATAAAGAACCGACCCTACGCCAGTTGTGTCAGAATTCAATTCCTAATGCGTAATGTAGCCCCGTTTCAACTGCGTCCTTGGGAATACGAAAAACTCTGTATGTTCCGCCCAAGATCAACTGGAAATCTGGAAGAAAAATATTATTTTTGCTTCATCGTGTGAAAAATCCTTTCCACGCACTGATGTAGTTAGATTTTTTTTCCCCTCTGGCAGGATTTTGACATCTTTAGTCAAATTTTTGGGATCTTTTTTTTTTAATATGTGCTGTATTATTTACACAGGGAAAAAATATTATTGAATAAAAACTGAAGAGGTTAAGAGCAGTGTTTGCTTCGTCGGGCTTTCCTTAAGGATTTTTAGTATGTTTCTGCCGCCTCAGACATTTTATGCCGATGGCAAAAAGGTGCGCTATCATGTTTTTTTTTTTTTTAATTCGGTAATTAAAAACACTGCAACAATAAACCTTTAACCCAATCATTTGTCCATTATCCGTCATCACTTTGGTCAATGTTAGGTCCGATGGTGCGGGCGGTACCCTGGCAGCATCTGGTCCAAGGCAGGAATCAGTCGAATATCCCATTCATTCCTCTGGAGTACGTTTAACCGATTACTAAAAGTATTAATTCTAAAACTTGTATAAAATGTCTTACGTGTTAGACACAAATGAGAAAATAAATATCTCAATAAAACAGTCAATATTTTAAAGCGGTATACACACATAAAACCTATATACAAGCCTTAGATTAAAATTTTACTTAAACACGCTAGTATAGGAGAAACATTGTCAGTACTTGTGAAACTTCCATACGAACAAGAACATCGGCAGCCAAATAAGCTTGGTACAAGTACTTCATGTTTGCATGATGTGAAGCCGAGTATCATTGGACTAATTCGTTAAAAACAAAAAAAAAACAAAAAAAAAACAAAACGATTGGGACAGAAAATTGACATCTTTATATGATGTCTCTCACACACATACACATTATATATATTATATATACATTATATAATGCTGCCTATAACCACTAAAAGAAAAACAAAACTATACAGGGAGCCTCAAATGTAATTAGTTTCCCTGTTACAGACTTAAAAGCTCTCCACGATCCGTGCCTTGCCGAGACATTTGAAAACGGCGATAGTCGACCAGAAGTAGGAATTCCAAGGAAGTAATCAGATCACAAGTCGCGCAGGTAATGGTTTGAACCCTTTTATGTACACGTCGGGGTAATCCAAATATTTTTGGAGTTTTCAATGAGCACCACTGGCTATACTGCCACGCAGTCCTCGCCAAACAACAACATGTATTTCTTTGTCCCTTTGTACTTGGACGTTTACGCAGATGCCGGGGACCACACAAGTGCAGGGACTCGAACAGCCCGATGATACTTGAGCGCTCTGCCGCTCTGCCGCGTTTAATGCAAACTGTTCGAAAAATAATATAACTTCTACGATCTAGTTATTAAACATTCCAAAAATCGTACTGTCGAATGTCAAATGCAACCGCATTTTGACTAGCAGTTACCAAAGTTACAATTATTTAAATGCAATTAGTTATTATCCGAATTGTTAATGCATACTACTTCATGTATACAAATACATCGCCATAAATTAAAGGCTAGAAATTTGACTGAGGTAAGAAAAATGCATTATTGTCGTTATTATTATGAAAAAGGATAAACTAGTTAAAACATTTTTAATACTGGAATAATACATAGCTTAGCAGCAGTTAGTACCGTTTCCTGTTAAATCCAATCGTACTGTTTTATGAACTTAAGGTTATTTAAAGCCACCTATATTCAAAAATAAACAAATGTATAATATAAATGATTATATCATTTGTGTATGTTCTTAAACAGCGAGCCCTGAATGAGGCCATTCAAGCCGCACGTCTTTGGGAAGCTAGATAATAATTTGTCCAGACAGTTTTCTACTTCTTCTCCCTTTCCGTCGAGATCGGTGGGCAGCTGTTCTAGGTCAAATAAGTGAAGCGGACCCCCACCGCTTTAATTTCTTGCTTTAACTTCCAGTCGGAAACCAGATTTTTACAAAGTTTCTTTTGCTGTCTGTATAAACTCTAACTCTGTTCTGTGCTGCAGATTTTTCTTCCTTTTTTTTTAACAAACAGTGCTGCGCTCACACGCTGACATTTCCCAGGGGAAATGTGGAAATACATTTGCTATTTGTGTGAGCGCTACCCTGAACCTGATCACTAAGTCCATGGAAAACATGGCACAGCAGGCAGCCCGAGCTTACTGCAACAACAAACCTTGTCCGTTTTCTTGCTTCTTTCTATTACCTAAAATAGCCAGAAAGAAAAGAACTAGAAGTTCATTTGTTTGGGAATAATTCTTGAATAATAAACTATTCCGTTCCACAATATTGAGAAAACATTTCACATATTTTATCAAAATCTTTTTTTACTATATTTATAGAGAATATATTCAATCAGAATAAAGGTTAATAACTTACAACATGTATCTATTCAAGCTATATTTAATTCATTTCTTATGCAGTGCTTTCCAAGGTGTGATTCCAGCATATCACGATTTATACTGATCGCCACCGTTCTCTGATCTTGTTGTGCTGTCTTTTTTAAAACGGGCAACAGGGATGTTACTATTTAAAATTTGCGGCGATATTTCTTTTACAATTCACGGTGCATAATAAGCTAGATTTTGAAAAAGCAGATGGAACAACTGAAGTGAACGCAGAAGACTTAAACAGAGCAGACTGACACAAAGCAGAATCCGAGAATTGCGATAAGTTAGCAGGAGAGGGCAAACGCATTCATTTATTAAACAAATGCCCTCAACACTTTAATACACCACTCTTAAAAATGAAGGTGCCAGAGTGGTTCTTCAGAGCGATGCCACTGGGGAACCATTTTTCGTTCCAAAAATATCCATCCATACGAAGGTTCCAGAGGGAACTTTCTTTTGTTTATATCTGTTATCAGGCTCCATACAGTAAATAACCAGGACTAGATGGTAACGGGTTTGTGAAATACCAATGGGTCGTGATTTAAAAAAAAAAAAAAAAAAGACTCTTGCTGCATGCGTATGTAACATAGGCCAAGTCAGTTTTCGAGGTATAGCCTACATTAAAGATTTCAGGTTTATTCTATATATTAGGAAGTTGTTCAAAGCAAAAAAAAAGAATCAACTTCATATGCAAAGAACTCTTCCCAAAATGAAATGGTACTTGGGTCAAGGAATAGTTCAGCGAGGAACCACAAAACTCAGAGAACCGTAAAATGCCAATGAAGAACCGTTATTTGGAAGAGTGCTTGGATTAAATAGCAGATTTGTCTATGCATACAGACACACTATGACTTTTCTTTCCATTTTAAAACTGATTTGGAGACGGATTTAACTATGCACTTTTTTGGTAAATTATACATTCTAGGTTGTAAATAAAAGTATATACAAAGTTAGAATAAAATATATTTATGTACTAAACAGAGGGGAATACACATTTAAAATATTACTGACATAGAAAGAACGAGAATTATTCCTTCTTTCTTTCTATATCCTACATATAATAACAGCAACACCTGTGACTGGCGTTTATCCACATGGAAATGCGCATCATTAATTTCTTTCTTATTGTTATGTATTTACATTTATTGTTACTCTTCCCTTCCATTTCTCATGATAATTTCAGGCCGGCGTGCAATTTATTTAAAAAAATGTTGAATTATAAATGCTGTTGAAAATGACAGCCTGATACTAAAAATAAAGGAAATGGCACATTTGTTTCTACTTTCATTCAGGTGATTATAAAATTAATGCAGTCGTTGATTAGTAGTTGAAGTTTTAATAATCTGCTTTTGCATTTTGCAATGCATCAGGCGCGAATAATCCTGATACACTGCGTGAGTTTTTAACTGTTATATAAATAAATCGCAGAAAGCATCTAAATTAAACCGAAAGACTATGCTAAAATTGTATTATATACACGAACAACATTCTCATTTATTCGTATCGTCAAAATATTCCATCACTGCATTCTAAATAGCTGGCATCTTAACCTTCATTAGGTCTTATCTGTCTGCCTATCGAAGGTTAGAAACTCCATCCAGCCAAAACTTATCAATTGTACTCTTTTCTCTTGACCAATACCAAACCTTTCTGAAGTTAAGAATTCCCTGATGACAAAAATAACTGACAGTAAATACCTTCAAATCATTTTTGCTCGTGATGTTGTTGTGTTTTCTAATAATTAATAAGTAATTACATTTATATAGCGTTTCCTCTGTCAGACGCTCGGGTACTTTTACACCGTTACATTTAGTCAGTAATTACGCTTACAAAGCCATCTGATATTTAAGGAGTATCACTGTTAAATTAATACTTTGCAATATAAAAGCGTTTAGATCGTGTGTGTGTGCTTGTATGTGTGTGTGTTTTCAAGTTGGCCTCCCTTTTAACTTTTGAGTTATTTAAAATTGGTTAAACTCTTCTAAGCCAACCCACAAGATCGTAGAATTTCTCCGAAATAACAAATTTGACTGTGAGCAGATGTTTGTGCTCTGTCAAGATGAAGAATAAGGAAAATTGTGGAGTAGTCCCAGCTGATCTTTAGCTTTTATTTCTGCAAGGGATTACAAATCTAAAGAGCTGCAGTAACTGTCACCCATGCAGGTAAAGTCAAACTTCGAACAACAGTGCATGAACTTG
>JANRMT010062835.1:34418364-34447144 GCA_026402145.1 Polypterus bichir lapradei | reverse complement strand
GTTTTTTCCACAAAAAACTTAAAGGTCTCTTCCACACTGATAATGGGAGAAGGTTAAAGACGCAATGTTTCAGCCCTACACTGCACACCTGATGAAGGCTACACAGCTAAAACAGTGTTTCCATATCTGTGCACATATTTAAATATAAGTTATTTAAACAAAGGACTAATAACATCAATGAAAAGTCTAACTTTAGATAATAAATTTAGACATAAGGGCATTGGTTATTCTAAACCTTCATGTTCAATTATATTTAGATTCTTTTTTTGTTAAAATAATAGATGAACATATTTTTATAGCTTTTATGAAGAAAAAAAAAAAATCACTGCCTGCTATGATACACACTTTTTATTATTTTTAAAAAAGAAACTTTCCATTTTTTAAGGTTAACATATATAGCTATAACTAATTAACTATATCACTTAAACACAGAATTGTTAAAATGCCCTGTTATTTACCATTATATACAAAGTTTATGTTTTAGAATTTCACATCTTTGCAAAAATAAATTACTCATTGCTTCCATGATCCAAATTACCCTTCAGAGAAACAGTAGAATATCCTATTTATGGACCCTGGAAGCCATAAAATAAGAATATCTTTAAACTGCCCATAGCCAGATCCACAAAAAATAAGGTCATAATTCAATAACCACAGGCAAGCTAACCATAACAAATTCTTACAAGTTTATTTCGCTTTGGTATCAAAGCTGGTTTAAATGTTTCCAAACTTCTAAATCTTAATAGATCAACTTTTGAAAAAAATATGCCACTGACTTACTGTTATTATTAAAAAAAAAAAAAGTAAAGAGGAATACTAAAGCAGGGAATACCCAGAATGCTATGATGAGCATGGTAGGAGTCGGCGTCTCCGACTTATACAGCACTGTACTGTGCTTACCTGCAGTACACACCATGAAATTACACCCCGCTGAATTTAAGAAGAAAACATCAGTTTGCAGATTTATACTTGAACATTTTTGAGAGTCAATGTCAAATACATTATTGTTGCCATTAATGACCTCTTGCAGAACACTTACAAATGAACAATTTTCTGTCAGCATTTCATTAACAGTATTACGAAACTCAATTTATTAACACAGAAATAATTATGAATAATAATCTTTGTACATAACATCCATCCATTATCCAACCTGGTATATCCTAACTACAGGGTCACGGGGGTCTGTTGGAGCCAATCCCAGCCAACACAGGGCACAAGGCAGGAAACAAACCCCGGGCAGGGCACACACTAGGGACAACTTAGAATCGCCAATGCACCTAACTTGCATGTCTTTGGACTGTGGGAGAAAACTGAAGTACCCGGAGGAAACCCACACAGACACGGGGAGAACATGCAAACTCTGCACAGGGAGGAACCGGGAAGCGAACTTGGGTCTCCTAACTGTGAGGCAGCAGCGCTACCCACTGCGCCATCATGCCTCCTGCCTGTACAGAACATGCTGACATTTACAAAAAAAAAAAAAAAAATGTAGATAGTGAGAAATTTTAAAATATCAAAAATAATTCAAGTTAAAATGCCCCCTCTTTATTCATTTATTTATTTATTAAGTATCTTTTTAAAAGAACATTGAGTTACACATTCTCCTCTCTTTAGCTCACAACTTGTTTAATTCTTCCCATTTGGTCGATTTAATGCAGGTTGTGAAAAAGTGAAACAAAAAGTTTGCATGTTAAACTGTTTATATCTCAGGGAATAACGGTTCGCTACAAGATCTTGCCACCCGACGTGAACAGCATGCTAGGTTTGAGCTTATTAATGTCAAAGGCAGGTTATAATATTTTATACACAACACTCCATTTATCTTATGTCCATGTGGACCACCTTGCAATCAATCTAAAAGGTGGCAAATTGTGCTGCACTGGTTTTCTGCGAGTTAGCTTCATTTTAATTGTGTAACCGTGGACAGTAACAACTTTCATCTATTTATTTTGACTTTTTTTTTTTCTTTTTTAAATAATTGAGTTTACTGCTCAATTCAGAGGTGTACATTTTCAGCGTCATTTCAGATTGTATCAAATGCATTCCGCGTATTTTGCGACTTTAGATTTGGCACAGCTAAACCCACCTGTGGCCTACATCTGATTACCATATGCTCTCCCCGTCTCGTTGTGCCCCATCCCACTCTGTTGAAATGACCTCACACACACATCTTCAAACATTGCTATCTAACCACAAAAATGCCTCAAAAACACAACATCTGTACTTGTCTACAATTTAAATATCTGCCGTTTAACAAAATATATTACAAGTACGGTTGAGATCCATAGGAGATGGCTGATAAACAAAAAAAAAAAAATTCCATGTTGTTTTCTCCCGGGGCTTGGTGGTTGTAACACAAAAATGTTTTCCCAAACCTTTAATGATGAATATCTGTGAAATTATCCTTTTAGAGCAATCAAAGTTAGCAAATGAAGATATTTTAGGATTCTGATAAGAACTTTCAGAAAGCTGTGCATAACTATGCATTGTTGATATGTTTGACCTGTTTGGTTAAATTATTTAGATAAAAAAAAGGTTGTTTTGCTTCTAGGACCTGCTGTAATGACTATGTAAATTTCTTGTGACATGCATAATGAAGGGTCATTAGCAGTACAAAGCTACGTTCAAGGGAACACTTTGGTGTCCTATCAAAACTTTTGTATATGTAAACCAATTTTCTCGACAGAATGGTAAACACAGCCTCGACTGAATGACTAGCTAAAAAAAACAAAAGTAATATCACAAACATTCTCCCAAACTGCAACAGACTTCTAGGCCAATTAAGAGTGCTTTGCTTTGAATGGCAAAGGAAATAGCTTTCCCTGCTGCTAAATGTCACAAACATTCACCCAGGGCATAAAATGACCACTGTGTTGTTTTGCCAATGTATAGATGCTGACATAAATTGAACATTTCACAGTGGATAAAACTAAATGGAGTGTGGGCTGCATTGATTTCTTTCCCAAGCTCAAATAAAGAAAAGTACAATTTTTTGCCACATGCCAAGTTACAGAATGTCTGATTCCTTATGCACGTGTTCTTTTTTCCATTAAATCTGCAAGGATTACGCTGTATTATTAATTTCAAAGCACTTACATCTGTACAACCATTACTTCTTTGAGTAGTAACACATGTTAAATTAGCTGCATGGAGTAACATAATGTGTACAATATTTATCCACATTGAAATATTATTCAAAATGCAGTAAACATTTTCTGAAAAACACAGAATGCCAAAATCATCTTAGTTGTCAGATCCTAATGTGCTTTCTTTAGCCCATTTGGAAGAATAGCACTTACAAGGCATGTGTTCTGCTTTGCGCGAGTAAAGAAAACATTTCAGAACCTCAGTTAATCTATCCCAGTAGACGAGGTCATGACAGGACCACGTGCATAAATATCGAGGGTATTATGTTCAAATTTGGATGTCAGAGGCAGGAATGCCACAGACAGGATAAGACCTCTCCTACACGTCTCACTGGATACCAAGTTATTGGTAGGCTCCATTTGGTGCTAAAATGATGAGTCACAAGTGGTGGGGGTTATCTCTGGGTCACTTAGGACAAAAAATGGTGGCATTCAATGAGGCAAGAGTAATCATCTCACTTTCTCTTTTTTCTGTCTACAAAAGAAACAAAAAAAAAAAAAGTGCCATGAATATATCCAATTCAGTTCATTTCAGTGTAATTTATGTATGGTGTGCTTTGCGGTGGATAGACTCAGAGCTCCATACACATTTACAAATGTACTGTTATAGGGCAAAAGTAAAATACAAAGCACCCTGCATTATGTTCATACATACACATTCATTATACATGGTAACACTTCACATTAATTATCCATAATTACACTGTAACTACTATGTAATTACCTGTACAAGTACAGTGTACTGCGAGTTATTACTCCGTACTTACTGTGTAATACAAAGTAACGTTATAGTTAATTACTCAGTTGTCATTGTTATTCCACAATTTATATAATTACAATGTAACAATTTATCACGGATCCAAAAACAAGTGTACTTACATAGTTACATTGTATCTGTACTTTCAAAATGTAATAAAAACATCAGGGTATGTAACTACAACTATGTAACAGATGTTCCATGGTCTGGGCAATTGTAATGGAGAATTGCAGTGATAACTGTATAGATTTTCGATGATATTTCAAGATCTGTTTTAAATGGTGAAAACACTTTTGCAAAATAGTTAATAGTTACCTAAATTTTGCATACATTATTATACTTTTAAGGATTCTACAGGTGGCAAGTATAAAGAAATGATAACATAAGTTAAAATAAGTTACATTAGAATATTCTATAACGCCAGTTGATAATATAAAAAATCAAAATAAAACATCTGTTTATACAGATCTGGAAAATATAAAACCTCCTTAGCAAAATTAAGTTCTTGTGGAGCGAGGCAAACTGTCTGGCCAGCCTCTCCAAGATGCTGCACGATACATACTACAGTGTACACTCGTAGTGTATACTTGTTCTGTAATGGCAATTCATTGGGTTACTCATGCAGGTAAACCCTTTAGAACCTCTGCCTGACAAAGAACCATTTTATTGTGTGAGTGGTTCTTTGGGTTTTAAAAAAAAGTTCCTAATGCATGGATAAAACAGAAATATTTAGTGTATAGTAGGCTACTAGCAGGATACTGACAGATCAAGGAAAACTGAACTTAGCCCTGCATTATTATTTTATGTACTGTAGCCAGAGACTGCATGCAATCAGGCACCCATTTGCATTTCCCAAATCTGTTACCATGTATTCATCGTTATTTGTGGAGCCTGTTTATGGATCATAACAAATAAAGGTTCTCTCTGGAACCTTCACGTGAATGGAACCAAGGAAGATTCCCATATGGCATCGCCGTGAAGAACCCCTCGGGCACCTTTATTTCCAAGAGTGCAGGGTCTCTTATGTTGTTTACGCTGATTCACACAATGTTCTAAATGTTGGGTGACGGCAACATCCTCCATTCATTCTAAATTCTGTGCTAATGTAAATTACAGTTTTTAAAAGTTTTCCGATTAATGTCTGTATATAAATTGACTTTGTTTTATAATGTGTTGTAATTATTTCATTACCTTTTTATGTCTTGTGCTTGCTATGAAAAAAAAATTTAAAAATAAAAATGTACATGAATATGCCTGTCAATGAAGAGTACGTAGCTCTTCTCCAAATGTGTCTATGTGTATGAAAGTATACATTCATGGATTTTTACTCTGATCCAAATGTGCACATTTATTTGAACACAAGGAAGAAATGCTAATGCATGAATCTCCCTTTATTTACTTAGTGTACTGTGTAATGACATTAAATGTTAATATTGATTGTGAACCTTTGACCCATATTTGAGTGTTTATTAAATGTTTAAAACTTTTAAGAGAGTGTGTTATTTTTCTTTATGGCAAAACATAAATAAATAAAATAACGAAAGAGAAGTATTGGAAGAAAAATGAATTATTTTTCAAGGGTGAGTGATTTAGATTATGTAATTAAGTTTGTGACTGTGTACATCTGTGTTTTGAGGACACCATTGGTAAAGGCTCAGAACATTTCCAAAGTTCAACAATGTTTTGGCTGACCTTTGACTTGACCCCGCACTAAACAATGGATTTCTGGGTACACTAAATGACCACATCTTGCCGTCTTTGCCAAATTAATGAGACCATGTCATCTTTAGTTTACAGTTCAGTCATAATGCATCCAAGTGGAAAAATGAGTCAAGAACCGTTAAGACGACTCACACAAGTTTGAAAGACATGGGTCACTTTTCTCTCTCACTCCCTCAAAAAAAGTTTTCACCTATGGATTTCTTCTACAAGATAATTTATTGTTTATTTTTTTCTCGTTTAATTTAAAAACTCCAATATGGGCTAAAATGACCACAGAATTCAATATTTTAGCACTCTTTATATAAAGCTGTTTTTAACCTCATTAAATTGAGATGATTAACACATTGGCCTTTGTGCGAAAGTTAAAGGTTTATGGTTCCTCAGGAAACTTGAGGTTATTGTATAAAAACATCTTTACATAAAATATATGCTGTTGCTGAAAAATATGCAAATGTTTAACCTCAATGAAGTCATATCTCTTTACTAAATATGGCAATGTATATATATAGATTATGATGCTTTCAGACCCAAAAAAGCCTTGTTTTCTGATTTTATCCAGATGTAAAGATATATAAAATAATTCACACAAAGCAATGATTAATTTGGATTTTAAATTTGAATAAACTAATGTGGTAAACAATAAGAACTGATGCTATAAGGATAAGGTGTATTGAAAGGTATCTTAAAAGTAGAACATTTTTTGTGACCGAGTCCTCACAACGTTTAGTAAAAAAATTTAATTTATAGTAAGTTTATAGCTTGCACAGTACAGATATAGAAATATGTCTTTTCTCTGGAAATTGGTGGAAGAAGTGAAAAAATGCAAGTTGCTTGACAGTGACATGAGAGAGCATGCTGCAGGTCACCAATTGTCAATTGTTTCATCAGTATTACATTATTAGTATGATTATAAGGTTTACGATCACCTTTACTCTGGTCACCATTAAAAAAAATAAATATACGAGGGACGTTCAAAAAGTTTCCACACTTATTTTTTAAACTATTTGTTTAGAATTTCAAAAACGATTTATAAAATCACTTTTCTACATAGTCACCTTCATTTGCAATGCAATTTTCTCAGCATCATACCAACTTTTTTAATGCCCAATTACTACTCCTCCCGTCTTCACCGTTTCCAATAAAAATAAAAGTGCGGAAACTTTTTGAACGTCCCTTGTATATATAAGTGCAATATACCTGAGTATTTGGCAAAAAAGTACAAAACCAGCCATTGAAAGAAAACTAAATTTAAAACAGAACATAAGAGGTTTAATGCTATAAATACTATAGTCAGTCGGATAGTAAGAGGATAGACTACATACAGTACTGTTTAAATTAAATATAAACAATAAGCTGCTTAATCTTGCAGACGATACAAAGCTTGGTGGAATGGCAGATAATCTAGAATCCATTGAAGCATTACCAAGGAAAAAGGACAGCATACAGGCTTGGGCAGATTTGTGAAATTTAAGGTAAGTAAAATAGATAGATAGATAGATAGATAGATAGATAGATAGATAGATAGATAGATAGATAGATAGATAGATAGATACTTTATTAATCCCAAGGGGAAATTCACAAAAATCAGAGTGTAAAAATCCATGTCAAGTAGTAAAAATAATAAAAAGTGTCCAGGGAGCGATTCCACATAAAAGAAAGTGGTTGGAGTGATCAGTGAAATAGAGAAAAATAGAAAAAAAAAAGATAAAGTCATACACGGAGCTGTTGGAATGGCTTCCACTTGCTGTGGCGTCGGAAAAATAACAATAAAAAATGTCAAGTATTATATGATTTTTTTTTACTTCCTACACTGAAAAAAGTAAACATTGATGTTCTTCATTCAACGTAAATTTTCTCTTTCAAGCAACTTAAAATTAGTCATTTAGTGTTGCAGCTTGAAATATTTGGTTTCAGATCTCAATCAAAGTAAAAAAAATTCTTCCAAATTAAGTTATGGTGTAGGGAATAAACGTAAAAATCCTATTTCATTTAACTTCATATTTTAGGTTGTTTATGTGCTGTGTTTGGGGGCCGTTTGTATATTCTTTCGGTCGAACTTTCCAGTTTGATGGCTTTCCAACTGCCAAAAAAGAAGAACAACTTAAAAAATAGATTTACTTCAGTAAACAAAACAAGTGAATTGCACTCAATAACTCTAAATGATTTGCCTCAACTTAAAAATTGTGGGATCAATAAGCTAAAAAGAATTATATTGGTTCAGATTGAAAATATTAAGTGTGAATCATTCACATTTTTTTTTCAGTGTATAGGAAATAAAAATGTTAGAACTGAATACATAATTGAGGTCTGAAATTTGAAAGTTACTATCTACATCCCGTGTTCAGAAGTCATTAAGAAAGCTAACAGAATGTTAAGATAATAAGATGATGTATAGAGTACAAGTCAAAGGAGGCTATGCTTAAGATTTAACACACACTGGTAAGGTTTTACCTGGAGTACTGTGTGCAGTTTTGATCTTCATATTGCAAAAAAGACAACAGTAGAAAAAGTCCAGAGAAGAGCAACAATGCTGATTCCAGGACTGCAGGGTATGAGTTATAGGGAAGGAGTTGAATCTTTTCAGTTTAAGGAAACGGTGATTAAGAGGAGACAAAACTGAAGTGTCTAAAATTATGAAAGGATGAAAGGATTTAGAACACTGGATTCTTATTTTAAAATGAGTTCAACATGGGCAAATGTTGCACAAACGTTGGAAAGTTTTTCTTCGCCCAGAGAACTATTGACACATTGAATAAATTAACATGTAGTGTGGTGAACAGTAGAACTCTAAGAAAATTCAAAACTCAACCTGATATTCTTTTGGAGGAATTAGGTGGACAGGATTGGTGGGCTTTGTGGGCCTATTCACGAAAATATTTCTTTCTAAAGTTCTAACTATCAATACAACAAAAGCACAGCTAGCTAATGTTTCACTGGATACCTAGTGCTTGTTTTGACCCTGATGATAATAAAATGATAAAATCATATAGCAGTCTTGAGGAAGTTTACGAAGAGGATACATTTTACAAAAACACCCCATAATCAGGGGAGAGTGATAAATCGTGGAGATTAACAAGCAACTTTACACGCATGCAATTCTGTTTTTGCCAAGATCACTCTTAATTGGCCACTTTATAACTGAGTATAAAGGATTAATTTGTTAACCGCACTGCTGAAGCTCGCACACAAAAAAAAAAGCACTAGAGGTAGACTGAAAAACAAATGAATTGGCAATTTTTTCATTATATGCTGTGGTTTTTCGTCATTTCATGGAATGAAATAAAGTTAAGATGACATCATAATTGAATACAAAATTAAGTAAATGTGTATAAATGGACATTAATTGTTTCTGTGACAAATGTAAAAGCAATGTCAAACTCACGGTGTAAAAGAAAACCTGGGTTTTCTAAAGAAGAGCTGTTTCTTCTATTAAGTTAAATTGAAAACGACAGAAGCCTTTCTTAAAAAAAAAAAAAGAAGCAAAAATAGGATGGAATAGTAAAGAATTTAAGTGCTGTATATCACACCTTTTTTCACTCTGGCATGCAAAAAAAAATGGCAAGATTGTTTAGGTCTTGCCAAAAAATGAACATCACAATTAAAGAGGGAGAGTGGGCCAAGACATGAGGCGGGCAGATGATTTCTCCTTCTCTAAAGGAACGAGTCCAAGCATTTCTTGGGCCTGCTGTTACAGAGGGATTATCTGGAGGGATAGATGTCTGTAGTAATAAGTTTCTAATACCCCCAATTCACACTTCCTCTCCTCAACATTCATCCCCTGTTCCAGAAATGATTCAACCTCTTGGCCACCTCAGACAGACCCCAGTCAAAGGCCACCTTATGAGCCACAGGCACAGGTGAAAGCCTATGCTTGTAGTCAATCACTAATAGCTCTTGAAAAAGAGGCTACAATTAATGATGGGAAAAATCTTAAATTGAAACATAAGCTTCCCGAGCAGCAAGAAAGGCACCACACACAGCTCTTGGAAATAAAATTGCTAAAACTAGATATTATGGTGAGACAGTTGGCTGTGACTGAGGCATAGTATGACTGTCCCTCTATATCGCTGCCAGTGATGCTGCCTTCAGGACAAGATGAATTACAGTGAACATGTCTGAAACATACGTTTTTTTTTTAGTTCACTATTTATGACCCATCTTTTTTGACAAGACGATGCCAGCTGGAAAGTCTAGAAACAATTTTAAAGTTAACTGTAGTTATTTTATATATTGTTTTATTTTTCCATAGTCCTTAAATAAAGACTTGTAAATACAGTAGATTCAATTATGTAAAAAAAAAAACACTTCACAATCACTTGGACTTTGCATAATATATTTACTTCTCAGACCAAAAGTGACTACCTCAAGTTAAATGAGAAACAAAATGTTTTAATTAGGAACTGATGATCAACACAAAATGATTGCAAATTAACTCCTTGAGCATGGGAAAGGTGCTATATAAATAATAATAATAATAATAATAATAATAATAATAATAATAATACATTTTATTTATATAGCGCCTTTCCCATGCTCAAGGCACTTAAATCTCTCAAGGCGTCGGCCAGCTGCTTTCATAGATCGCAATTCTGAGTTATACCAAGGAGCTGAACGTTTAAAGGAAACCTCCTTATGTTTTAAAGGAGCTGTTTTATCTAATGCTGAATGAAGGGCTGAGTTATAGTGGTCAACAAGACTATCTAGTGTTGATGGAATAGGTGCAGACAGTAAAAGATCAGAAATGGATCCAGAAAGGATAGAGGGACAGATATTTTTAAGGTTTCTGTAAGAGATTTGTCGTTTACAGGTAAGAGGAGGTAAAGGCAGTGAGACAGTGAAAAATACTGCTTTATGGTCAGAGAGTCCCAAATCAGTGCTGTAAATATTGGCAACAGATAGTCCAGAAGTGCAGATCAGATCCAATATATGACCACCAGAGTGGGTGGGAAAATCAACATGTTGTGTTAAGTCAAAGCAGTCCAGTAAGGAAAGGAATTCATTTCTCAGTTTAGATGTAGTAGTGTCAATATGGATGTTGAAATCACCAAGAAGGATAATTCTCTGAGAGTAAGAGCTTAGGTGGGTTAAAAGTTCAATTAGATCAGATAAGAAGGATGCCTTGTATTTTGGGGGACGATAAAGAACAATGAGTGAGACAGGACCTGTTTCCGTTATTAGTTTAAGAGCCAGGCACTCAAAAGACAGTGGACAGTCAATTGGGATTCGTTTGATATTTAAGTCTGCTCTGATAATTACCGCTAGCCCACCTCCTTGTCTAGAGCTGCGAGGTTCTGTATTGAAAGTGAAACCAGGTGGAGTCGCCTCCGTGAGAGTCGTCAATTCGTTCGGTTTTTGCCAAGTCTCCGTTAAACACAGTATATCAAGCCTGGTGTCAGTGATGAGTTCTGACAGCACCAATGCTTTGCCATTAAGAGATCTCGAGTTAAACAGTGCAATATTGGTTAATGAGGCATCTTTTTGCACAGAGCCGTGATCAGGGTTTATTTCCACACAATGTAAATTTGGCACACTAAAATAAATAAACTAAATAAAAATTATTAATCGACAATAGGTCTTCCTGGTTTCCACATCAGCCAGAAATACATTCCATATTCTTAGATTGGTTAATTTGACATTCCTAACCTCCATCTCTTCCTCTCCATTCTCATATTCCTTGAGAATCTTCATTTGATAGGGCTATACCAGTGGCAACAGTACTGTTGTGCAGCATTGCATACATAACAATCACAGAGCGGCACCACTAAGGTAAAAATCTGAGGACACCTGACAACTAAAGGAGACAGTGCAAAGTGAAACTTTTGAATACCTATATTGCATACGCGTACTACCACTCTGCCCATTTGCTGATGTTCTTCTGCATTGTACTGTTGTTTGGCCATCACCTAGGAGTTGATTATAGAAATCAACAGGTATGCTCAAAGGTGATACTGGCTATCACTCAGTAGCTCTCCACCACCAACCTCACCATTCCCTGCCTTGTGACACACTAACACATTGGCCAATTAACATATTGCTAATTAACCTAATTAGCTGCAAAATGTTCCTCCAGCTGTTTCTTTATAGTATCACTTTTTCAGCCTTTTGTTTCCCTCGTCCCAACTTTTTTGAGACCTGTTGCTGTCATCAAATTCAACATAACCTTATTGTTTTCTTAAAATGGTACATTTTCTCAGTTTAAACATCTGATATGTCTTCAATGTTCTATTGTGAATAAAATATGGGTTTATGTGATTTGCAAATCATTGCATTCTGTCTTTATTTACATTTTACACAGCGTTCCAACTTCTTTGGTTGTAATTAAGGAGGTAGTAGTTATACACATTAAACATAATTAAACATCAAGAAAGCTTATGTCCTAGAAAAGGGAAGTAGCTAAAGGGCAGCCAAATCCATCTGCCACTGAAAGGAGAACAATCTGAGTAAAATGCATTTTACAGCAAGCAGATTGTGGAGAATCCTGCAAGTCATTCTCTAGAAGACAGAGGGAGAGTCCTCAATGAACTATACACTATACACTCATGAGTTTGGGCAGAAATGGCAGAAAGGGTGATTGCATGATAATTTATCAGTGTCAGTCAAACAGAGAGGGTTGTAGTTCACTTTAGCATTCTTATAGTTTATGTGTAACAAGCAGAAAAGTCAACAGATTTATGAAACAGATTTAAGATTTAATTTAAATCTATTTATGGAATAGATTTAAGGTCAGAAGGACTAATACAGATGTGTGTCCAGAGTACAGGTATAGGGACAATGGTTACAGTACACATCAGAAATGTCAGCCATTTGTAGGAGAGAAGGACAAAAGAGAAGAACAGAAGTGTCTGAGGGCGTTTGACTGTTTTGGGATCTTGGTACCACAGAAGTGAAGAAGTCAGCAGCATCATCTAAAGAAATGGATGATACAGTAGGAAAAGGAGGAGATTTTAGAAGGGGACTGAAGTCAGAGAAAGGCAGTGAGGATTCTTCTCTTTTCTGAGTATTAAATAAATATTTTTTACAAAATGATTTGTTGATACAGAAAGAAGAACCAGTAATTGCTTGGTGTTTATCAGGGTGCAATATTGGAGCATACTGTGCAGTAAAGGGTAACGTGGACTAAGGAGGACAGTTATGCATAGGATAACAGACTATAAGAGTATTACAAATAGAACAAAGCCACAATGTGAGATTGTAGGTTGCAGAGTCCACTTTGTGCCAGGGAAAGCAGTCTGGAGAAGGGAGTGAGGAAAGAACTTTAAC
Source organism: Polypterus bichir lapradei (assembly GCA_026402145.1). Taxonomy (NCBI): domain Eukaryota; kingdom Metazoa; phylum Chordata; class Cladistia; order Polypteriformes; family Polypteridae; genus Polypterus; species Polypterus bichir. The sequence continues at coordinate 34,434,256 of JANRMT010062835.1, read as the reverse complement.
TGTATGGTGAATTTGGAATACCAAATAACTGTTAGAGAGAATGTGGATGGAAAGAACTTGCCCTAGGAGTGAAAAATTGGCATGGCATGGTGAAAGACAGGGAATGTAGTCAAAACTTAAAAAAAAAAAAAAAGAATCTCACAAAAAAAATATAGAATTCTGCCAAAAATTTTACGCTGTTTTACAATATGCTTACAATCCCGTGACACAAACAATAGTCGAGACTTGGCCTAAAACTGGACAAATTCAGTTAGCTTCAAGGCTTTTGATTTTAATCTTCTAGTTAAGCTGTTGAGTGATTCGCAAAACTCAGTAGAGGATTGTCATTGAAAACGATTTGTTTTTATTTCAACCAAAATACCATGGGCAAATTCTTACCTTTTAAGGGAGAAGTTCATCCTTTTTGGCTTACAGATACACAGTAACATTTACCTAGGCCTGTTTTAATAACCCTTTTTCTATGATTTCTCCAAAATAACTAAAAATCTTTTTTACTGTTCTGGTAAATACTGCATTTGAGGAGAAAGAATGGGGAGCAACCTAGGGGCTTAGGTGAGTGTAATTTACTGCAGAGGCATGAGGGGGCACTGTCTAATAATGCCCTCTCTTCTCTTCTCCCTCTGCAGAAAGGAAGATTGACAGCTTACCCACTCTGATGTCACTTTTGGGGTCAGACCACCTGGAGCCAGCTCTTTCTCCCAGAATTCCACATAAAGAGAAACAAAGCCATCTTAGATAGACCTTTATCTTGTGCCTTTTGACTAATTATATAAGTTGCACGAGGGACAGGAAGGGGAGTCCAGGTTTCCAAAGAAAATACAGGTACCTTATTACTGTATAAAGAAGGTAGGTACAGTCTCAAGGCTTCATTCAAATAGTAGCTGTTACTTCAATCCTTAAGCACATGAGACAGGAGCTGTGACACAGGGGTAGTCATCCTGATTTAGCTCCCATCTTCAAATTAGAAGAACACCAGCAGCCCAGAATCATCACTGTGGCAGACCAGGAAGAGCAGCACAATGCCCGGTGTTAAATATTCTAAACACTTTGCAACAAGCATCTACTATGTAATAGTGTGTGTGTGTGCACATGTTGTTTGAAAAATCATTTCATCTTTATATGGAATTCCAGACTGCAGATCCACATTTGTTTACTATATTCAAAAATGGATATTGTCATCCTAAATCATGGACCACTACTTAATTTCATGATTAAGTGTTACCCTTAATCTTGAAGTTATACAAGTACATGTAAACTGTACATATTTGAAAGGCTTAAGGAATTCAAAATTGCATAACTCTAATGAGTTTTGAAAAAGTACATAATTCCAATGAAAATCATACACAGGCAGTTAGATAAGTAAACAAAGGAAAAACTAAGAAGGTTTATGAAGAAGAGATCACCCAGTCAGTTGTTTGAAGATTCATATGACCTCCAGGTACCTTAAATACCTACAAATTGTTGACCACATTATATTTTCCCAGTCAACTCGAGGAATGACACGCTAAATGGTAAAATCAAAATCTATCACTATTTAGGATTCTTAATGGCAGTAGATTAAAAGCAGATGTGGAGAGAAAAAAGAACACAGAAAACCTGGAAGTGTTTTTTTTTTTCCGGCAGATTTAGTGTTATCTTTAACATTGAAGTAACATTTTTTATGTGGGTTTATGAGCAATTCATCAAGCTAACCAAATGCACTTGGTGAACCCAGAACATTGACATCATTTGCAAAGATAGCTCAGAATCTCCAAACTAAACAAGTTTTAATTTTGTTTTTTGTTTTTATTGTCTTCATTTGCTGCAGACTTAGGGACAATAATTTCTTGTGTTTTTCCATGAATAGCGTTTAGAGAGTTTACTGTCAATGCTGTCAGGATGGACTTTTTACTCCAACTTCTACTTTTCTTTTCATATGCAACCTGCCAGGCAACTACACCCTTTTCCCACATCACTGATTATTTCAAAAGTAGATGATGGAGGTTATGCACTTTACTTTTTTTATATAGCAAGTTTCCTTACACAAGGCAATATGCAAGAACCTGGCATAAATATATGGCAGCTGAGTGTTTGGAAAGAGTATTTTAAAGTGGAGTACAAGAAGCTTAATACTACAATTGATCTCAAAAACTAACACTATAAGAGAAGCACATTTTGATCACAGTTAATAGACCCTTTTAGATACTGATCCATTTTCCAAATTCTATTTTCAGACTTTCCAAATTCTATTGTGGCACAACATATATGTCATCAACTATGGGTCCCATTTAATGTTTGATGAAGTAACTGTTTATAGACTTCAGCAGTCTGCTAAGGCATTTAATGTTATTACTGTGAAGTTGCCTCTTCTCAAGTCTTTCTTGTTGAATTCCCATCTTCTTTTTTAAGCTCTAGTTTCTGAATTTATCAGTTTGCTTTTGTTGTACATTGCAACACTAAATTATGAAAAGGGTATTACAGGCTTCAAAATACACAGGCCAGACCAGGAACTCACCAAGTGTGCCTTCCCCAGGCAGCCGAACCCCAAACTTTACTAGCAGTCTTTGGCCTGTCCAGACCCCCCAAATTATCCTGAATGTCCAAAACGCATATAAAAAAAAAAATCCTTTAGGGTTATTGAAACTGTAAAAACCTCAAGCTTAAAGTACAAGGCTAATGAACAATCTTCATCTGTTTATATTTAACAAAAAGAAGATCAAAAACAGTAAATCAATGAAATATTAAGAGCATAACAGCAAAAATAAATAAATGAACAGCAAGGCAAAATGGATATCTCTAAAAAGGCAACCCAAGAAATACAAATCCAGTCCTTAAACCAAGAGAAAAGTTTACAAAAATACAGTAACACTTTACTTCAAATATCAGCGCTATTCTAAATGGCTTGGCTGTGAAGGCCCAATTTCTATTTTAAGGGGACAGTGTACATAACTAAACGAATACATTAATGAAAATAACCATAATACACACTTTACAAACAATTAATAAATTATATTTAAAACATAAAATACATAAACACGTTACCAATACAATATGCAAGATTATATTTAAAAATATATATATATTAAAGAAAAAACTTTACTTAAGCCATGGGCATAATCTTGGCTAAACAAGTTTCTTCCTTTTGTCTATGGTTAGTGTTTTGATTATTGGCGGCTTAAGAATTATTTGTTGTAATACTACTACAAATAATTATATTTGATAATTTTGTCTTTGATTGTTTGTGCTCTCTATTTTTACAATTTTGAATTAACTAGTTTCTTCGTCACCTTGTTTACTTATACTTGGTTAAATTCTTAATTTTTTGCATCAGTAGCGGCACCAGGATTTCATAAAATGTTAGGCCTCAACTTATCACGAGTATGCTTTGTATTATTTTATTATTAAATATGTATTCATTTAAAAAATAACTTAGAAGTCCAGTCATACCAACGTAGATGGAATCATCAATTTTGTTTTTTGCTTGAATGATTGAATGATTTGAATGATTTTTGTTAAAGCCAACTTAAATCCACTTACAAATGGGGAAAATAAACTGCCTACATTTTGATGATTTGCATGAGATACAAAGTAATCGCAAGGCACAAACACCCAAATAAAAATTTGTTTACATAAAATTACTGGTCAAAATTATAACAGCAAACATAAGGATTGCTGCTTTTGGCGTTCCTTGTAATGTATAGATTTGCAAAGTGCAGCCCATGAGTTTTACTCACCTTGAGTTTTGAATACGACTAATGCGTGTGTTTCCTTTGCAGGAAACTTTAGTACTGATTGAGTTGAGAGTTTGTGAATATCAGGCAAATCCATGATGTTGACAGATCCTTTGATATTTGGTAGCAGAGTCGTTGTAGACTTTGGCATCTACCCATTACTGAACTATGAGTTTTTTTAAATTCAGGTTTGGGGGCCTGGTTCACTCAAAAACATTCTGTCCATATACAGTAGTTGTGATGGTAGCAAACCCACATATAATTAGCAGAGCTAGTTGTAGGATTTTTCACTTGCCATTGCAATGTTCATCAAACTCCACAATGTTTTACACTTATATTTGTTACTGTTTGCTAATAAAGCATAAAAGGGTTGTTTGATGACATCATTAATGCTTATCTTTCCTACTTCAGTAAGTTACTAGCTGATAGCCTCCTGGTAACATCACATTTTTGAGTGGCTGTGACTGGTAAAATGAAAATCAATCTTATTTTCCTAACCTTGTTAGGCAGACATACACCGTAAAATTGCTATCCAAAACATAGCTTTCCAAATACTTTAAGAATCAAATTAACTCTATTACTGATAAAGTAACACTAGCAATTTTACTGTGTAGGTATAGAATGAATGGATATTTTACTTAAGGGGGTATTGTATTAAAATGCAGTACATGCTAATTTGTTTTGTAAAAAATAAATAAATAAAAGTTTATCTACAATACAGGGTGGACTGATGAGCAATGATTTTTGAGTGTATAGTGATGATTTTTCTTATTTTAGTCTGGACCCTTATTACTTTGTCATATCATTATGAATAGTCTTAGCGGTGTATACAAAGGAGGCAAATCCTAATAACAGTTCATGGTAAGAGTTTTCATATGAATGCTACTTGTAATAGGAAGCCAGTGTGAAAACAAAGTAGACAAAAAATGTTGGTGAATGGCCGCATTTCCACAAAATATACTTCAAGTGCTTCAAGTTGAACAAAATTACTGGCAGCACTCTTACATTCGATCAAAGATGGGGAGGAAGGGTGTTTATGGGAGTTGGGATGGGGGAATCGTCTGTGAAATTTCGACCATTACTAGTACTGCATACCCATACAATAAGAAACATTGCTGGTACTCTAGACAGAAACTGAAAGATATGCCAATGAGTACTGGCCCACTTCAAGCAACGATTATAAAAGAAATTGCTAAAAATATAACAAAATTAAAAATCGGTATTTACACCCGGAGCATTTGGCAACCCATTTTAAAAGACATGGGGCTCTATTTGTAGTAGTAACCCCAAGTTTAAGAACCACTGTTTTAAATGATGCTCCTTGTATTTATTCCGTTTATTTTACATATCCCATTTTTATTCCCTTTTATCCCACCACATAGTCACTTACATTTGGCCCTTTTTAAGTCGCCAGTCATTCTAGCAGAAGGTTCTGAGATATGGAAGGACAACCACATTTCCCACAGCACTTCAGACACAATTTCACATTGCCAATGACCAAACTAGGACATGAACTCTGCTTACTTGAGCTGTGAGGCAGAAACTCTTAATTGCTATATCGGGTCATTTGGTGAGTAACTGGCAACATTTAACTCTTGCCACATATTCTTGAATGGATACGGGTTTAGATTTTGATTATTTTAGCATAGAAAAAAATGGGGTTTTGCATTTGTAAGCAACGTCAGACTTTGGCCATAACTTTTGAGTTATTGTCCAATGTGATATCTATTGATTTCTGAACCATCAGTTTTTGTTTTTGTTTTTTTAAACCAGGTATGGAGTTCTAGTCCCCTCAAAAAAAATCCTGTATGGGCCTTCCACTAATCTCAATGAAAACTGGACTGAAGATCAAATGGAAGATTTTTTGATAAAGAGCTCTGTATTTCCACTCTCCCGTGAAACTCAGATTTGTTGGGCTACTGGACAATTAGTCTTATCAATTCTATCATTTCAGCCACTGAAGAAAGTATATCAGTTCAAAATGCTACAAGCCTCTTATTTAATTCAGTAAAACACGATCTTCTAACCAATATTGTCAATTTTGGTGGCCACCTTGCTCTGAATATTAGTCCCTTGATTGTTGCATTTTATAACTGTATATTGTGCAATATTTTGAAAGTTCTTTTGTGATTTATTTTTAAACAAAACATAGCTATGGGGTTTCACTTGGGTTTAACATGAACTCATCTTCTTTGTCCAAGGGTTGACTCCATAAAACTGACTGTGTTATGGGACAAATACTCCCTAGCAGTTTTACTATACTGGTGAACCTGCAGAGGTGTCATCTAAAAGGGCCCGGACAAGTTGTATCTTGTTCAGGATGGACGTGTAGTCAAGTGCAGCTGTCGCACAAATTAAATGGGAATGACTGGAAGCTGCCTCAGGCAAGCATATGGTAGCTCATTATGTGAACGTACAGCATGCATGTACCACAACACAGAGCTTGTCTGCTCAGGTTGAATAAGAAGTGGGGTGCATGTGAGCGCCGAGAAAATTTAAAAGTGCATGCATGCTCCATCTCACCAAGTGCAAGTCGCACTTGTATAAGCTTCTACAACTCCCATAGAATTCACACCAACTTCTATGGCAGTGGTTCAGCATGAGCAGAGCGGACTGTTCCATACGCGTCTTTTGTAGTGAGAACTGAGATACATGCATGCGCCACCTAGTGGCTGTGGTTGAGTGTAAGCAGCGCGGGCTGTTCCATACACACACACACAGGTCTTGAGTTTATACTGTATATGTCTAATAACCCCAGATCATCCAAATGTGCTAGACTGTCAGACAGATAGCCACTGCAGAATTCTTTTTAGGCAAAGTTGTAATTTTCTTAAAGTAAATAAGGAGAAAATTAAACTACTTGTTGTTGGCTACAATAAAAAAGTGTAAAAAATTCAAACCAATTTGAAAAACTGAAATAAGCAGAAAATCCGAGGAAAAATGAGAATGTAATTTTAAATCTCAAATTAATTTTGTCACCAGAACTGCATTTTTCATTTAAGAAATACAGCACATGTTCATTCCATTATGTCCTCAGAAGAAGCAAAAAAAAAAAAGCTGTATATACATGCCTTTGTCGCTAGCTGTTTAGATTACTGCAACACACTCCTAACAGGTCAGAAAAAAAAAAAAAGTTTTAAATCAGTTACAGTTGGTTCAAAATTCAACTGCAAGAATCCTAATGAAAAAGAAGAAATCTGACCACATTACACCAGTATTAGCATCTTTACACTGGTTGCCTGTGTCTGTCGGAATCAGCTTAAAAATACTATCATATTTGTCCCCTACATTCCCAATTAACTAGCCTTAGATCCTCATTTTTTTCACTTTGCTCAATATTCCTAAAGTTAAAACATAAAGGAAGTGGCAAGACTACTTTTAATTTCAATGCTTCAAAAATATATAATATTCTACCTCTAGAGAATATAGAGTCAGGCCAGCATGGCCGAGTTGTTTAAATCATGTCTTAAATTGTATATTGGCTTTTTGTTAAATTTGTGACTAATGACATTATCTTTCATTTTCCCTTCTTGAAATCTGAAGCTTGTGGAAGGAAGAAGAGCACTGATGTCCTGTCCTTGATGACATCTTCACTGCCTGACTTATTCTTATTGTTTTTTATATCTTGGATATACGATAGAATGCCCAGTGGGGGCTGGGTGGGCTTTTATTTGCAGAACCTCAGAGGTTTATTCTTCACCTCTTTTGTTCTTCTCTCCACTGACCATCTGACTCAAGTTGATTATTGTTTTTCTTTGTTGCCACTTACTACCTGCTGTAAAACACATTTATTTATTAATTTATATTGGAAGGTGCTATACAAATGAATGTTGTTGGTAATGGTGGTGGTGGTGAAGAAGTCTTCAATGAAACCCTTAAGTTGACACCTCTCCCCATCTTTACCTTTGAGACTAGAAAAATAAAAAAATATATACAACAATATAATATTAAAAGAGTTTACGTTAATAAGATACAATAAAATATAAAAATAAATGAATTATTGCAGATCATGTCCCATGCAGGACTTTCCTTTCTAAGGTGGTGTAACACTTCTCTTGAAATAGACAGTTTATGTCTAATAACCCAAAACTAATATATATTTTTGCACACATAATATTTCCTTATTTCTAATTCTATTTTCACTAACATTTGTAATACGTTTTATACCTATTATATAAAAAATATTACTATGATTAAATAATCAGTTGATTACTTAAGAGTATAAAACTTGAGTAATAAAACCGCATGATTCAAACAAAGGTTTAGCCCTTAAAGAGATATTGTTTTTTTTGTAGTTTTGACTGAAATCCTTAACCTCATGGTCAGCTCATTGGCTACTTTTTGAAGACTTCCAACCTAACACTCATGTCTTCACATTCCAATCTCAGTTTTTTGATATTGGAGTTCCTCCAGTCCATTTCTGACCCAATTTGCTTCTTAAGCTAAAATTTCACAAGTGGGTCAGGGTAGTTGGTTTTCTTGACACTAGTTTGTCATTCAAGACCGATTCCTGCCTTGCATATAACACTGCTATGATAGACTCTGACGTCTAGGATAGTCAATGGGGAAAATGACTTCAAAAAGTGATCTGCATGAATAAAGCAAGAGTAAAAGGAGGATGTCTCCTTAAAGAATTAAGTTTTAATGAAAGATTAGGTATATTTGTGCCACGTCCAATGAAATGTACTGGGGAAATGAAAGGTTTAATTGAGCAACTGAGAGTTTATTTAGGAATGCAGTTTTCTAGGAGGGTTGACAATCATTGCTTAGTTGGTAATATTATCTTAGACATAAAGTAGTCAAAGACAAACCCAGCAGATAGATATCAATTACACTACCTGAATATCAAAAAGCAATCTAATCAGAAAATGTAGTAAAGGTTTTTAAAAGTAACTACTGGAAAGGAACATTACTACTATTGAAATTCTGTCATCTGCTATTTTATACAAGTTCTGTGCTGGCATTTAGCCAAAAAATAACAGTGTAAAAATCACTCCAGGGAAAATTAACCTGGGCAAATGGGACTTTTGAAAGGGAAGTTAAAGTGGGAGAGCAACTGACTAACAATTAGGCTCTGGCAATTTAAACCTGGCAAATCCCTTTCTACATCCGTTTGAATTTCCTGAGATGCCTCCTCTAACCCCATTACCACCTTTGCAGCAGCAGAAGCCCCAGAGGCACGCAGGGGGTTCAATTGCCCTGGCAGCTGACCAGACTTTTGCTAAGGCCAAGAAGAATTTCCATTAAAGAAATCAAATATTTCAACACTCCTACTTTTAGCTCCCCACTAATCAATACTAGATTGCCTAGATTTACTTAAGTGAAGAAAAAACATGAAAACTGACTCTGTACAGGCTGTTTTCTAACTAGCTTAGTTATACATTTGGCTGATGTACTTATACTTTACATTTCTGGCACATTTGTAGCACCAGATGAATAAGCAAGCTTGAGGCAGGAATTGAACCATTAGCCTTGTCCATTGCCTCAGTCATTTCATCACACAGACATGACTTACAGTGGCCCTCCCCCTTTGTATTCTTTTGTTACTTCATTAAATACTAAATTAATTATCTTTCATGTCATTATAATTTGATGCTAGGTGAGCAATCAAGATCAAAGCTGCCTACATTTCTTCCATACCTATTGATGCCTGCTCATTAGGTTTATTTTTCTTGCAAACTATTACTTTTGCTTGGTGTGTTGAACATGTCACAGTTCTCACTATAAAAATTGAGTGATTAGCTGTATTACATTTCTGCACCATCTGAGGTACTTCACAGAAGCTTGTACTTCCACGATCCAAAAGTAAATGTCAACACATTAGTTGAATGCATAGCATAAAAATAATTTTGTAGCATTTAAAAGGTAGTCAGCTGTGGCTTTTTAGTTTGTTCTTCTATGTCATGGTAGTTGTTCTCAGTATGTTTTGAAAACATTTTCTGATGAAATGGCCATTTATCTAAAATAGTCTTTGAGGCAAGCTGAAAGTAACAGTCTTCTGTTTTCTTGTAAGAGACCATTCTTCTTTTTCCAGGAAAGAGTCCTTAGGCAGTTCATGTTAGGAAAATAATGCAGGATGCAAGTAATTAGTGTCTTTCACTACAAGGTCTGCAAACTCTCTTTGCTGAGACTTTTTACTTGCCAATGTACGGTACGTTCCGTTAGTGAGCAACAATCACCACAAGCTGGATAAATGGGAAAGAAGTTTAACGGATTGGAACAGTTACACATGCGTTTGAGCCTCTGCACTGCCTGGCTGAAAAATGGTTACATACAGTATCTGAAACAGTCAGTCTTCATTTTATATAGGCCCTTCGTACTGAATACACCACTACAATACTCTTATTGTCTGACTGCTGTCCATCACTGGGTTTGTCAAATATCACACAGAATTTCATGCATTGTATAATTTTTCTGCAGTCTGTCACTTGGTACATTGTAAGATTATAGTCTTACAGTGCAGTTATTGCAGATTAAATATAATAATATAATATGATTAGCATTTTAGTGTACTGCTTGTGTCAAAGCAACAAGATAACAAAGTGCAATGCATGACTCAAGTATACGACAAACACATGAGAATAAACATTGGGAGGAACCACACCCAGTAAAAAAAAGAAATGAAAGAACAACAAGGGTGAAATGACAATTAGAATTCATTAACACCATAATACAGTCAGCACCAGTAAGAGAGAAACAAAAATGTTAATTAGAAAATTAAATTATCACATGAATTGCCAATCTGAAATACAAGAAAGAAAAGGCTGGTTTTCATGTAGAATTTCAATCTGTTTCAATGAAATGAGCATTGCAGGCACACCTACTGTTAGTTTTTAATATAGCAGGGGTTGCAAAGCTAAATAAGCCTTAATCGACTTTAAAAGATCCCATCTGTCAAACAATCATGAGTAACAGACATGTTTGCCTGTCAGAGACATAACCTTCACAGTGACTTAACATACGACAAAAACCCAATGTACTTATAATTTTTACATTTTGGAAAATTCTTGTTTTCGAGAACGGTTTCAGTTTTCATTCTTATTCTATATCTTTCTTCGTCATTATGCCTTATTTGATTATTTAAGCATAAAATGTGGATGCCTTCTGTGTTGTTCTTCTGTGCTTATAATTCCAGCTTGCAGGATGTATCTTATTTGACCATAAACAATCTGAAGGGTTTCATCACAAAATTCCACTTCACCTAATTGAAACAAAATGCTCATTTGTTGTGACTAAATGAAAAGGAAATTACTAACAACATAACAACTTTTACAAGTTTAGTAAATGATATTAAAAGATTTCATTTCCAAAAATAAACCCTAAAACAATTTTTCAAAAGAAAAAGGTAAAATGTTACATTTTTTTGATAAAATACAACATACTTCTTATAAGCTTTTGTTACAAATGTCTACATAGTTACATATGCAATGAACAAGGCTAATAGATAAAAAAAAATTGAAAAACCAACAACAAGTAAGAAAATGTACACATGTGTTGTAACATCCCGGTGTGTTTGGAGTTTGAAAGTTGGAGCATTTCTACATTTTTTAATTACTTTATTACATATTTTTGTAACAGAGAGCCATATTCCTGATATTCCATATTCTGATTAGATTCCAAAATAACAGTGATAATAGAATAATTACATGTACTAGTAATGCACATAAAACATTTGTATTGCGAAGTGACTTTCATAGATGGCAGATTAAAACTCAAGTGATGAAAAGATCCATGTGCTGTTGCACATTGTTGGAGGTGGAGGGTCTGTAGCTAATTGTACTTCGAATTTCTCAAAACATAACATTTTCCAAAGAATTACATAATTAAGATTTAAATTCTGTGCTGTCTCAAGCAAAGATTGTTAACTTTAACCGATGATGGATCATTATGACGTGTTGCCAATAAATGATAACGCCAGAGAAATACTGAATCATAATCTTTAGATAATGCAGCCAAAAGACTGTTTTTAGTATAGCAGAAATAATAAGTATATGTTTCATCATCATAACATAAAGTGTCACAGAGCCAAGTCGCTTTTATTTTTTTACTTTTACAGACATGGTCATGAAACATCAGGTCTAGCTCACATTTTGTTCTGAACTCTCCACTTGTGGTGATCATTTTTGTAACCTTGTCCTGTAACACTTGTTCCCAAAACAGGCACCTAGACTGATATTTACTCGATGGTGTTGATCTCTTCTGTGATAACTTAAGCATAAATGTAAAGGTTGTGTGATAGACGGCCGGCTGTTCAATCTGGCTGTGACATCCCAGAACAAGAAGAATGGAGGAAGGCAGGCTTTTCTGGATACTGCCGACCCCAGGACGCTAGGTGGCAGCTCCCCTGGATGGCAACGGTTCCCCGGATTCCCTCAGGGCATCCTGGGACATGGAGTCTGTTTCCTCAGCCCTGTTGGGGGCTGTGGGTGCCACCAGGGGGAGCTCACAAAGAACCTGGGGACTTGTATTGTTAGTAGAACCCGGAAGTACTTCAGAGTCACGAGGACGGAAGCCCGTAGTACTTCCAGGCTAGTTGAGAACTGAGGATGTGGCATTTACCCGGAAGAAGAGAAGGAGTACTTCCGGGTCACAGACTATTTAAAGGACTAAGGGAAACCCAGCAAGTGAAGCCGGAGTTTGGAGGTTGGGTGACGAAGCTGCTGGGAGTGGAGGATAGTTTATTGTTATTGTATTTGAATTGTGGAGTGTGCGGTGCTTTGTGTACTTTATTTGAAGAAAAATATTAAATATTATACTGAGTGCTTTTACACATGTTGTCTTGGACGTCTGCCTGTTGGGTTTCACGGGGCAACAGCACCTCTAGCGTCCACAGTTGCTTACTCACTTTGTTTTTAAAGAGCTGGAGAAGTGAGCAGCTACCACTGAGATTTGTGAAAGACACTGTACAGCCCCAGAGACAAATGGGATGGTTTGGTGGGAGAAGCCAGATTGTTAGCACATAATGAGATTTACTCCTGCATTCTGATACAGTAATGATACTTAACTTGTATGATGATGAATAAATAATCAATATCATTACTACCTCATTGAAAAAATAAAGAATATCATTATTAATGAATTGAATAAATAAAATACACATCTAACACCATACTTTCCTTATATGTTAGTATTCAGTTCCCCAACCCGGCTAACATCTGACCCTGTCCTATTTTGTGTCCTACTATGTGTTGCCCTTGCTTCAGGAGTGGCTGTCCAACAACTATTTTTTTTTTTTAATTTGTACATTAAATTGCACAGAATGTTTTTCTGTTTGATAGAGTTTGCAAATTTTCCAATGCTCATCAATGGGATACTTAAAATTTTCAAATTATTCTGACAAATTTCACTGAAAAAGAATTGTGTGAAGTTTCAACAAAACTGGTACAGCAGTAGCCAAGCTGTTCACTGCAGACGGACAGACAGACATGGCTATTGCAGTGGGTGTTTTTTGCATTGTAAAAATACAATAAATTAAAATAAATGGAATAATTACAAAATTATGAGTGACTGCTTTAAACAAAGTATATTAATGGGAAAACAAAACAGACAAGGAGACAGAAGCCAAGACAAAATTCCTTCAGAATAATACAACAAAGAATGTCACGAAGAGAGCTTCAAGCAGTTCTTCAAAATAGATCAGAAAAAACTCTGTGAGGTATTGTTTTAAAACATTAATGATAATTAAGAGTAGATACACACTGAGACACTCCTTAAAACAATTTTAGAAGAATACCCACAAATACACAACCACTTTGATTTTTCAGCGGTTTCTTAATCTGGTAATGCTTGGCAAATTAGATAACTGTCAGCATATCACAAACCTGTTACAGTAAATTCAGTGTACTGCTAAATTTTAAGTGTAAACAGTGTATTAGTCATCATTTCAGTATACACAGCATGCAGTTCCTCACACTGTATGTATTATAGTGTGTTTCAGTACATATTATGGATTTTAGTACACAGCATGCAACTCACTACACTGTATAAGCATTTCATAATAGATGCTATGTATTTTAGAATAGATCAAGTCCTAAAGATAAAACATGAAACACTCCCCTACTTTAAACCTCAACTACTACTGATAGAGGACACACCACACAGTAGGTGCAATCCAAAAACTTTGTGGTGAAACAAACAAAGACAGGGAACAACAGGAAAATGTCTGCTATGTGAAATGACTAACACTAAATACAGTAAATAAAAACAAAACTGCAAAGTAATTGAAGTACTTGGATAGAATCACCTACAGTGAAATCTCACACTTGTTTGTTGAATATTTGGAAGGCAATAATTGGTAAGTCTGCATATAGAGGCTTTTACTAAACAGTACATGGCACTTAATTCAGTGGAGAGGAAAATATGTCATGTTTTAATAAATTATGATTTCACATATGGACAGGTATGGCATTCTGAACTGATAATCTTTCTACACCAGTGGTTCTAAAAATGGGAAAATTTTAATTGGAGTCTAAAGGTTACTTGTGAAACATATATTTCTGCTTCTCTCTTAGCCTCAAAGAGAAATGTGGTCTTGTTTTGCATTGTACACATTTAGTGACAAAGCTTTTTTTTCCCTCTGGTAAAAGCTATAAGACCCCAAGGGCTCAATGGTCTTCGAAAAAGACAATGCATACAGTAAAAGGGTTTGTGTTATGCTATTGATACTTTGATACTTCCAGACACCTGCGACTCTGTGCCCCCAGACTTTTCATCTGAAATCTACAAACTGTGCAGTATTTTTTTTTCCAACACGTAGAGTTAATGAGTAAACGATCTTTATAATAAACACTGATTGGTTTCAGACAACACAGTTGTCCATTCTAGTGAAAAGACAGTAGCAATGTATTGGTCTTTACACTGTTTATCATGGAAAATGCAGTTTTTCAATTTAGTTTGGCTTTAAAAAATTTGTGTATAAAATTTCCCTGTAAGTAAACTTGAAAGATGACCATTAGTATATTACTTTTTAGTCATCCACTTTGATTCATAAGCATGATCATCTTTGTTGCGTAACACTGAAAATAAGGCGTTGCAACACCTTTGTTTGCAAAGTTAGATAGAATCACTCAAACTGAAACCTAATCCAAGATGTTCTTTGCACTTGTGGAAAAATCAAGCTGCACTCTTAGCTTAGGTAAGAAAGTGGCAAGCTTTTTTATCAAAAAAAATTAAAAGAACTGTACAATTCACACACTATGACAATTACATAACTTGATCAATTAAAACTGATAATGTCACAGTTTGCCAAAGTACTTAAAACAAAAATGTATATTAAGTAATGTAACATATTTTTACCCTTTTCACAGACTATCTGCCCAAACTGAAATAAATTAAGACATACTCTTTCACACATTTCATGAATAAAATAATGAAGTTTAAAATGTTTAAAATTCAAAAACAAAAAGAGTGAAGAGCAGAAGAAAGAACAGAATCAGAGGCAAAGCAAATGTCAAAATCAAAGGTAAAAAAAAATAACATCAGAGACAAATAGTCAGAATAAAAAAACAGATTTGCTTGTCCAAATAAAATATTTCTCTATTTCAAATCATGCATGCATAATGAGTTGTTCATTTCAGTACCTTTTCAGATACTGGAGACTGCTTTGAGGTGACCTTTATACTGGCTCATCAATGACATCACAAACAGTGCACCTGCAATGCATCATGGGACAATTCCCATGGAGACAGGCAAACAAAAACCACAAAATGGTGGCACCCATAGTCAAAACAAAATGGTGTTCGTAAAGATGATAAAAAATAATCACTTTTAAAAGGAAGCAGTAATTAAAATTCTGTTTGAAAAATTAGATTCCATGGATGTTAAAACCCCAAGCAAGCCCAAAAAATTAACAACAGCAATATACAGTATACTATACAGTGCATCCAGAAAGTATTCACAGCGCATCACTTTTTCCACATTTTATGTTACAGCCTTATTCCAAAATGGATTAAATTCATTTTTTTCTTCAGAATTATACACACAACTCCCCATAATAACAACATGAAAAAAGTTTACTTGAGGTTCTTGCAAATTTATTAAAAATAAAAAAACTGAGAAATCACTTGTACATAATTATTCACAGCCTTTGCCATGAAGCTCAAAATTGAGTTCAGGTGCATCCTGTTTCCCCTGGTCATCCTTGAGATGTTTCTGCAGCTTAATTGGAGTCCACCTGTGGTAAA